>CM037095.1:35054764-35530802 GCA_020916435.1 Oxytropis ochrocephala
GAGCGCTCTAAGAGTGTGGAAGGATCCAATGTGGGAGTAGGGGATGCATATGACTTATGCCTCGTTCCCAATGTGATCATCCCTCATAAATTCAAAGTCTTGGGACCCGACAAATATCGAGGGCAACCCGCCCTCGTAGTCACCGATCATATCTTTGCGAGAAAGATGGCTCGGTTTACGCGCAATGACAAACCGACGATCCACTTACTTCGGGACGACTTATTTGGGAAGCGACATCAAGCCGGTATATGCAACTAGAGCGCACTCACATTCGGTCTTTGGAAAGATCTAGGCCGACGCTTTTTAAAGCGGTATAAGTATAACATTGATATGGCTCCGATCGGACACAACTTGAATATGACCAAAAAGAGACAATGAGTCGTTCAAGGAATATGCCCGGTGTTGGAGAGGTTAGTGCGCACAGGTGGCACCACCTGTTAGAGAAAGAAATGGTTGCCATGTTCATGGAGACTCTTCCATCACCTTACTTTGACAAGTTGATCGGAGGAGTGTCTTCAAACTTCTCGGACATGGTTACCATAGGGAGAAGATAGAAAGTGCAATGAAAATGGAAAGATTGCCCATAGCTCCACAGGAACCTACAACCGAGAAAAAGCCTTTCTCTGGATATCCAAAAAGAAAGAAGGAGAAACAAATGCCATCACAAAAGCCCCCACAATGCACCGCTTCACCAACCTTTCAACTTCCGCCCAAACACAACAAGCCCCACCTCCCTACCAAAATTACAAAACCCAAAATTACCCGAGAAAGAAAACACATCAACTTTGACCCCATACCCATGTCTCACACGGACCTCTTCAATCACCTCATTAACAATAACCTAATCACTCCCCAGACCAATGAGACCACTCCACCCTCCTTTCCCGAGAGGTTATGATTCTAACGCCGCTGTGGATTCCACGGCAGAGGCAATAGGCCATTCAACCGAAAGCTGCAAAGCGTTTAAATATGTAGTACAAGAGCTAATCGACTCCAAGATGTTGAACTTCAAAGAAGAGCGGTCAGAATGTGGCCACAAATCCTCTAGGGGCATGCAAATCCATCTGTCAATCTTTGTTGGAGGAGAATTCTTGATCAAAAAGGTGGAAGACATCGGGACACCTTTGGATACCATACATGCTCAATTGTGTCATTTCGAGTCATCATGAAGGATGCACCGACAAAAGTGTGTGTATTGACCTCGGTGTATTGGATCTTGTGAATCATTCAAAGCGGGTTCTTCAAGACCTACTTACTGCGAGCATAGTGTAGATGGGTTCAGGCGAA
This sequence comes from Oxytropis ochrocephala, assembly GCA_020916435.1. NCBI lineage: Eukaryota > Viridiplantae > Streptophyta > Magnoliopsida > Fabales > Fabaceae > Oxytropis > Oxytropis ochrocephala. The sequence continues at coordinate 35,056,052 of CM037095.1, forward strand.
GGAGAAGGTGTGTATACTCTCGGTCAAGCAATATCCGTGACCACTAGAGATCCGCTACAAAAGCGACACAAAATTGGCACTCGGCTATGCGAGGCCCATCACTATTCAAGTGCCGGCTCCCTTCCCTTTCAAAAGTACCAGGCGGTCCACGGAATTACGACGTTCAAGTTCAAGTGAAAGGACTTCCAAGTAACCCCGATGTCACTAATATCTCGAGGACTAGCGGTATGACCGAAGTGGGCGCATCTATACTCTGAAGAGCTCGGTAGGGAAAAGTCAAGGGAAAGAAGAAGAAAGAGTCGCAAAGGCAAAAGCAAAGAGCAGGGTTTCTTGAAGGAAGCACAAGCAAGAAGGTGTTGTCGAGCAAGAAGCGGTGAATTCTTGAAACTCATGAGGCGAGCGAGTACCAAGTGGTGGACCAACTGAACCACCTCTCTGCCAAGATATCTTTGCTATCCTTGCTACTCAATTCTAAAGCTCACCGTCTTTGCACTAATGAAAGTACTCAACCGAAGCACACGTCGCTCAAGACATCACTTGTTTGCGGCTAGGCGGGATAGTAGGGAATATCGTTGCAAGCAACTACCTCACTTTCCTGAGACGGCGAGATCCCAGTAGAAGGAAGAGGGCACAACAAGGCCTTACATATTTCAAGTGAAATGTGGGAGTATGCCCTCGCCCGAGTGCTTATCGACAGCAGTTCTTCCACCAGATGTCTGCCTAAGTCCACTATGGAAAGGCTAGATGTGGATTGTTCCTATATGAAGCCCAGCTCTACACTAGTTAGAGCCTTTGATGGGTCAAAGAGAGAAGTCATTGGAGAGATGGAGTTGCACATGCATGGTAGGTCGAACTCTTTCATAGTGGTCTTCCAAGTCATGGACATCCTCCTCCTATAGTTGTCTCACGGGAGGCCATGGATCCATTCTGGGTTGGAGCTGTTCCATCATCTTTACATCGAAGCTCAAGTTTGTTGTGAATGGCAAGTTAGTAGTGGTTTTGGGGAAGAGGAGGCTGGCTGGTCAATAAGTCATCCTCGCCATTACATCGAGGCGGTGAAGAATCATTCGAAACCGCTTTCCAAGCCACGGAAATCGCCAACACCACCTTTGTTGGAGAAGGAACCCCGATGCCTAAACCAAGATTGTCCAAGCGCCATGATGGTTGCAAGGTCATCTTGACCAATGGGTTCAAGGTTGAGGCGGCCTAGGGAAGGCGAGCAAAGGGATTGAGGCGATCCAATTGTCTCACAACAAAACGGATATGGGATAGGATCTTGGCTGGTCGCAATGATAAGAATAGGGTCTACAAAGAAAGGAAAGAGAAGAGAATGGCAAGGCTCGGCGAGAGAGCCGAGGGTGAAGAAGTTGCTCATTTGTGATATCAACCAAAGCTTTCGAGCGCGGGAATTCTAAACCCTAACTTGATTGCTGCGGTTGAAGATGATCCAAGCACGGAGGGCGGTGTCGTCAACCTTATGCGCTGTGTGCCCCATGAGATGAAAGGTCAAGAAGCGGGAGATTGTCGATTTTCTGTAGTTTTCAATTCAAAGTAATTTTTACGTAATGCAAATCCTCTGGCTCTGCCCAAGGCCTTAGGATAACTCAATAAGGGCACACATGTTTTATTCAGTATCAAGTATCAATAAAATAACGTTTTGAATTCTTCAATAATTTTCTTTGTTTCTTATTTATTCGCTTCGCTCTTTCTTCCACTGTTTTCATTAGTCAATTTTCGCTAATGCGAGATCTAAAAATTTTGTCTTTGAAAATAACAATATCGGTAATCCATATCATAACTTTGATCATCCCATTAATCAAACCGAAGAAGATGTTGAAAATGACTGGGAAACCCCTCCAGAGTTAATGAGAATGATGGAACAAGAGGACAAAGTGATTCAACCCCACGAGGAATCAATTGAAACAATCAACTTGGGTACGGATGAGGGCGAGAAGAGAGATTAAGATCGGAACTACAATGCCGGATCTTTGGCGTGAGAAAGCGGTTAAGCTCTTATTCGACTATGCCGATATTTTTGCATGGACATACAAAGACATGTCTGGACTAGACACCAACATAGTCGAACATAAAGCGCCGATGAAGCTTTGAATGCCCACGAGTGAAGCGAAGCCCGAGAAGGATGGCGGAAATGTCATTGAAAATCGGGGATGAGGTTAAGAAGCAATTTGATGCCGGATTTCTAGCGGTGTCCAAATATCCTCAATGGGTAGCCAATATTGTCCCGATCCGAAGAAGGATGGGAAGGTCAGAATGTGTGTCGACTACAGGGATTTGAGCAGAGCCCGACCCTAAAGATGACTTCCTACGGCTCACATTGATGTCTTGGTAGATAGCCACAGTAAGCAACACTCTCTCTTCTCCTTTATGGATGGATACTCGGATATAATCGGATCAAGATGGCCCCCGAAGATATGGAGAAAACCACTTTCATCACTCTATGGGGACCTTACATTTACAAAGTCATGCCATTTGGGTTGAAAACGCTTTGGTGCCACATACCGAGAGAGCTATGGTAGCACTATTCCACGATATGATGCATAAAGAAATAGAAGTCTATGTGGATGATATGATCGCAAAATCCAAAAGCGATGAAGAGCATATTGTTAACTCGCACAAACTCTTTGAACGCCTAAGGAGGTTCAAGCTCGGACTAAATCCGACCAAATGCACTTTCGAGTAAGATCGGGGGAAGTTGTTAGGATTCATAGTCGGTCAAAGAGGATAGAGTAGACCCGGTGAAAAGCGACGAGCAATTCTTGAAATGCCAGCGCCTAAAAGCGAGAAAGAGGTTTCGTGGTTTCCTCGGGAGATTGAATTACATTTCGAGTTCATATTCGGCAAACATTCACTGTGAGCCAATCTTCAAGCTGTTGTGCAAGAACCAAGAGGCAAAGTGGAATGACAAACTGTCAAGAAGCCTTTGAGAAAATCAAGAGATATCTCAGAACCCGCCAATCTTAATGCCACACTGTGCCGGCGGACCTCTCATCATGTATTTAATGATTCTAGACAATTCGATGGGTTGTGTCTTTGAGGCAACAGGATGAGTCCGGGAAGAAGGAATATGCTATCTACTATCTAAGCAAAAAGTTCACGAGTGCGAGACTAGATACTCATTTTGGAGAAAAGCGTGTTGTGCTTTAGCACTGGCTGCACGTCGACTAAGCGATACATGCTAAGCCACACGACTTGGTTGGTGTCCAAAATGGACCCAATCAAGTACATCTTCAAAAGCCCGCACTCACGGGGAGAATTGCTCGTGGCAAATGCTAATGTCCGAATACGATCTTTTGTATGTCACTCGTAGAAAGCAATCAAAGGTAGTACATTGGCGAATACTTGGCACATCACCTATTGAAGACTACCAATCCATGCGGTGTGATTTCCGGATGAGGATATAATGGCCCTGTTGGAAGAAGGAAAGTCTCTAGATGATGAAAGGTGGACCATGTCATTTGACGGTTAGCCGAATATGTGTGGGGGCACGGGGTAGGTGTCTTTGTATTAATTTCCCTGGACAATCGCTTCATACCATTCCACGGCTAGACCGAGTTTCTATTGCACCAACAATATCGCGAATATGAAGCATGTACTTTAGGCATTCAGTGCCCTCGAGTGGAAAGTTAAAAGACTCGATGTATACGGGGACTCGGCTTTGGTCATCCATCAACTAAGAGGCGATTGGGAAACAAGAGATTCCAAGTTAATCCCCTATCGCGATCACATCCTAGAATTGGCCGAGCAATTTGAGGAAATCTCCTTTCACTATTTCCCTCGGGAAGAAAATCAATTGGTTGATGCCTTAGCAACTCTGTCGTCAATGTTCAATATCATGGATAACAAAAGTCTCACATTCCTGAAGATACAAAATCGTGAGCTACCAGCACATCATTGCCATGCAATCGAAGAAGAACCCGACAGTAAACCTTGGTATTATGACATCAAACATTACATCACAAACAGAGAATATCCTCCTGGTGCCTCTGAAAATGACAAGAGGACACTAAGAAGGTTATCAATGGGCTTCTTTTTGAATGGTGAAGTGCTCTACAAAAGGAATCATGATATGGTCCTCCTCAGATGTGTAGCAAAAGAAGAAGCAGAAAGAATTATGAAAGATATCCATGAGGGATCCTTCGGAACTCATTCTAACGGGCACACTATGGCAAGGAAGATCTTGAGGGCTGGCTATTACTGGTCGACAATGGAAACAGACTGCTTCAGTTACGTAAGGAAATGCCACAAGTGTCAAGTTTACGCCGACAACATCCATGTACCACCAGTATCTCTGAATGTTCTGTCAGCTCCCTGGCCGTTCTCAATGTGGGGAATGGATGTCATCGGCCCCATCGAACCTAAAGCATCAAACGGGCACCGCTTCATCCTGGTTACTATCGATTATTTCACCAAATGGGTTGAAGCCGCTTCTTATACAAATGTGACAAGGGCTGTGGTAGTTAAGTTCATAAAAAGAGATCTGATCTGTCGTTACGGTCTCCCAAATAGAATCATCACAGATAATGGGACCAACTTGAACAACAAAATGATGAAAGAATTGTGCGACGACTTCAAGATACAACACCATAACTCCTCCCCGTACCGGCCAAAGATGAATGGGGCAGTCGAAGCAGCAAATAAGAACATCAAGAAGATTGTGCAGAAGATGGTAGTGACTTTCAAAGACTGGCATGAAATGCTTCCTTTTGCTTTGCATGGGTATCGAACCTCAGTCCGCACTTCGACAGGGGCAACACCGTTCTCACTAGTGTATGGGATGGAAGCGAGATTACCCATCGAAGTTGAAATACCCTCACTCACAGTCTTGATGGAGACGAGAACTAGAAGAGGCAGAATGGGTTCAGGCTCGCCTAGATCAGTTGAACCTCATCGATGAGAAGAGGCTAGTTGCATTGTGTCATGGGCAGTTGTATCAACAAAGGATGAAGAGAGCCTACGATAAAAAGGTTCGTCCTAGACAATTTCAAGAGGGAGACCTGGTGCTCAAGAAGATCTTACCTATCCAAAAGGATTCACGCAGGAAATGGACCCCGAACTATGAGGGGCCTTACGTGGTAAAGAAGTCATTCTCTGGAGGGTCCCTAATTCTCACAAATATGGACGGCGAAGACCTCCATCTCCCAATCAACTCTGATGCAGTCAAGAAATACTATGCCTAAAGAAATTATATGAAAAAAGAGAAAAATGAGCCAAGCAAGAATAAGCTCGCTAGGTCGAAAACCCGAAAGGGCGGCCTAGGCAAAAGTTAGAGCGACCCGGTGGATTGAAAACCCAAAAGGGCAATCCAGGCAAAAATTAGGGTCAAGAAGTTGGACCAAAATCACGAGGCGGAACAACATTTCTGAAAGTTGAATGACGTTTGGTCAAAGGCTTGAATATGGGTATCCGACAAAGTTATTTCAAAGGACATTAGCCACCAATAAATCTGCTTAGTATTCTAGTTTTTCTGTTTCTTTCAATTCGGTTACTGATGTAATCTTTCGGTCGGTGTGCCTTCTGCATACTTGGCTTCCAATATTAATATCAAACACTTTCCGTTCTCTTTCATTCTCCCTCATTTTGAAATTATGTTTTTTTTGGTAAATGATACTGAATTGCGAAACATGTGCCATAATCATAAGCATTACGATCATTACGAAATTCTTGAAAATCACAGAAAAGATATGATCTCTCATAAAAGCAGTCACAAAAAATGAACAAATGCACCCACAGTCACTTCAAATGAATCACAACACGCCCCAGCATGTCAATCTCGCGATACAAATATACCAGATGATTTTCTCACGCCAGGAATCCCGCAAGTTGATAGAACCGATCCAAAAAGGAGCGGAAAAAAAAAAAAAAAAAAAAAAATCATTCCACATCTCATGCATCATCCCGCCAAATACCATTCATCAAACACCTTGCAATACACTCATGTGCCATGCACCGCATCAATAAAGGTTTCACTCAAGCACACACCCTCACTAGGGGCATCCAAACATAATGCCACACTATATAACAGATCACCGAGATCCTCGGACTCGAGTGGTCCTTCCGAGCACTCACGCTCGCCGGTGCCCTAAGTGGCCCGGGTCGCAACGTCGGAGTCGAGCCCGACGGACCTTCTCAGACCCCGAGTGGTCCTTCAGACTAGTCGTGTCAGCCTAAGACACGGTGTACGTCCTTCATGGTCAACATATCAGTTCCGGATCTGATCTTGACCCATCATGGCCGCTCGAGTATAAAGGCCCCCTCAGACCGTTTAATTAATACCGTAGCTAGTTGCGCTCCTTCAGACCACGATGGTCCTTCAATTAAGGCCTAGGCAGCCTTTCAGACCTTAAGTGGTCCTTCAGAGCCTTATCGCTCCTTCAGACCTTAAGTGTTCCTTCAGAGTCTTAGCGCTCCTTCAGGTCCTTGATGACCCTTCATTTAAATTCTGGTTAATACACCGAGTGTTAACCCTCCCTTGCTCCTCTCAAACCTTCACTTCCCCCTTAAACGGACAAAATTAGCGTCTATCTTATCTTTATTTCTATTTCTACTACGAAAGTTCTAGAGCTAAGCACTTTCTAGTAAAATATTAATAAAAGAGGCAAATTGTTATACCCCAATTTTGTCCGTATTCTTTTTCTTGTTCTAGTCGTTTATTTCTAGTAAGGGCCTTATTCTTTTTCTTGTTCTAGTCGCTTATTTCTAGTCGTTTATTTTTAACGCGCCCATTTCTTTTATTTTTGGTCTAGTCTCAGCGCAGTCGTCAAGTCCGGTTCGTTTTCGTCTTTATATTTAGTCTTTTTTCCTATTATTATTTTTTCGTACTTTGTTCACTTAATTTATTTAAGCACTTAATAAATCTAAAAATGTCAAAAATTCAATTTAGTTTAATTTACAATGTTTAAGAGTCCAACATGTCTAAAAATGTCAAAAAATCCAATTTAATTTACAATTTAAAAATACCATAACAGTCCAAAAAATGTCAAAAAATAGTATTTAGTTTAATTTAGAAATTAAAAGCACTTAATAGTCCAAAGAGTCCAAAAATACAAAAAATCATAATACTAAAAATACAAAAAGGGAATCCGAAAATAATAGGAAAAATGCAAAAACGCAGAGGTGCAATTAGAAATTTTCACCGCTCTCCATCCATCATTTGAGTTGAAATTTCGCAGATCTGAAAAAAAACAAGGAAGGTCAAAATTAGTCAAAGCCCAAGGAAAACAAAATTAAATGCTAAACCCTAGAATTTTAGTATAAAAATAGGATTAGACCTCAGATCAAAAAACACAATTTCGAGTAAGAAAATCATCGAAAAAGATTAGTGGTTTTACATGAAACCCTAATCAACTAAACAGATTGTGTAGATCTGAGCAGTCAAAAAAAAGAGGGGGGAAGGACTCAAAACACAGCAGAAGAGAAGCAGAAAGCAGAGAGAGATCATTTTTTTTTGAGTAATCTGAAAACAGGTTGGTATCCAAACCTAAATACTTTTTTTTCTTTTACGCTGCGTATGGTTCATTAGAAATGTAGATATTAGACTTTCTGTGTTGTTTAATAATCAGAATAAGGCTTCAATACTCTCACATAAATAGAATAGGTTGCACTTAAAAAAATTTTGTCTCGGTTAATATTGTTTTGAATCAAAAATAGTTGTTTATGAATGAAAGTTAGTGGGTATGAAGCATAAACAGCAAGAGATCATATAGGGTAAAAACAAACAGAGAGAAGAGTGGGAGGAGCAGGAATCAGAACAAAAAAAAACAGCCAGAATCAAAAGAATAAGAAAATCTAACCTCTAGTCACGTTCGCCGGCGACGGCGACCCTCCGGTCGTCTTCTCCGGCAAGCCTCCGGCGACGCTCCCCGAACGATCCGAAACCACCAAAAATCACCAGGAAACGATGCTTGTCTTGCCCAAATCGAAGCCTCTACCAACAAACACAGACCCAGAAATAAAGAAAAGCATATTAGATCGTGATCTATGAACAAGAGAAGAAAAAAACAAAAGAAAGCAGACGGGGAGATAGAAAGAACAGGAGAAGAAAACGACCTCACCCAAAACCAAGACCCAAGACCATCGTTCACCACCCAAAGACCGCCGCGGACCTCCCCTCTCACCTTAAGGAAACCGATCGGCTCTCCCTCCCTCTCAACCTGAAACCGAACCAATTCCCCATGGAAACCGGCGCAAGCATCGCCGGATTTTTCTCCCTCTCTCACGCCCTGAAATCGCGCCGAAGATGTCGCTAGAGATTCTCTCTCTCTAGCTGCGCCGCGGCGGCAGCAATATGAAGGAAGGGAACGAAATATTTAGGGTTTTGATCTCTAGGTTTTCCTTATATATATGGGCTTTTGTTTATTTTTTATTTTTAATAATCAGATTACTACTTGCACCCTGCTTATCCACGCGTACGCCTCCGCCCAACTTAAGCCCAGTTTCGCATTCTGGGCCCCCAGATGCGAACTGGGCTTTCCTCTTGGCACCCCTTAATAATTATACAACCCCCTGCGACTAATAAAACCCCAATTTACCATGTTCACCCCCTGTTTCGTTTTTTTTAATTCTTTTCCAATAATAACATAAATAATTTTTCTCGCGAAATAAAATAAACGGCTAAGTCGGTTGTACAACCGGGTTAGTCATTATTTTAGGGCCAATGAGTCAGATGAGCCAAGAACCCTACAAACCTAACGAATAAATTATTTCTCTAAAAATAAAACGGCTAAGTCGGTTGTACAACCGGGTTAGTCATTATTTTAGGGCCAATGAGCTGTACAGATAGTTCCAAGAACCCTACAAACCTAACAAATACGAATAAACCATTTTCCAAAAATAGGGGATTAAGTCGGTCAGATGCATATCCGGGTTAGTCGGCGTTCTAGAACTAATGAGTCACATGCATATTCGGGAGTTCTAGAATACCTATTCTAAAACGAACCCACCTCACACCAAACCACTTTCTTTCAAGAATCCTAAAATTATTTTCAAAAGTAGGGGCTAAGCTCGGTTGTACAATCAAGTTAGCAACGCCCTAGGAATCGATGAGTCAGATACCAAGGAATCCTAGGATCCCTACATTAAAAAACACCAACCCACAAACATTTTCAGGAAGAACTACGTGGCTTTGATTCCTCCGTTGCATCTGGAGGTACGTAGGAGCAAGACTCAACCCTTGTCAAGCACTAAAAAACAAAAACCTAAATAAGTCATTTTCTTTACAAAGGGTAACTATTAAATAAATCCTAAATTAATTAGACAATAGGATGTCGTGGGGTGCTAATACCTTCCCCACACATAACGACTCCCGAACCCTAACAACGCCTTATCTTAAAACTTAAAGGGATTTTCCGAATTTGCCCTTAAACTAAAATTTGGTGGCGGCTTCCTAAAGAACCATTTCGAATAATCCTTTCCCGGATTTTTCGGTCGCTACAATAGCCTTCAAGTGAGGTGCTTCCTTCCTTCGTGTTGAAGTCATCTTGAGTGGATCATAGCTGTAGTTGCTTTCCAGAGCTTTATCCATGTAGAAATCTTTGACTAATGACATAGGGCGGTTCATTGATGTATGAACATGTGTCCCTATGTTGGTGACTCTTCAAAGTTATGCCTATAGCTATGTGTGAATGGTAGGCGCCTACTATACAAGGTTGGATGGCATCAGAGAACCAAGCAGGAGGTCATCACTTGCAAGTGGATGCATATGAAACAGGCTGCTTATTCACCAAGTAGTGCAGATTTGATGCGCGAGGATCGGTCTTTGGAGCATTGATGCGATTAGCATTGAGACCGTGATGAACAAAACAAACAAACATACCACAATATATCCAAAATGGCCTAATAATAACTATAACCATTCAAATCACTCAAGTTATCATATATCACATAAAATACTATATAAACTCTTTATTATTACTTGAAAGAGAGCAAATACTAAATTTAAACATATGAAATACTCTATATAAAATAGAGTTATCAACTGTCAGCCGTAGAATGTCGATAGGTATGTTCTACTGACCGGTAGACCTGAGATGTTGGTGTGTGTGAGATAGAGTGGCGGTGGGGCACATATTCTTCTGTCTCAGTTGCTGTTTGGTTCCTGTTTCAGTTTGTGCCGGACGTCGATAACGATTACGGTTACATTCTCGACGTTCAGCTTGAGTTCTTGGGGGAGGTGGTACCTGTTCTTCATCTTCTTCATCCACATCAGCCACAACACCAGCAGCACGAGGATCCCTTAGCTGTTGGTCGACAGAAATGTATGGCCTTGAAACACAAGAATCTGCCGAATCCATCGTCCGTAGCATTATCCCTCCAGTCATCCGATGGCCACTACCTAAGAATCCATGGTAGAAGTAGACCTAGGTTTTATTATGTTTTCCTGTCGTTTCGTTTTAAATTTTCTATCCTTGTATTTTTGCATGTTTTTCATTTATGTTCTTAGCCAATATTAAATTCTGTTCCACTTTTTAATATCTTCATTTTTTACCGTAATTATTACCGTAATTACTTTATAAATAATTTTACTAATTATTCTAATTATTTCAATTAATTATTGTAATTAAATTAAATTAATTTACATTTTAATCAAATTTAATTAAAGAAATGAAAAAAATAAAAAAAAAACCTATGGAGAACTAGGCCTGGTTTGGGGCGAGTTCTCCACACAAAATTAAAAAAATTTGCAACATTTGTGTGGAGAACTCGGTTCCTATGGGGGCGAGTTCACCACTGAAATAAAAAAGTGGGTTAGTTTGGTATTTAATCTAAAATGTGGGTTGTTTAGGAAATAATTTTTTTTTTGATATACAGAGGTTTTTTTGCCTCATTTGGCAAGTCTTCTCTGCTTACTATTTTCTTTCTCTGAACAAACACACAAGAAGAAGTCAGCCAGCTGGATATTAGTCAAGAGGGCCTCAATCTGTGAATGAGGCAGAAACTTGGATGAAGAAAATTGATGCAGAGAAACCCAAGACATCAAAACATGAAAATTTGGAAAAAAATACAAAATCAGAGTTTCAAACAAAATTGACCATACACGTTCAGTTATCTATACAAACTTGGGTATAAATAGAGCTTCGACACAATGTGAAGGGATATATACAAAAGGTTTGTTTTTTTCACACCCCCACCCAATCCCTATAAACCCCCACCCAATTTTAAATCCCCAAAATGCCCTTTGAAAATTAATTTTTTTTTAAAAAAATAAATAAATCGTATATACCCCTTTGAGTACGTATATACGATGGCTATTTTATGTCCAATCGTATATACGTACTCAAAGGGGTATATACGATGGGTTTTTTATTTTTTTAATAATTTGTTTTAATTTTTATTACTAAAAGGCTACTAAAAATTCGTTAAATAGTCAAAACTACTCCAAAAAATTATAAAAACACCACTAAAAATCTAACAAAACCAAAATAAGGCTATACAAATTTTTTTAGATTTTTTGGAGGCTATGAAAAATTAAAAAAAATCGTAAAAAATAGTAAACGATGGAATTTGGGATTTTGAGGCCGTAGTCTCGTAAGAAGTCCCTTTTAAGGGAGTCTTGATTCTTGATTTTTTCGGATTTAATGGTTGTGGTTTCATTACAATCGGAGTATGTTGCCCGAAAACCGATTTTTTAGCCTAAATTATTCGTTCGACGTATAACATCGTCACGTTTTAACGAACTACGCACAAAACCTATTTTCAGGACTTAATTAATTTTTATTTGACTTAAAAAAATTAAAAATACAATAGGGATCGTATATACACACGAGGGGGTATATATACGACCTATTTTTGCCCATCGTATATACACCCCCAAGGCGTATATACGATTATGGTAGTAAGTGTTAATCGTATATACACCTTGGGGGTGTATATACGATGGGCAAAAAATAGGGTCGTATATATACCCTCCTGTGTGTATATCTGACGACACAAATTTTTTTTAAAAAAAATATGTTTTCAGAAGGTCATTTTGGGGTTTTCAGTTTGGGTGGGGGTATATGGGGATTGGGTGGGGGTACAAAAAAAACCCTATACAAAACACTGAACAGATCCAAAAACGCACTGGGCCTCTCTTTTGGCACCCCCTGTTTAGTTATACAACTCCTTGCAGCTAAATAGCACCCCATTTTTCAAAATAAAATAGTTTTTCGTAAACTAAAGACGATAGGCAATTAAATATTTTTCTATCCAAAAATCAAATAAAAGATTAAGTCGGTTGTACAACCGGGTTAGTCATCATTCTAGGACGAATGAGCCGTACGGCTCAGTAATCCTAAAATCCTATAAGAATACAAATAAATCATTTTTCCCAAAAATAGGGGACTAAGTCAGTTGTACAACTGGGTTAGTCAGAGTTCTAGGACGAGTGAGCTGTACAGTTCAAGAGTCCTAGAATACCCATTCTAAAATCAAACAACCTCACACCAAACCAATTTTTCTCAAAACTCAAAATCATTTGCAAAAAGTAGGGGATTAAGTCAGTTGTACAATTGGGTTAGTCAGCGTCTTAGGAGCAAGAGTCCACTCTTGTCAAGCACAAAAAACTAATTTTATTTAAGTCATCTTTCTCTATAATTTTAAATAAAAGGGTAAAATATTAATAAGGTACAATTAATTAGACAAATGATGTCGTTGGGTGTTAATACCTTCTCCACGCATAACGACTCCCGAACCTTAAATTCGCCTTATCCAAACCTAAAGGGATTTTTCGAATTTGCCCTTAAACTAGAATTTCGGTGGCGGCTTTAATTCAAACCTCGAAGAATCCTTCTTCGGATTTTTCGGTCGCTACACTTAATGCTCAAAATATGAACTTACTTTGTGAATAAGACAAAGATTTTGTCTATGGTAGAATGTAATTAAGTGGTTCCCTAATGGTTGATAAAAAACTAATGTTGATCAATAAAATTTATGGAATCCTATTTTGCATTTCACATAATGCGGGTTCTTCTTCTTGGCCAACTGCGAGGGAAGGTTGAAAGTGTGATGGCAGAATCCAACAAATTGAGATTCAAAATTTATATTTGACGAGAATCGAGATCTAGTTAGATCCAGACTTCAAATTATTGTTTCCAAACACTTCGTTTTAAAACATTTTTCTTTTTGTTCGCAAAAGGCGTTAGCAAACATTGTTGAGCAAGTGACTCTAAAACACAAGGGGAGGTGAATTGTAAATTTGAGTATAACAATAAAATAAATGCTTAACAAGGTTTCCATACTTCCTACTCAGTCAATTCATCAATTTATTGGAGCATTGTCTTGCCCAAGCTGTGTTTTTCTTGTTTGGGAGTCTGTGAAAGGAATGCAGGAACAAATAACTAACTACCAAAACCTTAGTTCAATAACTCACAAGATATCCATTTTACAAAATCCACATAATAACTACATCAAGTTTCAATAACTCAAGAAGTAACTACATTTAGGAAAAAGACATTTACAGACTACACATAATGTAATAGTCTGTTTTCTGCCGTTAATTTCTTAATAGTGATTTCTTTTTAAACAAGTGTGACACTCATTTTGAGACGAAGAAGTATATATCAATATATGTAAGGCTAAATGAATATTTATGAAAACAACATTTCAAATTATTTTATTTTATTTATAAGCAAAAAATTGTATGCGAAAAAGGCATGTCCACATAAAAGAAAGATAAACAAACTATCAAGTGAGAATGAAATTTACATAAAAAAATAACTACAATCATCCACAAATCAATAATTGTTATTGAAAAAAGCAAAAATAATATAAGTTATGAAATTAATTAAGCTTCCCAACCCCTAAGGACAGTGGCTCTTGCAACACGATTAACTGCAAGGGTGAATGCTCCCATACGAAGATCACAGTTATGTGTTTTGCACATTTCCTTCACATCTTTGAAACCTTTTGTCATGTATGTCTTCAACGTACGGTTCACCTTCTCTTCATCCCACATGAATCCTTGTATGTTCTGTACAATTGCATAACCATCATTTAATACAAGAGAGCAATCGCCCGAAAACAACAAAACGAAATTAACAACGAGTCCTAATGTGTGTCGAGGCACAAACAACCCGAACATGTCATTAAAATCTGGAAGGCGGAGGCCCTCGTGAGACTCCTCTAAGAAAACTGTGTGCATGGTGGTGTCCACTTGAAAACAGTAGTCCTAATGATTACATGAATTATGTGTTTGCAAAATTGATTTGTGATTGGTGTATAAAACTTTACACCAAGGTACTTGCATGTAAGTGAAAACATACATTTAATTATCAAAATGGTTACCTGAACCCACTCAAAGTAGCTAACAGTAACTCCTCCTGAATTTGCAAATATATCTGGGAGAATCACAACCCCTTTCTTTTTCAGAATCTGCAAAGTAAGATATTAGTTAAAAAGAGTGCATATTTCTTCTTATTTTTCTTTCATAAAGGGAAGAAAAAAGAGAATATATATATATATATACAAACTAACCTCATCAGCCTCTGGGTCAGTTGGGTGATTAGCTGCTTCCACAATGAATTGAGCTTTAATCTCATTTGCATTCTCCCTTCACAAATAGGAAAAGTTGTAAAACAAAGGTTTTGACTCGAGGAGCAATTCATATATAATAATATATAGATCGATACATCATCGAGATTCGAGAAAAGGCACAAGAAGTGTGAAAGCACTGTTGATGACTCCAGAGAGCGGCGGGGACAAGAACATCACAATCTTGAACCAATATTGAGTTAGGGTCAATTGAATCACCACCATGAAATCCTTTTATTCCTTTGTTCTCTCTTGAATACTTAAGTAGATTTGGAATGTCAAGACCATTGATGTTCTTTATGGCTCCTGTTATGTCACTCACAGCAACTATTTTTCCACCTTTTTCACTTATTAATTGGGCTGCCCATGACCCCACATTTCCAAAACCCTGAAACAGATAGATATCATATACACAACATCATCTAATGTCTCAGATATTCATCATCAAAAGTACTAAACTCATTAACTGATTAAGTTCTTTTTTTGTAATATCAAGAATCACTATGCGACCGTGATTCAAAACAATGAAGAAGTAGGTACCTGTATGACAAAGCGTTGTCCAGATACACTCTTCCCATGCTCATTGAGCAAAGCCTCTGTTGCAAACAGGACTCCTCTTCCTGTAGCTGCATCCCTGCCTAGAGATCCACCAAGATCCTTGTTTCAAAATTAAATTAGTTTATTAATCATTTGTTAGTGTAATTGTAGGAACAATTCAACACCCTGATAATTATAAACAATTCAATTTACTTACTATAGGTTTCCCAGTGACAACTGCAGGAGAGTAGCCATGAAATTTTGAATACTCATCAAGTATCCATGCCATAGTCTGCATTCACAACCAAGTAAAATAATGTTAGACTTAACTGCCGTTTTGGTCCTCCTATTTTGCCTCATTCATGAAGCTTAATTAACTATGTACTACAAACCTGTGGTCCAGTTCCCATATCAGGTGCAGGAACATCAATCTGAACTCCAATGAGATCATGAATTTTCTGAGTAAAAACTCTAGTAAGTCTTTCTAACTCAGACACACTTAACTCTGAAGGGTCACACCCTATACCTCCTTTGGCACCACCATATGGTAAATTTGCTACTGCTGTTTTCCATGTCATTAATTGTGCTAATGCATTCACTTCATCTTGTTCAACCTACATATCATATCCAATACATCATTCACTGAAAATTTAGAACCTCATTATATATATACATATGATTGGTCAATAACAGAGATTTTAAAAGTAAGAATATAAAGAACCTCAGGATGATATCTGATCCCTCCTTTCATAGGACCTCTAGAATTATCATGTTGAACTCTAAATCCAACATAAGTAGCCAAGCTTCCATCATCTTTAGGGATACTACATTCCACCTGCATTTTCATTAAACAAAATTAAAACTTAGAGCTATCCCTGCTTCGTAAGTGCTCAAAGAAGAGGTTTTCCCTGTCTTGGACTTGTGTGTCATCCGCTCATTTCTCTATTTGTGACCATTCAAGAAAAGGAAGAAATAACTAAGCACAATAAAAAAGCGAAAATAATAATACATAGTTTATGTAGGACCCTGTCTATATCAAAATGTCTATTCCCTTTTTGGGAAAGGTGATTTGCAAAAACAAAAACAAAAAACATAATAAAAACAAACAAGGTTGCTGTTTCACTTACCTTGATTTCCCTGAATGGAATCAACAAACTTTTCTCAATCTTTGAATCCAATCCAAGTAGCCTAGAGGCCAACTTGAAGTTCCTATTGGTCGCTGCAAGTGCATTCATTCTCAATCAAAAGGGTTAACAAATACAAAAAACTTCACAATCTTTTAGAAAGAAATCAAATAATGAAGATGCGGAAAATAGATGTTGTATAACTTGGTGTTATTGAGAGTTTATATATATAGATAATTTGGTGGAAGACGAATACATGTTAGATTTTTGTTCCTTTATGAAAGAAGGACATACACGTAAGTAACAGCTTGCTAGAGTCAATGTCAAATGTCAACGAAATATTCAAGTAAAAGTTTTTGGTCAAACAAAAATTCAAGTAAAAGTTTGGTAGCAATCAAAAAACATTTAAAATTTATATAATATATTAGTCTATTGAAAAATAGATTTCTATAATTTAAAAAAGAATATCGAATCTTTCTAATCTGATATCTAATATTTATATATTCTATTATATATTAGATGATTTTTTTATTAAGAATTGTATTGAATTTAATTCTAAATTTTTTATACATGGATAAGGAACAACAACGTGAAAATAGAATACCATGTGGATCAAAGTCAGCAAATTAAATTAATGATGCTAATTTAGAAACAATTAATGTGAATGCATAAAAAAATGAAGATATTTCTAAGGTTAATTAAAGCTTTGTTAAACAACTAATTGTGTAGCACGTGCCCTATTCATTGATACATTAGGGATACTTGTGGTGGCTAAGGTGCAACATAATTCAATATTTAATATTATAAGTATATGCCGGTGGTTTTTAGGTGTATTAGTTAAATTGTTCGTAAGATATAGTATAAAATGTTATGAATGATTGATACATTTTTTACCACTTATAGTATTTTATATTATATGCAACAGTTAATTTGACCGGATATCGATGAGAAACTTAGCTAATCCATCACCTTAGAATACTTCATATATATATATGCAAAACAATTTAGTTTTATTTTTTTATTTGTTGGTTAACATTTTTTTTGTTTTTTACTATCTATTCCCGTTAGAAGAATTTGAACCCATAAATCACGTGTCAAAAATAATCATTTTTTTTGACAATATCAAAAAGAATCACTTCAAAATCACTTTTCATCAAAAAACACAAAAAGAACAAAAGCTATAAATTATTGTAAAAAAAAGAAAAGAAAAATAAAAGCTAGTATAAATTATCATTTCAGGCTCCAAAATTATCTGAGGAGGCATGTTCATGCTAAGCAAGATAACGTAACCAAGATACAAAATAGCACGTGTTCTTACTTATCCCCTCTTATAACTATCAATATACATAGTAATGCAAAAAAAATAATCTTAATTTATTGTAAGTGGCAATAATCTTTTTCTTAGTTGCTAGTTTTTTATATTATGTGTCACTTTTTGTATTGAAAGGACAGGGGACATGTATGAAGATTTTTTTTTTTGGCAATCAACACGTATGAAGATGAGTTGTGTTATTTTGACATAATCAAAATAAAGACATTGTATGTGACACAATATATATATATATATATATATATATATATATATATATATATATATATATATATATATATATATATATATATATATATATATATATGTTTATCTCTCTTAATTTTTATCTTTTTATATCATACACGTGATTCAAAGCATTTATGTTATTTAGTCAAAAAATTTCAGCCAAAATAGCCAAATAATCATCTTACAACATCAATTAACCAAGGTTTTCAGGTCATTAACCAACATATCTTTTTACATGTTTTTCTAGTGAATGACCATTGACTAGAAAAACATGTGAAAATGCATGTTGGTTAATGACATAAAATTTTTGGTTAATTGGTATTGTAAAGTAATTATTTAAATATATTCATTCAGTTGGAAATTTTTATCCAAGTATCATTATTAAATTCAAAAATATACATAAAAGTTAAAGGACACCGTATATGACATCAAATTCTTATATTAAAATATCACTTTTTTTTGTTACAAAAAGTTTAGGTGAGTTTGGCTCCATGATTCACAAGAGTTAGGGCAGGCCTCACGACTCTTGAAGTGCTTACAAATGTACTTATAAATCACCTACCAAAGCGTCCTCTTTGAAGGCAGCAGAAGTTGAAGATATGTGAATCAAAAGAAAAAAATACTAATTATTTTATAAAAAAATAGAGATTAATCCTTCGTTGATGGAGTTGGTGAGTAGCTAGCTGAATCAAAAGAAAAAAGACTAGTTATTTTATAAAAAGAATACAATTTATTAATTCACTTAATTTATATATAAAAAAAACTTTAAAAGACATGTAAAAACAAACTGTTGGAAGAGTCTAAGATTTAGTTATTTTCAAGAATTTTTGGGTTAAAGTTAATTGCATTTTAGACAAACATTTCTAGAAACTCCAAGCTTGGGTGCAAGTGACTAATGCATTGCATTTAAAGAGATGGACTCGACTAGTATCCGGATTCGATCTCTGGATGGAACAAATTGGAGCCAGATTTTGCTTACCTCCAGCCGAATTCCAGATTATTCAAGAGCCCTTTCCCTTGAACACCGTAGCACGATTTCTTGTTGCCACATAACATTTTATTACACGTTCACCTATTATAACACGCGAGTAGACATATATATAGAGTTTAATTATTTCGTAATGTATATTTTTTTACACGCACAACTAGAGCTGACAAAATGGGCCAGGCTCGCCGGGCCGGATTAACCCGAAAAAATATAGGGCTTGGGCAAAGGAACTAAGCCCATTTTTACATCCAGGCTTTCTAGCCTGGCCCTAAAAACCAACGTCGTTGCGGGCTAGCCCGACCGGGCCATGGGTAGCCCGCAAGCCCGAGAATTAAACAAAATTAGTAACCCAATTCGTGTCACTGTCTACATCACAGTTAGTGGACTCACTTTTTTCCAGAATTTTTCTCAACTGAAAATATACCATTTCTGTCATAGCCATATGTTGGTTGAAGATGTTCTATTTTTCCATGATGTGGCAGTGTCATAAATTACTATACCAAAGCTGCAGATAGCTTAATTTTGATATAGTTTGAAGGTGTGCACTTTTGACACACATATAAAACTATTCTTTTATAGTTAAAACAATTCTGCAAGAACTATATATATGCAGGGACTGCTAAGTATTTTTAATTTCCACTTCGTACTTGTTTCAGTCTAATATACTAGAAAATAACTCTATGATAGTGTGTGTATTTTGATTGATAGATTTATTTTATTTTGATATTTATAAAGAGTCGAACCCTTAAATGTTTTCATTGAGGATTCCTTTAAACAATGCAACCGTTGTTAAAAAATCGCGCGTAATTCGGGCTAGCCCGAAAAGCCCATAGCCAGCATAGGGCCGAGCTTGGGTCGTAAAAGTGTGCGCCCGAATTTCAACCTGGGATTTTTAGCCCGACTTTTAAAAGCCCGAGCCCGTCCTAGGTACCGAACAATGGCGACCATATTGGGAGGCAAATCAGCTTTCCGGAACTCATCCTGACCCGAGCTTATTTCGAACCTGAATAGCCTCTTCAGGCTTCAACAGCTCTCTTCTGAGCTCTACCTAAATAGCCTCTTCAGGCTTCAACAGCTCTCTTCCGAACTCTACCTGAATAGCCTCTTCAGGCTTCAACAGCTCTCTTCCGAGCTCTACCTGAATAGCCTCTTCAGGCTTCAACAACTCTCTTCTGAGCTCTACCTGAATAGCCTATTCAGGCTTCAACAGCTCTCTTCCGAGCTCTACCTGAATAGCCTCTTCAGGCTTCAACGGTTCTCTGACTGTTAAGTTTTCACTATCATCAGAGAACCCGACCTCAACGGTTCTCTGACTGTTAAGTTTTCACTGTCATCAGGGAACCTAGCCTTAGAACCTGGATAGCCTCTGCAGGCTTCAATGATTCTCTGGCTTGTTAAGTTTTCACTTCACCGAGAATCCGTCGAGAATGCCCTTCCTCTCGGCACGGGCTGACGAGTCCCGTCGAGGGTCGAACGGTTCCCCGAGCGCGCTTTATGTGTGCTCAACCTTCCCTCTTGATGCCTGAATCAAGAGGCCGAAGGAAGGAGACCCATTGCGCGGTCTCCGCCCCGAAGGCCGGTCGTCTTACGCGACACCGGTAAGAAGGCCGGGCACCCCCAACAACTCCGGTACCAAGGCCGATCGCCACACAGCTGGCATCGGTACGAAGAAGGAGAAGGGGACCCGGCGGTCTTCCTATCTTGCAAAGGCAATGAGCCTGCCTCCTCGACGCTCATCTTCTTGCCTTCTCGGCCTATCGATCTCTTACTCGGCGGAGTCTCTACACGCCCTATTCTCTGGTTATTTCTAATGCCCGAGCGGCAGCGAGCCTCACTTTAACTACTGATCGCAGGTACGCAACGAGTCATACATTTAATGATTAAAAATAGATGAAACGCAAAATCAAATGCAAGTATTTAAAAGCCAGAAAATGGGATGGCACCTGATTGTGCTTACATCTTTAAGATGGCCCCGGACATGCCCGAGGCCACCCAAACAAATGATTCAAAAGAAAATGGTTACAAAGACCGAATGGGGTTCAATTTTCTCCAGCATTCTCCTTCGGAGTTCCTTGGTTTGCTCCGGGAGTGCCTTCCTCGCCGCCGGCTGCATTCTTGTCTTCATCAGGTGCTTTCTCTTCAACTTCAGGAGGGGCGTAAACTATCTGCCCATCTCTTCCCAGGATCTTGCCATTCTCGACTCTTTGAGTGAGATGCACTCTGTTCACCGGGAAATCAGGATCGAGCAACAGGACTTGGGAGAGGCATCGGGTGTACCCGAGTTTTGCCATCTCGGCATTAGACTTCTTCAGGGCTTGGAACCTTTTCTCTGCCTCCTCAGCCTTGGCCTCAGCAGCCTTCACATTCTTCTGCGCCTGAGTCAACTCATTCCGAGCAGTCTGCAGCTCCCCAGAGACCTTGTCAAGATCGGCAACTTTCTTCTTGTTTTCTGCTGCTTGCTTCTCGGCAGCAACAAGCCTCGTCAGCAGCTCGGCGTTCTTCTCACATTCAGCCCGCAACTCCCGATTCTCCTTCAGCAACTCTACATATTCACGACGGGCATATTTCAGTTCAAGTCGGACCCAAGCGAGTTTGCGAGCTAAACGCTGGTTATATGCCTGAGTCTCGGAGTACATACCTGCCAGATTCTCTGGTGTATTGACTTGGACGGTCTTCTTCATCTTCTCGAAGGCCTCAGCGCCCAATCTGGCAACCTTAGCCATCACAGCAAAGTCGGCCGCCTGGACTTCTTCAGCCGGGTTTGCGGTGCGCTTCAGCCTCTGGTCAGTCGTCTCGGCTCTTTGGCCCACACAAGATAAGAGGTTTCGGCAGGGCCGGGGGCGATGTGAGTGAAAGTGCATCGGGAAGTACTTTTTTCTGTATCTCTTTTCCTTTTCTTTCTTTTCTCTGTCGCCTGTAGAGCACTAGAAGAGTTGGCCTTAGATTTCAGTCCTTTGCGGGTGGATGAGGCCTGCCCGTTGTAACACCCCCTTTTCTCAACGGTAATTTAATTTAAAATCAGAGTTCGAAAATCGTTTTTCTTTTAAAAATACATCCTCAAGGGAATGCTACGTTCACACCAAACTTCACTTTAATTTAGTCAACAATACTTTTCATTAATAAATATAATTGCGTGATACATAACACGACTTCAATGGGGCGAACCCTCAAAACATCGGTTCCTTAAGCAAGTCATACATCACTAAATCATAGTTCAACAACTTAAATTGAAACAACTAATAACTACTCGTCCCCCCCAGTGCTACGTATCAGAGCAAGACTCCACAACCAGACTGATGAAGGAAGAACCTTCACTCGGGATCACCTGCACGTTGCCGACATAAGAAGCAACATAGAAAGCAGAAGGGTGAGTCTCTAACACATATAATAAAATGTATGATAAACATTATGTTAGAGAAAGGCAACTAGAAACACCCCTACTCACTAAACAAACACACATCATCAAGTTATGACACATCAACTCATAATCATCAAGGACATCACCAATTGCATGAGTATATGCATGAATGCAACCCAACACCAAGGGTATAATGCATGAGTACCATCACCGGCTTAATGGTACCATATCCGTCATTTTTGATACAATGGCCGAAGCCCATATCCGTCATTTTTGATACAATGGCCGAAGCCCATATCCGTCACTGATATGAAGACCGAAGTCTACAATATCGAGGCCGAAGCCTACCACCGTCCTTTGATGCATATGAGGCCTGTGACTCCATGAACAATGCATCAACCACAAACAAGCACATCATGTATGAATTAACACCGTCATAGATGATATGCAGGCCGAAGCCCCCAATATTCGTCACTGGATTTACCTCCGTCATTAAATCCACCGTCATTACACCGTCATTACACCGTCATTTAATTCACCAACACCTCATCAATAGCACTATGGCTAACATCACTACATCAGTCAATAGCTCTATGGCTAACATCAACACATCGGTCACTAGCTCTATGGCTAACATCAACACATCGGTCACTAGCGCTATGGCTTACGTCAAACTCACCGAACACGTCGACACCAAAAGTAGTGGACTACACTGTCACTACAAGGACCAAACCGTCACCTAAGGACCAAACGTCACCTAAGGACTAAACTGGCTCCACCATTCAGCCACTTAGACGTACTCGGCACCAAACAACACCCAAATTTGCGCCTGGCAGCAACCTGCGCTACACTGGCGTCAAAACAGCACCTCGGCACACATACACTACCCTTTGTCACACCACACTGCACTTTGGCACACCACATTACACCTCAGCACACCTACACTACCCTTCGTCACACCACACTGCACTTTGGCACACCATACTGCACCTCGGCACACCTATACTACCTTTCGTCACACCACACTTCTTCACATCCACACTTCGACACCTACACGTCGACTCCCATACACTTACACTTTGTCACGTCTACACGATGACACTTACACTCTGATACATCTACACCTCAACACATACACCTCGGTATATATACACTATACCTCGACAACTACACTTCGGCTTATATACACTACACCTCGACAGCTTCACTTCGACTTAGATACACTACACCTCGACAGCTTCACTTCGATTTAGATACCTTACACCTCGGCGACTTCACTTCGACTTAGATACACTACACCTCGACGAACTTCACCCGACTTAGATACATTACACCTCGTGACTTCACGCCGACTTAGATACACTACACCTCGGCGACTTCACTTGACTTAGATACACTACACTTCAACAGCTTCACTTCCATTTAGATACACTACACCTCGATGACTTCACCCGACTTAGATACACTACCCCTCGGCGAACTTCACTTGACTTAGATACATTACACCTCGGCGACTTCACTTGATTTAGATACACTACACCTCGGCGACTTCACTCGATTTAGATACACTACACCTCGACAGCTTCACTTCGACTTAGATACACTACACCTCGACAGCTTCACTTCAGCATACATACACTACACTTCAATACATCCATACCTCGACATTACTAGATTCGACATACCTATACTTCACTTCAATACATCCATACCTCGGTTACACTTCCTCAATTCACCATCACTCACCTCGGTTACACTACTTCACTCCACCATCAATCACCTTGCCACACTTCCTCACTTAACCATTACTCACCTCGGTACTACACTACCTCGGTTACACTACTTCATTTGACCATCAATCACCTTGCCACACTTCCTCACTTAACCATTACTCACCTCGGTACTACATACTTTGACACATATATCCTTCGACGCACACACCTATGACACATACCTCCTTCGACGCACACATCCTATAACGCACCTACCCTCCTCGGCACACAGTAATACTTCACTTCGAATGGCGCCCTAGACGCCTAACCCTCATCTTCCCTCTTTTCTTTGATTCTCATACTATGATCAAACTTAAACCACAATTACTACAACACATATTCATTCTAATATTGTCCATCACACATCAAAGTAACAACGAAGGTGACAATACCAAAAATGGCGCCCCTGCGCCTAGGGTTCCTCTAACCCATTTTCTTTTCTAGGTCTTTCATATGACCAATCATCAACAACACATACACACATCACAATTTCACCAAATCGACTCAACTACAACATCAATCACACAATCAACAACACAATCAATTCAACAAATCATCCTAGAGTCTAACCCATACATAACACTCATCATATACTCTATTATAGGTGAAAGAGAGCCCCCTTACCTCAATAGATTGAAGAATAAGTACTCTCTCCACCAAGACTTCAAGATCCACCAACAATCAAGCTCCTCTTCCTTGAACTCTCCACGCCAACTCTTCTCTTCTTCTTCTTCCTAGAGCTGTCGCACCTCTCTCTCTCTTTCTCTCTCTCTCCTCTCCTCACTTTACTCTTTGACTTTTCTTTGATTTTGGTTGAAATGAACTCTCTCACCATCGACACCTAACTTATATCATGGATATGGGCCTAACTATCATGGGCCTCTATTCACACCTCCTCCATTACTTGCACTACCCCCTCTTTTATTTAAATTACCACTCACTTTTTACTAACCACCACTCCTCATTTAAATCAAATACCCTATCATTATTTTAATATAACCAACTAATATACCACTTAATTAAATAAATACTTGAATTATTTTTGGGGCGTTACACCCGTCGTCCTTTTTCTTCTGCGTGCTAGTCGGAACAGGCACGGGTATCTCCACATTGGTGTCCAGCCCGGTCTCGGCAAAGAGGTTATCGAGGTCTTCCATTTTATCTGCAAAACAAAAAGCAAAAGGGCCCAGCATCAGTATTGGTCCGGTTTTCCAAAAGCAAGCAAATATAAAGATCAAAAGGTAATGTCTACTTTTCTCAAAGTAATCGTGCAGCTCCTGCTTGGACTTAGCTAAGGCATCAATCATCGCACCGCAATTCAGCTTTATGTTCAGTTCGGCCAATTTCTTGCCCCACTCATCTATCAGTCGGAACAACTCCTTATCATTTTTTATCTAAGCTACCCGGCTCAACGTAATAATCTGGGTTCGTAATGATATGCCCCCCTTTTGTGTAAAAGTGAGCTCGGCTCCAGTTGAGCGGAAAGTGACGTCTTATCAGGGTCCCTCTCGCCATCTCGGCTATGGATTTCTTGGCTGCCTGGTTCACTGCTTGGACGAAAAAGTAGTTCTCTTTGAAGTTCCGGTTAGAATCGTTCACCGGGAGGAAGTATGATCGGTCTGGTTTGTTCTTAAAGCCGATGTGTCCATATCTCATGCCCCCCGGGCAAGGTTCTCTTTTCCGAGTAATAATGAAGAGGGCGAAGAATACCCTGGCGCTCGGTCTCCTCCCCAGGTACTCGATCGTCAACTCGAATCCTCTCAAGAAACGCCAGCAGTTCGGCATCAAGTGTGATGGTGCCACCCTCAGGTATCTCAACACTTGTTGTTGGAAAGAGTTCAAGGGCAACCGGACGCCCATGGCTTCAAGGGGCACCCCATAGAAGAAGTATCCAATGTAGCAGTGTTCGCTGCAGACTGGGACCCCCGGCACCAAAGTGATCCGCCATTTCTCGCCCTCGGGTGGGCTCAGGTAATATCTCTCATAATACTCTACAGGTTTATCCGATTTCGCGCGTGCGGAAAGCTGGCAGATCTCGGTCGATACCCAGTTGTAAACATCCTCGAAGCACTCGAAGTGGTTCTCTATGACTACCTCGGCAGCGGCAAGGCGGGATGTGGTTTCATCTTCGTCTTCGAAGCTCGGAGTCGGTGGCCTCTCCCAACCTGACTTGGGCACCGAGAAGCTTGACTTCGCCGACATATTGTGATAGGTCGTCTTGAGCAGAGATCGGGAACCCGCTGGCACCAACATCGGTTGGCCATCTGCCTTCCTCTTAAGGATTGGTTTCCCCGGCGGCACGAAGCTTTTTTGCTCTTCACTCTTTGTCCGCACCATCTGCAATAGGAGGCACGCGGCGATGTCACTCTCCTTCTGATCTACCATCTACGCGCCTCAGGACAAACAGGGCCAAGACGAGACAAACTAAAGCAATCTTCCCAGCAGGAGATCGCCTTGGATCTACTACCCTACGCTACTCTACATGTACTAATCTCTAGAAAGTACTGGTAAAATAAAATTACTCGGAACTAACCTGTATGCAGGAGGGAGAACTCAATGAGTAACTCGGATCTCGCACGACGATAGCTCGAACTCGCGCGGCGGAGATGAACTCGTACGGTGGTTTGAATCTTCCTCTCTCAAGAATCCTGTGCTCTTTCTCTCTCTAAAAAGCGCTCATCAGTTGCGGCCTCTCCCTCTTTCCCTTATATACGCCTGCGTTTCATGCCTACAAGCATGGCGCACACGTGGGCCAACAAAGGCACCTTAAGCCGAGGCCGAGCTCAGCGCTCGTCCCCGACTTGGGGGGCCACTGTTCCGACCTGGGCTGCAGCGCCCCAGCGAGCATTGGGCCGGCCCAGCTCTTTGGTCCATTCTGTCCTTCTTCGCCTCAGCAAGGCCGACGGCTAAGATCTTTCCACCTGATCCGACGGCTACGGTACGCCTCTCTCCTCTATAAATAGAGGTCCACCCCTCTAACACAGAGGATCACTCATTATGTTCCGCTCATTTACTACATTCTCCCCCGGAGCTCTCTCTCTCTCTCTCTTTATTCTCTGCACTCTTATCTTGCTCGTCTGCATATCCTCGAACACATACTGACTTGAGCGTCGGAGTGTTTTGCAGGTACCCCCCCACCCAACATGGGCATGCTTGGACCTCCGCCGCTGGAGCTTGGATTCCGGGCACCACACAATGAAATGATCTCGGGACAACTACGTACCCCTGGTCGAGGAGCTTCTCCAAAGCCTAGGTACCGAACACTACCCAATCTCGAAGCATTATCATAGTCTCCACCCTCCAAGAGGTTCAACTTTGACATCCTGTTCCGATAGGACTAGGAAGCAATTCGATCGCGAGCCAACTTCACAAATCGAGACAACCATCTCAGCTCTCAGCATAACGAGCAAATTGACTTTCAAGCCAAGACCATTCCTCTAGAAGTGACCTCGACTTGGGGGAAAACTGTTCCTCACTGGGCCACACCACATTTCCCATTTGGGTTGAATTTTAAGCCCATATCCATGATTCATATGAGATCCACACGCTTCAGGATTAAAAAACGGTGGACATTGCACAGTCAGGATTTGACCTCGACCTCGAGGGCCTAGCATACGACCACGTCAGTAACCTCACACACCCTGATGTGCCTGGTAAGTAAATCCACGTCTTTAGTTTGG
Source organism: Oxytropis ochrocephala (assembly GCA_020916435.1). Taxonomy (NCBI): domain Eukaryota; kingdom Viridiplantae; phylum Streptophyta; class Magnoliopsida; order Fabales; family Fabaceae; genus Oxytropis; species Oxytropis ochrocephala. The sequence goes on from CM037095.1 coordinate 35,083,595, forward strand.
TTTGGTATATACAAGCTGTTTCTCATATTGGAAATAGTTTGAGAAAATCATGTCAAGAGCTTAAGCTAAAGCTTATGATAAGTCATAAAAAAAAATTATGATAACTCAAACTTTTCAAAAAATCAAGATAAGGTCGTAGGAGAATTTTGTTTCTACAAGCGAGTTTCATCTGACCCATTCATCAAAGCCCGTAAAAATGTGCTAAATTCATATATATTTAATTTCTATGGTTGAAAAATTTCATTCATTTATCGTATTCTCGATTGATTGCCAGGATAAAGAAACGTATGATAAGTCTATCATATTCTGTGTTAGTCCAACGTTTGTTGCGCCAGTAGGATATGACAACTTAATCCCGTAAATTGTCCTATCCTAACTCTGTAGTTAAATTCTTACCTGAGTTTTAGCTGAGTTAGAAACCAGCAGGGTAGGATAAGAAAATAATTTACTCAGTTACCCTTATAAAATATATTTTAAAATATGCAAATATGAAATCTAATTATATATATATATATATTGAAAAATAAAAACAAAATCCTATATTAAGTTTAAGAATTTAAAATATTAGTGCTTAATTTTAAAAACAATGTATGATTTTATGATAAGGGTAATTTTGTGAATTTGTTTAATACAAAAATTAAAAATCTATTGAAACTAAAAAAATTAAAATAAGAGAAAAAATTTTATTATTAAAAACATATACAAATAGAAAATTAATTTAGTTTTTTAACAAATAAAATATAGTTGTCACAAGAGTAACTTTGTCATATATATATATATATATATATATATATCATTAGTTATTGATTTATCTAAAATATATAATAAAAGAACATATGTCATCTTTGAACTTGAAAAAGGAAATATTTTTTTGACTCATAAAAAAAGTAAAACTATATATTATCTTATTTCTTATCAGGTGCACGTCAAACACATGATATGATATTGTTTTCCCTATCATATCTCTATCCTCCTTTATATACTATCATGTCTCTATTATATGTTGACCATCATACGGGTCCTTAAAAGTTTTGTATAGTAGGAAATATGAATATAAATATAAGGGTGTAATTTTTTTTAGTTTTTAAAAATGTCAAATATTAGACCAGTTTTAGTGTAAGACAGATAGGCGTAATTTTCCAGTCAATTATGGATGTAAGTATAACCAACACAAACCTTAAGTTAAATCAATGTAATATCCCTTAAAATTTTGAAAAGCCAGATGTGGCAAAAAGCAATTAGCCAATGTCTAAAAGAACTGTCATCAATGACTCATCATCTCAAAATTGTGTGTTTTAAATTATGAAAACACTGGTGTTGTGTTTAACTTTATTCCAAGAATATATACACATGCTCTTAAAAAATTATGAAAACACTGGTTTTGGTCAAATATATATTTTATATTCCAAGAATAGATACACATGCTCATAAAAAATTGGCGGACTCATTTTGAAGATATATGGCCCAACTAGGATGTTGTATGTTCCACGCAATCGTAATCCACATCCACCGGTCTATTTCAAATGGCCCAACTAGGATGTTGTATGTTCCACACAATCGTAATCCACATCCACCGGTCTATTTCAGGCTATTGCTTTTCCCACACCCCCTCCTACTCTTTCACACCCCATAACTCCAAATATTCCAAAAATACCCTTAAGTGGAGTGCGTGTTTTCACCTATTCGGGGATGGTCAACCGAATCTATTCGGGGATGGTCAACCGAACGGTAAAAAGGTGAATGTGGTGTGAGAGTCCATTTTTGTAATAAAATAGGGGTGTTGAACACCTCATGCGAACATTCGCGTGGCACTCGCTCGAGCAGGTGAAATTACGCATGTTAAGAGGGTGTGAAGTCAAGATTTAACACACACGAACGATGTCATTCGAACTGTTCGCTCGGGCCAGTGTTCGAGCAGTGAAATTTCGTGAAAAAAAAAGAGGTTTTACTTTGGCGCAGTGCTTTTCGCACACCCTTATGGGGTGTGTTTTGAGTAGGAGGGGGTGTGGGAAAAGCAATATCCCTATTTCAAATGGCCCAACTAGGATGTTGTATGTTCCATGCAATCGTAATCCACATCCACCGGTCTATTTCAAATGGCCCAACTAGGATGTTGTATGTTCCACGCAATCGTAATCCACATCCACCGGTCTATTTCAAATGGCCCAACTAGGATGTTGTATGTTCCACGCAATCGTAATCCACATCCACCGGTCTATTTCAAATGGCCCAACTAGGATGTTGTATGTTCCACGCAATCGTAATCCACATCCACCGGTCTATTTCAAATGGCCCAACTAGGATGTTGTATGTTCCACGCAATCGTAATCATCCACCGGTCTATTTCAAATGGCCCAACTAGGATGTTGTATGTTCCACGCAATCGTAATCCACATCCACCGGTCTATTTCAAATGGCCCAACTAGGATGTTGTATGTTCCATGCAATCGTAATCCACATCCACCGGTCTATTTCAAATGGCCCAACTAGGATGTTGTATGTTCCACGCAATCGTAATCCACATCCACCGGTCTATTTCAAATAGCCCATACTTCTTCCGACCCTCTAGCTACTCACTGGATACCTCTAACCCTTTAATATTCCAAAAATACCCTCAAATCAAAAAATGCTATATTTTAACTGGTTCAGCGCACGGGCGTGCGAACCAATTCGGTTCTTTGAGCACCGAACCTCACAAAACCCCCCTTTTCAAGGTACAGATTTCTTCCTCTTCATAATCATCTCCAAAACTAATCTGTGATTTTTTTTAGAATAAGGAAAATATATAATTTACTAGTGTCAAGTCAATATTTATTTTCAATAATAAAGAGATACAATGATGAATAATATTATTAACAGATTGTACCATAAAACCTGTCAAAAACAAATATTATCGTTCTGCCTCAAAGTCATGTAAAGGGTTTAGAACTTGAAAATTTTATTTATAATTGATTAATCGATCGCCACTTAAGCTTACTATCATTGATTGAAACTCAACGTTGCCTCAGATTTTTCTGATGGATTGGAATTCAACTTACGATTTCGTGAAATACCCAAATGAACACAGTTAGGTTTGATTTGCTTTGTTTTGCTTCAATTATCTGATTTTAATTATTTTAGTGAGAACACAGTTAGGTTCGGCGGACCGTGCTCCGAACCGGTTCGATCGACCGTGCTTCGAACCTAACAAAAAACAGTTTTAAGGGGGTTGTCTTTGAAAATAACACACTCGGTGCAGTGAAGTCCGAACCAGTTCGGCCAAGCGTGCGCCGAACTGTACTTATGTTTAAAAAAAACATAAAATCACAGGTTTCATTAAGGGCATCTTGGTCTGTTCACCCCATAAAGGAGGTTCTAGTGAGTAGCTAGGAGGTTGGAAAAAACATGGGCCTTTCAAATACACACGTTTGTTCATATTTGCGACCCACAATATATCTTTAATAGTACACCCCCTTTCTCCCATGCAACAGATCAGGTTTGGAACTCAGCATCAATTTTTAGAAAAAAACATTAGGTTAAACTATAATTTCATCTTTAATTTTTATTTTATGTTATAGTTTTGTTTCTCTTTTAATTTTCTTTAGAACTAATATCTTGCTTGTAAAAATTATATAAATATGATCTCTTTTTATTTCTTTGTGTTATTTTGGTAAAAATGAATATTTATACAAGTGAGTCATTCCAAATTACAATAACAAGAAATAAATGAGTGAGATGTAGTACAATAAAGGAAAATAACTACTCTAGCAAATTGACTATTCTAATAGCTGTACAATAAAAAGGAAGTTGACTATTCTAACACCTCTCTTGAAACTGGACTGTAAATGTTTTGTATGTTCAGATTGGATAACAGACTTTGAAAAGAAGCGTGTTGAAGGGGCTTGGTGTGGATGTCGGCAAGCTTGGCAACAGTAGGAATGGACATAAGATGAATGATGCCAAGTTGGACCTTGTCACAAACCAGGTGACAGTCAAGTTCAATATGTTTAGTTCTCTTATGGAACGCGGGATTCTGAGCTATCTGAATGGCAGACCGGTTGTCACAATATAGCGGAACTGAATATGTGTGAGGGACATGTAAATATGTCAAGAGGTATAGTACCCACTGGATCTCACAAGCAGTAGAAGCAAAGGCTAATTACTCAGCCTCGGAGGAGGACTTGGAGTTTGCGATCTGCTTCTTGGAGTTCCATGAAATCAAGGAGGTACCAAAAAATATACAAAAACATGTGACTGAGTGTCGAGTATCAGGACAGACAACCCAGTCTGAATAACTAAACCAATTTGTGAAGTTTGCAAACCTAATTAGGTGCAGAAGTTTTCAAACCCTTGAGGAACCCCCGTATAGACCTCTTCAAGCAAGTTGCCATGAAGGAATGCATTATTAACATCCAACTGATGTAAGTGCCAATTACAAGCTGCTGCAAGTGCCAATACCATCCTCACAGTAGTAATTTAAATAACCGGAGAGAAGGTTTCAGGGTAGTCAACACCTTCGAGTTGTGTAAAGCCTCTTACCACAAGGCGTGCCTTATACCTTTCAAGGGAGCCATCAGCTCTGAGTTTGGTCTTATAGATCCACTTTCATCCAATAGGTTTCTTACCAAGAGGTAGTTGAGTGATAGTCTAGGTGTTGTTTTGCTCTAAGGCCTCAATTTTTTTGTTCGGCTTCCTTTCAACAACTACGATTAATGGCTTGAGTATATGAGGAGAGCTCAACAAGGTTGGATATAGGTGAAACAAAGGTCTTGTGGGAGGGGGATATATGATCATATAACAAAAGAAATTGAGAAATAGGAAAAAAAATACCTGAACACAAATAGGCAGCATTAGTTGAATGAATTAAGTTACAATGATATTCTCGAAGGTAATTGGGGCCGTTACGGGTTTGAGTGGATTTTCTGGGAGGTGGTGGAGGTATAGTAGGAGAGGAGGGTGTAGCTGAGGTCGTAGTAGATGGAGAGCGAGTTTGTGAAGGGGAAGCGGGTTCTGTTGTCGGGATAGGGTGGGGAGGGTTTTGTAGGGATGTAGATGACGAAGGTAGGAGGAGGTCAGTAACATTGGGTAAGGGTATTGGAGGGGAATATGAGAGAATTGGGTTGAAAATTGGGGTAGGAGAGCGAGGGGTGGAAAAAGGGAATACATGCTCATAAAAGGAAATGTGTCTGGAGAAAAAGATTTCATGGTCGTGCTAGTCATAGAGGAGGTAACCTTTGACACCAATTGTATGGCCAATGTGAACACATTTGCGAGCCCTAGGTTGAAATTTAGTTCAGTGAGCAACATGGGTAGTAGCATAACATAAGGAACCAAACACCCGAAGGTATGAGAGGTCGGGAGGGATTTCATATAATATGTAGGAAGGGGATTGGTTGTTAGTGAGTGTGAGGGAAGGAGATGTATGATGTGAACAGTTTGGGAAACAACAAATTTCCAAAAGGGAAAAGGTAATTTGGATTGAAACTTAAGGGATCTGGATACATTTAGGATATGTTGGTGTTTTCGTTCATCTACTCCATTTTGTTGTGGAGTTTCAGTACAAGAACGTTGGTGTATGATGCCCTTGGAATTGTAGTATTCAGGTATGTGGAATTCAATTCCATTGTCAAACATGACAGTTTTAGCACTAATACCAAATTAAGTGTGGATCATGGTGATGAAGTTTATGAGGTGTGTACGGGCTTCAGCTTTGGTTTTCATTAATCAACCCCATGTAAAACGAGACTTGTCATCAACGATGGTAAGAAAGTATGTATGGCCAAGAATGGAGGGGACATTTTAAGGGCCCCATATGTCAACATGTATTAGGTCAAATATATGTTGTTGGAGTAGAAGAACTCAAGGAAAGGGGGATTTCTTTTTCTTAGCAAAGTGACAAGCGTAACAAGCAAGGTTAGTAAAGTTTGGTATGTTGGAGTTCTGTTTGTATACTAGGGATAAGTAATCAGCCGAGGGATGTCCTAGTCTATGGTGCAAAAAGGTCAATATTGACTGCAGGGTTCTCCAGGCCAGTACAATGAACAGTTGAAACAGGGCTAGAAGAGGGTTTGAAATCAATTACCATCAAGAATAGCATGCCATCTAACCTAGTGTTTCCAATTGTTCTCAAAGAAGGTCTTTCATGTATCAAACATTCATTATCAAGGAACAGTACTTGGCAATATTTAGAAGCTTGAAGTCTTCCAACAGATATAATGTTTTTGGAAAAATCAGGAAGGTAAAGTACATCATCAATATAAGGTCAGGTGTAAGAAAGATAGTACCGTAGGAAGCAATTGTCTTAGTACTGTTAGGTAGAGACACCGATACGGGTCTGATAGCATTATAAGTGGAAAAAAAATGTAGATAGGATGATATATGGTCAGTCGCATGAGAGTCCATAAGCCATGGGGAAAGAGAGTTACTGAAACCCGTGAAGTTGGGTCATGAACATGTTGTGCATTGGCTAAGGAGATACTGACAGTAGTAGTAGGCACAGAGGAAGGAAGCACGACCAACAAACTTTGTGTTTGAGCTTTCGTAAAGCCTAATGAGGAAGAGGTTAAAGAGGGAGCCATCGGTTTCTTAGATTTGAAACCCAAAGGATAACCGTTCTTGATGAAGCACGTATCAATAGTATGATTGGTCCGGTTGCAATGAGTGCAAAGTCTATTACCAAGAGCCATCAAAGCAAGACCGAATCAAAAGTAACTTGACCTGAATGTGCAAAATCAAGAGCAAATAGAGCCTAAAACCTGAACTTGTGAGAAACCAGAGATCTAGAGGCAAGGTTGATGAATAGGAATCGAACCAGGTGTGAAGAATCTGAAGTAACTTAGAAGAAACTGAAACGCGATTAGCAAAGATAAAGCTAAAAGCGATTAGAAGCCAATAAAAAATGTGTTTCTCTAGCTAAATAAGGAACATGCAACCAAGCAAAAAATACCAACAGTAGCGTAAACAAAGAAAAAAAATGCACAAACTAGAAAATAGGAACCAAGCACGAGTGCGAGCAAATCTGGGAAGCGAGATTCACGACCACACTAACGCAACCAGAAGCACACGAACCAATGAAGGGTCGTATACCAGAAACACAAAATCACAGGTGTACCAAAAGGTCACGAACGCAACCAACAAGAAGAGGCAAGGAGCTTGAATAGGACACGCTCACAGGAATTATGACTAGATATCGCTCGAAGTAGAGATGCGAACAGAATCACAATCAAGCACAATAGAGAGAACGAGAAAAAAAACTAGATCTACGAAAACCAGAACCGCGTGCGAACAAATAATGCATAGTGGAGAAAAGAACGTTCAACTAGGTGAGAAAGTTTGGATTGTTGATGATAATGCAGATGAAGCAAGATCCTAGGTGTGATCCAAAAGTGAGAAAAGGGGAAACCCGATTTAGGTCACCAAATTTTAATCAACCGACAGAGGAAGAAGCAAGAAGGAACGCGATTCACAAACCTGAAATCACATGGAACAATGATGCAGAGCACGCGATGATGTGGAAGAGCTTTGAATGAGAAACTGTTATATATGGATAAGATTTTATCAAGAGAAAGGAGAGAACATAGTGCAGAGGTTAGAAAGCTCTTTTGAATTTGTTGATGACAAGGAAGTTAGGCTAAATGGTGTGGATGGCTGTGGGCTTTGGCTTGGACAGTGGCAAGAATTCCGCAACATTAACGAAGGGAGAGACTGGGGTTTTGCACGAAGCTATGAGCTATCTTCTGCAGGATGATGATGGACAAATAGTTGAGCCTCACTCTATTATGTTGCTATACAAGGTTTCAAATTGCGGTTGCGGTTGTAGTTGCGGCTATTGCGGTCGCTACGAAGCGTATTGCGACCGATGCAGCGTGGAATAATTTTATATTCGCACAAATTTTTTTAAAACATGCTACAATAATTGTAATTCTTTATATATCTTTTATGTATAGTTTTTTTTATAAACTTTCATTCATTTTTAAGACATTAGATCATTAATTGTAGTGGATTGAACATGATCTAAAAAATAGAATTTCTAAATTCTATTATTTAAGCAAATATAAGCATTGGCAAGAACTTCATAGTATATAATATATAATACATAGTACAAACCAAGTCACAAATGGTTTTAATTTAAACGGAAACTAGAGTTAAATTGAGATTACACTTCATACAAAAAAAATGAAAGAGATGTGTTTACACCACCAGCTAGAGATGTGTTTTCGCTGCAAAAAAATGATAAAAGCCCTAATTAATATCTTAAAGCTTAAATAATATAAAATTCAAATGTTTTAAAAATATACTTATATTTATACTCAAAAATATACTTACATTATAGGTGCTACCACATGGTGGAATGGCGCGGAGGATCATAATCTCTACTTTCACTTTGACTATCATCTTATGTAGCTCCTTGCTCAAAGATATAACCATAAAATCCACTACTTGATTGTTGATGATAAGGATCTTCATAATTCATTTATTTTTGGGAGTATGATGAAGCTTCATCACTTGCATATTGATTATATGGGTTGAAAGAATGATAAACATGTGGATAAGATACTTGACTGCTTTGAGAAGAATCACCAATCTCAAAGTCACCAAAACTCTGCAATACTAGAAGAGGATGAATCTTCGAGTGAAACCTTTTGTTTTCTTTTTCCTATTTTTCTAGACTTTGAGCTTTCGCTTCTTCCACCAGGTAGTCAACTATTAGAAGGAGTCATGTCAGTCAAGCTCCTATAACGTCTATTTGGCGATTCTGAATATGGATCATTTTGAGTTTGCTCATCAAGTTGTTCTTCATCCCCTCTACCCTCACCATCACCATCACCTTCTCTGGTTTCTTCATTAACCCCCCATCACCACTATTATTACTTGGTGGACTTAAACCGTCACCAGTTCCATTAGGCAACCATTCGGAATTTTGTACTCCATCCAATAATGTACCTTCTCTCTCTTCCATCCATGGAGATAAAGGATCATCTTCTTGAAATATAAACTCAAGATTAATAGGATTAAAACTTTCTTCAATTTCTTGTTGACTATTTCTCTTGTGATCCCTCCTTCTCAACTTCATGTTGTAGTGTACGAAAACAAGCTTTTGTAACTTTTTATACTTGAGTCTATTCCTTACTTTTGTGTGGATATAACTAAATGTACTCCAATTCCTCTCACAATTTGTGGCAGAAGTTGTTTGACTGACAACTTTTATAGCTACACGTTGAAGTTCAGGAGCGCATGAACCATAGACCTCCCACCATTTAGCTTTGTAATGGAGAAACAAAAATTAAATCAACTATAGTCGTATTAAAAAATAAAGTTAAATCGACACACTTACCAAAAACTAGTTTTTTTTACCTGTTTTCATCTTAGACCAAGAGTTTTGGGCTAGAGGCATACCAAATGTTTCACCCTTTTCATTATAAAGAATCAACTAGGTAACATAACAACATATATCAATACGTAAACATATGTTGATGACAAGTTGTTTATAAGATTAAAATATAAATATTCATTACTAACCTAGTTTATGGCTTTGATTTTGATCATTGTTGTGCAAAAAGGTTGTGCAAGTGTACACAGTCTTAAAAAAGTAATAAAGTGATAAGAAAGGTCGAATCCACAGGGATTGGATTAATTTGCTAGCCTTTTATGGTAGTAGTTGAGTTAAGTGATGAAAGAGTTCGAGAGTAAAATATGAGGAATGTTTGATTATCTAGATAAAGCTAAAATGTGTTGTAATTCAGATGAGAGAGATGGTTGGAATGCATTTTCCTATATAACTTCACTTTGAGATATTGATGCTACTTATGATGCTCCTGCAATGATTGCACCTGCAATGAATGCTGCTAAAATAAATACTTGTGCTTTTTAGCAACTTTTCTTCAGGGTTTCATTACCTAACTTATGTCTAAGCACTTGAATAAGTTCACCCTTGTATTTGAAGCTCCGACAGTATCATTCTATGGACTAAGCTAGCCTATGTCTAGGATTTAGCTTGGATTTAACAAAGTTTCCTTTTATTAAGTCACTTACCCATATTAGTTCTTGAGTTCATACCACAAACCATTTATGTATTTATGATTCTACTTATTCTAAGCGATCAACCTCAAAATAAGCTTTTGAAAGAATTAGCATAAAAGGGCTAAATTGCAAGACATCATAAGTAACATAAAACTACTCAAAGATTCATTATATAGTTAAAACATCCCAACCAAGGGTAATTTAGCTCATGCTTGACATTGTTAAACACTTACAAACAAAGGAAATCATGCTTATAAGAAAAGAAGTACAAAGAAGAAGAGATAAGTGGTACATTACACAATTGCCACTCCTTTGTACCTTCTACCTAACAATGCTGGGGCAATGAACCTCTCAGAAGCAGAACCACAACAAGAAAAATAACCTAAAGTAGAGATAAGTTTTCACTTTCTTTCTTTCCTTACAATTAAAATAAACTATGATCTAAGTGAAGTGAAACTTAAGTGATTTTTTTGATGAAGAGAATGAGGAGTATTTATAGGCTCCATGAATGAGTTGCCTTTGGCGCCAAGTAGCTCGAGTAGCTCATCCACTTGCTCAAATGTGATTGATGGGAAGCTTCACCAACTAAGAAGGGAGGTCTATTGATTTGTTGATCATCATTGAAATTGACATTTCAATCACAGAAAATTGTGAGAAGAAGAAGAAATAGAGAAGTTCAAGAATGAAAAGTTCTTCTTTATTCATTGAATTGTGGAAATGTACAAGTGAATCTGAAAAAGGAAGAATAGCTACATATACCTAATTACATTGACTTGTTACCCTAACTAACACAATAACCGAATCAGTTAAAAACTAACTAATTCTCAACTAAGTAATTAAGAGCCAAACACAATTATTACAACTACTCAATTTATAATTTTTACCACAGTAACTAAGTCAAAAACTATTCTACCTTACAAGTCAAAACTCCCCTTCAAGTTGGCAAGTATAAATTCTTCATGCCCAACTTGGAAATTAGGTCTTGAAACTGCACTTTGGGCAAAGCCTTTGTCAGCACATCCGCAAGCTGCTTTTGTGACTTCACATGAATCAAATTCAAAAAACCACTTCACATGCTCCCTAATGAAGTGTGATCGTACCTTGACCAATAGAAGGACCTGGGTCGTTGAGGACCTGGGTCGTAGAGGACCTGGCTGGAACCAGGAGTCTTGGCCGCACGGAAGGACTGTCCCGATTCATTTGGTGGAAGGACTGTGATGAAGGACTGGCCAGTCGCCGAGGAAGGACTGGCACAGTCGCCGAGGACCTAAATCGGTCGTGGAGGACCTGGCTGAAACCTGGGGTCTTGGCCGTCGCGGGTGGTACCTGCAATGACACTCCGACGCTCTAGTCAGTGTAGGTCGCTCGGGCAGGATTCACAAGGTAGGAAAACGTCCCTGATGCCATGTGTGAATGGCGATATATATCGTGAGGTCCGCCGTTTTGGGCCGGTTCTTGTGGCGGGCTGGTCGGCCCAATTGCTATTGGAAGCTCTTGTAATTGCTAATACACCCGAACAGCTTGCCCCCAAGCCTAGGTCGCCAAGAGCGGGTGAGGCTTGAATCGCTGCCCCCGTGTCGTGTTGTAAGCGGCCGGGTTGCATTGCGCAATTGGTCTCCATCTCTTGAAGTGTGTGGTTGCTACCACGCTAAGTCGGCGGGTGGTCGCTGCCACTGCCGAGGTGTGGTCGCTGCCACTGAGTGCATGTGGTCGCTGCCATTCATGCTTGCGATAGTTGTAGTCGGTCTCTTCCGGCCGTGTTCGGCAGTCAATGCTCGTTATTGGGTCATTGCTCGACCTCGATCATTCGATGACAGCGATGGTTGTGCCAACTCGGTGGCACTTCGGCGAGGTCAATGCAGTGACATTCGATTGGGCCAACTCGATGGCGCTCGATTGGGCCAATTCGGTGGCGCTTGATTGTGGACCGCTCGGGGCCTACACTTGGTGGTGGGTCCTTCTGACCCTTGGGCCATTTCGATGGCGCTCGATTGTAGACCGCTCGGGGCCTACACTTGTTCTTTGGGTCCGCCGACCTTGGGCCATTTCGATGGCACTCGATTGTAGCCGCGCGGGGCCTACTCTGCATTTGTGGGTCCTTCTGACCCTTGGGCCATTTCGATGGCGCTCGATTGTAGACCGCTCGGGGCCTACACTTGTTGGTGGGTCCTTCGACCCTTGGGCCATTTCGATGGCGCTCGATTTTGTAGACCGCTCGGGGCCTACGTTCTTCGTTTGTAGGCGGGCGCCCTACTTGGATGACCCGAAAGGGGTGTAGAACATCTGAATATAACTTGGAGTTTAACATGAAAGTTGTAGCACTGCATCTCAGCTTTCCAACGCATGCTCACACGCCCCCACCGGATGAGCGTGGGACGAAGTTATGGTCTCCGCATGGACAGACCTTTTGGGTCGCTCACGGGCGACCGGCTTTTGGACGCCCCACTTTGGGCGAGCAGAAACGGGTGGAAGACGCCCGGAATTGGATTTTGACTTCAACATGAAAGCTGTAGATCTACTTCTCGGCTTTCCAACGCATGCTCACACGCCCCCATCGGATGAACGTGAACGAAGTTATGGTCTCCGTACTGGACAGACCTTTTGGGTCGCTCACGGGCGACCAACTTTTGGACGCCCCACTTTGGGCGAGCAGAAACGGGTGGAAGACGCCCGAATTGGATTTTGACTTCAACATGAAAGCTGTAGCTCTGCTTCTCAGCTTTCCAACGCATATTCGTATGTTTCAATCGGGTCAACATGGCCAACGTTATGGCCTGCAGACTAAGGGCGAGATTCCTCCCGCTTCGTTTGCGCTTTGTTTAGGCGTCTTGGGATTGTCCATGCTCTTTAGGTCGCCCACTTTAGGTCGTCCAACATCTTAGGTCGCTCAACAAGCATGGTTGTAATGATGTCTGGGGCGGTCTTCCGCGTGTAGCCATAGTTGAAGTAGGATAGCGCTCGGGCCTCCCACTGTGGTCGCCAATTGATCGTACCTTGACCCAATAGAAGGACTCGGGTCGTTGAGGACTGGGTCGTGAGGACCCTGGCTGGAACCCGGGAGTCTTGGCCGCACGGAAGGACCTGTCCCGTTCATTTGGTGGAAGGACTGTGATGAAGGACTGGCACAGTCGCTGAGGAAGGACTGGCACCGTCGCCGAGGAAGGACTGGCACAGTCGGTGAGGACCTAAATCGGTCGTGGAGGACCTGGCTGAAACCTGGGGTCTTGGCCGTCGCGGGTAATTGATCGTACCTTGACCAATGAAGTGTTGAAGTGTTGGTTGATTCGTCTATGGGCCGGTCGTTGAAAGAGTGAAAGGATCGGTCCTGGCTTCACGCGTTGAGCACCTCGGGTGGTACCTGCAAAGACACTCCGACGGTCTAGTGAGAGGTCGCTCGGGCAGATAGCACAAGGTTAGAGAACGTACCTGATGCCATATGCGAATGGCGTATATATACTAACGAGGTCCGACCGTTAGCGAGATTTTCGGCCGACGAGAATTGCGCTCCAAGCAGCGTGTTTGGGCCGATCGAGTTGGGTGGGCGCAGTCCATTGCTGCTGGCGTTTCGTATTTGGCCGATACACCCGAGAGCGGTTGCCCCCAAGCCTAGGTCGCTTAAGAGCGGGCTGAGGCTTGAATCGATGCCCCCAGGAGTGAAGTTATTTTGACATAACGGACGCGGCCGTTCGCTCTCTCTGTAGGGCGGTGTCGACCGCTTGTCAACCATCGGCCGTGCGGTTGTGACGGTTGGTATTTCCGACATTTAAGACATGGCGTTTGGTGTTCCGAGGCATGCCGAGACAACCATTGGTGAGAAGGCGAAGCGTTGTGACTCTTCGTATCCGGTCCCCTTCGCGCGCGAGATCGCACTATAAATAGTCCTTCTGCTGAGTTCATTTCTCACACTCCCAAGAATTGCTCTGCCAACGACCGACTCATCCGTCGCCGACTCATCCGTCGCCGACTTGCATCCGAAGCTGATTCTGTCTACTAGCGACCGATCCACTACATCCGCTTAAGGTATGAATCGATCTCTCCTTTATCTTTTTAAGCTTGAGTTTTTCTTGAAAGCACTTCGTGCTTTTCCACGCCTCGTGATAGGGGGTGTCGTCGAGGATGGCGGCTCGCCCCCTCTCACGAGTGCTTTGCTCGATCGACCTGACTCGATCCCTTTATCACAGGTGTTTGTGTATGCCACGAGGCGAAGTTAATCGCTCGTATTCGGAAAACCGCCCGAGTCTTTCGCCACCTACATGTCGGGTCGGCGAGTCTAAGTCGTCTTCGGGCGACAAAGATTCTAGCTCTTCAGCGGTTCCTCGAGCAAAGCACGGGCTCGATTTCTAGTTCTTCCGGTCGGGGATCGGCCGGCTCCAAGAGTATCGGTTCCGGTCCGTCCATTCTCGCCGAAGCGGTAAAGCAACTCTCCACCGCCCGAGGGCGTTGTATCCCGAGTGGAGGGAGAAGAAGTGGACGCCGATGTGATTATCATTGATGATGACGAGGCGCAAAGTGTCGTCCCAGTCGTGGACGAGGAGATGGTGGAGGCCGAGGGCGGCCGAGACGAAGAAGTCCAAGGAGAAGAGGTAATTCAGCCCGAGGTCGATATTTCGTGCGAATGCCAGCGTCGGGGTCGAACGGGCGGTCGGCCGAAGTCCAAGCCGATGTAGCTCGAGAAGTGTCTGACATGTCTTGGGTGTCGGAGACTCTTCGCTCCAACAGGAGCATTCTTACAGTCGGCCACGATGCTCTGCCCGATCTACGGAGCCTCCTTGAAGACTCACCGGGCTGGAGGATAAGAGGTATGAAGGAGGGCGAAGATATCGCGACTTATTCTGCCAACTTCAAGTTCACGATGTATCGGCTCGTGTTCGAGAAGATGAAGATTACGCCTCCTTTTACCGAATTCCAACGCGACGCCCCGCGCCATATCGGGTCGCCCTTCACGAGCTTCATCCAAACGCATGGGCGTTTTTAAAGACTTTGAGGTGTTGGCGGACAAACTGGTCGGCCGGTGTCGATGATGCTTTTCTTTGCTATCTTCGTGGTGGCTCGAGAGAAGGCCAACAAGGAGAAGAGGAGCAAGTCTCCTTCAAGATGCGAAGACTCACCACCGGTTTTTCAAAGCGTTCAGAGTCGTTGGGAGCGGCCCGAAAAGTCAATATTTTTGGATCGTTCCCACCGAGGAGGCCGAAGGCCGTTTGTGAGGTTCAACCGGACGGGATGCTAGGTCCCCTTATTTCCCAATCATGTGGAATGAGGCTCATTTCTCGCAGCGCGGGAGATTACATCTACACAGATGAAAGACTTGGGTGAGGCCGACACGGAGACTTTGGAGATGATAAAGTCATTTGGCGGGCATGATGCGTCCAGATCCTAAGCGGCGACATACCTTGCGCGCCCTTTGTCTTGTAACGAAGGCCAAGAAGCGGAGGCCGAGATTGGTTCGCTTTTGAACTTTTGTCCTTATATTTCGTTATTGATTTTTCTCTTTGACTCATGGCTCGGTATTTTGCGTAAAGAATGGCCGGCAAAAAATCGAACTCGCCGCTCAGTCCGAAGCTCTGAAGGAGGGCTAAAAGATTTGACGCTTCGGGTGGGAATCCTCCCGAATCTTCCTCAAAAGTCCCCAAACTCCTAAGAGCCGGGGAAGAAGCCGGTCGGCAGGCCTCGGTCGCCCCCCCAGTCTGCCGATCGCCACCCAAGCGGGTCAAGCGTGATTGTCGGTCTCGGCCCCTGCGACGGAGGAGATTCTCGTCATCTCGCTCGAAAGCTTGGGTGCGGCCGAGCCGGACAAGATCTGATGAAACCCATGGCGCTCTGCGCTTTCTCTCGCATGGGGTCGAAAGTCATAAGCGAGCTGGTGGCCGAATCGATGGTAATTTTATTTTTAGTCTTGTACTCTTCGTCTATCTTTGTTTGACCGACTAACAACCGTCGACGACTGAATTTTGCGAGGGAAAAGACAAGGCTTTAGCCGAGGCGCGGCTAAAATATGACAAGCTCGCCCGATCGAAGAAGGAGGCCCTCAAACGAGGGAGGATGACCGCCAAGCCGGCAAAGAGGAACAAGGAGCTTCTTTGCTCGGTCGCTACTTTGAAGGCCGATCTTGATGCTACGGCCAAAGAGAGGCTGCTCGGGCGGCCGATAAGGCCGAAATGGAGGAACGATCCGAAAGGTGGCGGGCGGTCGGTGAGGCTGCGATTGAGCGCTTTTTCAATGCTCTCGGGCAGGTGCGGGTATTGAATGCCGATCTGCAGATCAATTTTGATGACAAGATGATCAAGCCCACGCACTATGTCGATAACAACAAGATCATGTTGCCTGCAGAAGTCGACGAGCAAGGCAACGTCATTCGCCCGGCCACCATTCTCTTTTAAAGCCGCTGCGGCGAGTGTAAATTTTGTAACCGTTTAACTCGCCGGGCACAACAATTTCTCGCGCCTTGCGCTTTTTTGATTTGTGGATGCTCGGCATCGACCGGGCGTCCCTCGTTTTGTAATGACAATTTTCGTTTGCCTTTAATTACGCCCGTTCACATTTATATTGCTATGTCTGCGTGCTTCTTGCATTTGTTCGCCTTATTCATTTTGAACTTGTGGGTACGCTTCGGTGTTTTGGTTTGTCTTTACCGGCGCTTTCGTTTATGGTCGCTTTTCTTTACGCGTCTTGTATGTTTATTTTTTTCTCCAAGTCTTGAGTGTTAAGACCGTTCGGTCGTCGTTCGCGCTTATTTCGAAAGCATCCATTCTTTGATAAGTTTTAATATCCCAACGGGGCCTTGGATCGCTCGGCGACCTTCAATCAGGCCCTTTCAATGGCATTTGAGGTAGGTCGTTTTGACGGCCTACCGTGATGGGTTATCACTTAACCCTTGGGCCATTTTCGATGGCACTCGATGTAGATCGTTTCGACGACCTAGCGTTTATGGGCCATTTTCGATGGCGCTCGTTTGAGTCAACTCGATGACCGTCGTTTGTGCCGGCTCGGTGGCACATGCCACAGGTCGCTTCGACGACCTGAAGTTTGCGGGTGATCTAACCCTTGGGCCATTTCGATGGCACTCGGTTGGGACCGTTTCGACGGTCGCTCGATTTGGATCGTTTCGACGATCTAAGGTTTGCGGGTTCACCCTTGGGCCATTTTGATGGCACTCGAGGTAGATCGTTTCGACGATCTAATCTGCTTTGGTAAGTCTTCGATCGCTCCTTTGCCACGGGCAATCTTGAGCGACCGGTCATACATTCTTGCGAGAAAGTAAAGAACACACCATCTTTTTAAAAGTCGGGGCCTCAGAAACCGGTGGGAAAAGAGCGCTGCACGCTTTTCATTCATAGGTCGGTCGTCATTACATTTAAATCATTTGTTACATTCAAACGTAATATTTCCTAAGTTTTTTTCGCATTGCACGTTCTGGGGATAGTCGCCCCATCCATGGTCTCTAGCTCGTAAGCCCCCTTTTCGATCTTGTTGATGACCTGTATGGACCTTCCCAATTTGGTGCGAGCTTTCCTTGGCGTGCATTCTTATTTCCCACGTCGGCCCGTCTTAGAACGAGCTGGCCGACCGAGAATTCTCTCTTTTGAACTCGAGCATTGTACCTGGCTACGACCTTCTGTTTGATCAATTGCTCTCTTAGTGAAGCTTGGGTGCGCAGTTCTTCAATTAGGTCCAATTCTTCTCGGATAGCTCGGTCGTTTTCAACCACTGTAGGGGGGTTTGAAGTCCTCCAATTCAGCTCGCCCATTTCTATGGATATCACAAAGACGCTCGATTAGTACCAACCGGGCGGCGACTCGGCCGATGAATGAGGGTCGTCCCCAGAGGCCCACGAAGCGGATCGCGGCTCTTCGACCATTCCCTTTCGCTTCATCCGGTCCGCTTTAAACCACGTAAGATAACTCGTTGGCCGCCTACTTGGCCGTTAGTCCGAGGTGCTCGACCGAGGTGAAACGCATTTGTTTGACCCCAAGTCGACCAACATTTCTCTGAATCTCTTGTCTCGTGAACCGGGTGCCGTTGTGCGTTATCAATTCTTTGGGGTATCCCAAAACGGGCTAGCACACACCGTCGAAGAACTTGGCGACTTTGGCCGATGTGATTGTTGCAAGCGGCTCGGCCTCGATCCACTTAGTAAAGTAATCCATCGCCACGATCAAGAACTTGAACCGGCCGGAGCGGGTGGAAACGGGCCTAGAAGATCCATGCCCCACCAGGCGAACGGCCAAGGTGAGGCAAGACTTTGTAATTCTGAGGAAGGTGCAATGTGGACATCGGCATGTACTTGGCATTTCTTACACTTCTGAACGAGTTTCTTGGCATCCTCGTCCATGGTCGGCCAATAGTAGCCGTACGAGAGCCTTCTTAGCTATGGAGCAGGCGCCCGGTGACTCCCATAAACACCTTCATGAATGTCCTCAAAGCACATGGTCGGCTTCGACCGACGTAAGACACCTTAACAATGGAGAGGAGAATCCTCTTCTGTATAACTTTCCTTCTATCACCGAGTACTTGGTCGCTCTGAGTCTGACCAACTTCGCTTGCTTTGGATCGTTCGGCTCCCCCTTCAACAATGTACCTTAGGATGGGGGCGATCCAATCTGAATCCGTGCGACACATAGAACGGCCAACGACCGACTTGGCTTGGTTGAAACGCTCGGCCGATTTAATGTTTCTTGAATCACACTTCTATGATTCCCCTGGAGTTTTGGTACTTGCTAGCTTTGATAATATATCCGCTCGAACATTTTCGGTCCGAGGCACATGTACCACTTACGCTCGGTCGAAGCGCTGAGCGCTTTCACCACCTGCTAGATAACTTTTCAGCACGTCGTCTTTGGCATCATATAATTCTTTGATCTGCGAGACTACGAGTAGGGAATCTGATCTAAGTTCAACCCGGTCGACATTGAAATCTCTGGCGAGCTGGAGGCCAGCTATGCATGCTTCGTGACTCGGCACGGTTGTTTGAAGTGTGGAATGCAAAGGTTAAAGACACCTCCACGGCCGTGCCTTCAGAATTTTCTAGTATTAGCCGGCTCCACTTCCTTTACTATTAGACGACCCATCTACGTGCAAGATCCGGTCGTTCGACTTGATCTTACGGAGCAGGAGTCATTTCCGCTATAAAGTCGGGCAACACTGCGCTTTTTGCGGCCGATCTGGATTCAAATTTAATCCCAAACTCATCGAGCTCCACGACCCACTTTATCATCCGTCCCGCTGGTCCGGCCGATGTAGGACTTGCTCGATAGGTCGGTGGTCGGTCCTTACCACGACTGATGGGCCACAAAGTAGGGTCTCAATCTTCTAGCGACTATTAGGAGTGCAAGGGCAAATTTCTCTATCTTACGGTATCTCTCGGGCCCTCGAGTACTTTACTTATGAAATAGACCGGATTCTCGCTTTAGATCGTTCTCTCTAACTAGCACAAAGATCGAGAACTTCTTACGTTATGGCCAGAAGTCTGAGATATAGCGTCTCGCCCGTGAACGGCTTGGTCATGATCGCGCAAGCTAACCAAAGCTTGCTTTAATTCATCCAATGCTCGTGGCATTGTTCGGTCCACTCAAAGTCCACCTCTTTCTTTAGCAGTCTAAACAGTGGAAGCGACTTGCAGGCCGCTTTGGGGATGAACCTGGATAGAGCGGCCACCATGCCATTTAGTCGTTGTATTTCTTTTTTTCGGACGTGGCGGCCTCATATCGGCGACCGCCCTACACTTTTCAGGGTTCGCTTCTATCCCTCTTTCAGTCAGGTGGAAACCCAAGAATCTGCCGGCCCTCACCCCAAAGGTACACTTCTCAGGATTTAGTCTAAGTGAGTTCCTCCTAGCTTCTTCAAATATTTCCGAGGTCGTTCACGTGATCAGGTCGGTTACGCTTTTAATGATCATATCGTCCAAATACACCTCTGAGATGCGACCGATCTGCCTCTTGAAAATTTTGTTCATCATTCGCTGGTAGGTCGCTCCAGCGTTCTTGAGGCCGAAAGGCATCACCTTGTACTGAAAATTTCCGATCGGTCATGAAGGCGTCGTCTTGTGCCGATCGGGCGATACATCGTGATCGATTGTATCCGCAGTAAGCGCCCGAAAAGACGAGTAGTTTGTGGCGAGGCCCCATCGACCACCTTATCGATGTTGGAGTACGGAAGGCATCGCCGGGCATGCCTTATTTAGATCGATATAGTCCACACACATCCTCCACTTTCCATTCCTCTTTCTTAACCAAAGACGACATTGGACGGCCAGTCGTGTATTTGATCTCTTCTATAAAATTGGCCTTTATGAGGTCCTCAGCGGCCTTTTGCAGCGGCTTGAGATTTTTCCTCGTTACGAGTGCGTCTTCTTTGGGCGGCCGGCCGACCCCCTTCATCGACCGAAAGTTGATGGCAAAGCTACCGATAGGGATGCGGGCATGTCGATGCCCGCCATGCGAGCAGTCAAGATAGTCTCTCAAACATTGCACAAGATCTTGCTTCACTTGCTCGGTAGGTCGCCACCGAAGCTTTACCGTTTTGGATGGGTCGTCACCCAATTGAACATCTACCAACTCTCCATGAGGCTCGGTCTTTTCACTGTTTTTGACTCTCGAGCCAAATCATCATCATTGTCCTGCAGGGTCATTTGTCGGGATCATACCGAAGCGCCCAAATCGACATTGACTTGATGGCCTTCACTGAGTGTTACGAGCGTTCGGGCCACGATCTACCTCGTCACATATTTCTTGGTAAAGAGCGTGGCTTCTTCTTCTTTGATTCTAGGTCGGCCGCGTGGTGACCACTTGGTCGTCTTTCTTTGTAGAATTTCATTTTTAGATGCACCGTCGATGTAACGGACTCCACTTACCCAAAGTCGGCCTACCAATAATACATTGATAGCAGGATTTGAGGGGGAGTACAAGGAACGTCGTCCTGACCGTCCTGTCATGCATACTATCCCGAGTGTCGTCACCAAACGTGACTAGCAGCTCGATCGTTCCCAACGGGTGGGTGGTCGCCCCATTGAAACTGTTAGAGGGTAGGCTCGGCACGGGGAATTATCTCGCTTCTATCAACCTTTATTTTGTCGATCAAGTCTTCAAACATGATATCGCCGAGCTACCTTGATCGACTGAATTCTCTGCACACCTGTGTGTTTGCCATGACGACTCGATTACCAATGGAACATAACTATTAGGCTTGCCGTCGTATGAGTCGCATCCACCGAACGAGATGGGGGTGCGCTCGAGACCGGTGGTGGTCTTTGAAGTGGATGCGACCATTAACAACTCGCCCCACTTTCTCTTGGTGGCTTTGTTAGATTCCCTGCGGTCGTGGGGTTTCCACCATGAATAACCATCGCAACATTACGGCCTTTGGATGCCGGAGTGTCACGATCTTGGATCGATCCTTGTTTTGGGTATTCTCTATGGCGAGGCCCTTTCCCTATGCGGATCGCCTTCTTCTGCGCTCTCTTGAGGTCGGTCGCCTTCTTCCGACCTCACATACTTTCCCAACTTGCCTTTACGAATAAGCTCTTCAATATCATCTTTGAGGGCCATACGATCGTTAGTATCGTGCCCTTTTACTCTTGTGGTAACGGCAAAGTATCTTTTGGTCGGTCGTGCCCCGCTTCTTGCAGCACGAGTGGTTCAGCCGCTTGACTCCCACAAACTCATTATTCGACACTCAGAGAGATCTGCGCAATGGAGGTGTTGAGTCGAGTGCGATGATCAAACTTTTTATCTCGAAAGTCGGCCGATTGTCGCGGCGACCTTCATGCCCTTTGGCCGCTTCTCATTTTTTCTTCTTTAGGTCGTGCGCGCGGACGGCCTTTCTTCTTTCGCCGAGTTTCTTCATACCGCATGTGGGCGTTAGCCCTTGTTAGGAAGTGGCGAGATCCTCGTAATGATTCAAAGTAAATTCTTGACGACCGGTGGTCCGGTCGAATACCACGCTTCGAGATATTTCAACTTGTCCTTGTCGACAAGTCACGAACGAACTTCGACCTCGGTGTTAAACCCGGTCGATATATCGCCTCGCGTCTCATTATCTCCTTGAACAACAGAGTCCAAGTATTCTTCATACCGATATTGGCGGCGGTTTGCGGTGTAGTGAGACAGAATATTACGATCAGTCGCGTCCGAGAGAGATGGAATTGGGTCGCAGAGACTCCCACCATTCCAATGCTCGGCCGCCCAGAGGCCGGGAAAAAGCCTGCATTTCATGGTCGATCCCAATTCCCTATAGCAAAGCAGTAATTATTGAAGTAACGGAGATGCTTGTGCGGATCTCCTCGGCCGTCAAACTTGTTGAGATTGGGCGGCTTGCGGAGGTCCTCGGAATCTTGTAACGCCGATCTCCCGGAGAGCGGGCCGTGTTCATTCTCGAATGCCGTTCGACCCAAAGGGTTGCATTGCGAGCACGCCGCGTTGCCGGCATTCCATAGAATCCTCCGGACGGGCGGTTGGTGGATCTTTGAGGAGGCCTTACGGGTCGCTCGCTTTGGCTCTCCTGGCCGATCGAACGCCCCTAATTCTCCCATTTCGTAATCTTCCGGCTCTTCACGAATCCCAAGATCTCGCTTCTCGACCGACGTGACCGGACGACTCATTGGAGGAGTACACGGTAGGCGGCGGCCGGTGTCGGGGCGGTAGCTAGAATCTTCATAGTCATAGGACATCGAGCGGCGTCTCACGCTGCGTTCTCGCCGAAGCGTCTGTGTGCCCCGCTTCTTCTTCTTTGGAGAGGATGGGTAGTGCTCTCTCGGCGAGAGATGCTCCTTCGAGGAGGGGGCGGTGTCTTCGCGCGGTCGGCGACGAGCGAAGGTTCTCCGTCTTCGCCGTGGGCGGCCGGAATCGAACCTCTCGTCTTGATCGAGAGATGAGCGCATCTCGGTCTGCGATCACTTGATTTTTGTTTTGCGGAGTTGCAAAGCGGCGAGTTACATGATCCGGTAGAGGTTCCGAATGCCCGCTTCAACGGCTCGGGCGGCAAATCTCCGAGAGCGGCCGGATGGATCTGCTGGAGGACCGGTCCACGACCGTTGTGCACCGAAGGCTCTTGTCGTGGAAGTCCTTGAGATTCGTGGGTCATGGACGGCCACGCCTCCGGTTCGCTGGCGATTCTGCCGGAGGATTGAGTCGAAGTGGCGCGCTCGGGGCGGTCGCGTGGAGCCATGAATGTGGTAGGATAGCGCACGGGCCTCCCACTGTGGTCGCCAATTGATCGTACCTTGACCAATAGAAGGACCTGGGTCGTTGAGGACCTCGGTCGTGGAGGACCTGGCTGAAACCTGGGGTCTTGGCCGTCGCGGGTGGTACCTGCAATGACACTCCGACGCTCTAGTCAGTGTAGGTCGCTCGGGCAGGATTCACAAGGTAGGAAAACGTCCCTGATGCCATGTGTGAATGGCGTATATACACTGTGAGGTCCGGCCGTTTTGGGCCGGTTGCGCTGGGCTGGGCCGTCGGCCCAATTGCTATTGGAAGCTCTTGTAATTGCTAATACACCCCGGAACAAAGTGGCAGTCAATATCTATGTGTTTTATTCTTTCATGTGTGGTAGGATTCTCTGCAAGTTGTATTGCAACCTTGCTATCACACAATGTCATAACAGTCTTCAAATCAAGCATAAATGAACCAAGTAGTTGTCTTAACTAGAGAAGCTCACCTGTCACAGCTGCTAAGGCATGATACTCTGCCTCAGCTGAAGATCTAGCCATAGTAACTTGCTTTTTGGACTTCCAAGCTATCAATGATTTACCTAGGTACACTGCAAAGCCACTTGTGGATCTTCTAGTGACTTGGCAACTCCCCCAATCAGCATCTACATATGTTGTGAGCTTCAGATCATTTTCTGCAGGAAACAATACACCTTGACCTACTGTACCCTTCAAGTATTGTAGCAAGAAATGAGCAGCTTGTAAATGTGGAGTTCAAGGTTTGCTCATAAATTGACTTAATCTATTGACTGTATATGTAATGTCAGGTCTAGAGATTGTCAAATAGATTAGTCTACCTATCAACCTCCTGTACTGAGAAGTGTCTTGACGAGGCTCACCATCCACCTCATTTAGTTCAGCTCCAGGGTCCATGGGGATGCTGACAGGATTGCTGGAGATCATCCCAGTATCCATTAACAACTGTAGAGTATATTTTCTCTGACATAGGTGTATTCCTTTGCTAGATTTAGCAATCTCTAGCCCTAGGAAGTACTTCAAATCCCCAATGATCTTGAGCTTAAAGTGTTCTTGTAGCAAATTTTTTAACTCAGTGATCTTTCTTTTGTTTGGACCAGCCACTATTATGTCATCTACATAAACTAGTAAGGCTGTAAAATCAGGTCCAGATCCCATGGTGAATAGGGAGTGATCAACACTACTTTTCTTAAACCCCAAAGCAACAATGGCAGAGCTAATTTTTTCAAACCATTGTCTTGAAGCTTGTCTTAGCCCATATAAGGACTTGTTCAGTTTACAAACATTTGACTCCCCCTTGCTTGGATAGCCAAGAGGTAAATGCATATAGACCTCCTCATGGAGGTCACCATTAAGGAATGCATTGTTAATGTCAAGTTGGAGGAAATTCCAACTGAACTTGGCAGCCAAAGAGAGTAGAACTCTTACGGAGGTGAGTTTGGCTACTGGAGAGTCTTGGTTCATTTGGAACTCTACCATTCCACAACTCGTATGGCGTCTTGTTAAGAGATGGCCTTAGGTACACCCGGTTGAGCACATGGCATGTTGTATCAACTGCATGTCCCCAAAAATACTTGGGAAGGTTGTGCTTGTTCAGCATTGTTCTACTCATCTCTTGTATGGTTCTGTTCTTCCTTTCCACCACACCGTTTTGTTGAGGAGTCCTTGGAGTAGAAAAGTTGTGATGAACACCATACTTTTCACACCAAGTCTTGAATGAAGAATTTTCGTACTCTCCTCCATGATCACTTCTAATTTCCTTGATGGTTAAGCTTGTTTCATTCTGTAACTTTCTGCACAGCTTAGCAAACTCATTAAAAGCATCACTTTTATTTGCAAGTAGAATGACCCAAGTATACCTAGAATAATCATCTACAATCACGAAGACATACTTGGCCCCTCCTAGACTTACAACATCAATCTCACCAAATAAATCGAGATGGAGAAATTCAAGTACATTGTTAGTGGAAATAACAGGTTTTAATTTGAAGGAAGTTTTATGCAACTTACCCCGCTGACATGCATCACATAATTGACCCTTTTCATACTTTAGCTTGGGTAGACCTTTAACTGCTCATTCTTACACAACTTAGATAAAAGTTCTATACTAGCATGTCCTAGACGTCTATGCCACAAATTCACATCATCAAGAAAGGAAGGCATGCATACCATATCATCACTCACATTGTCAAAATCAACATAATACACATTGTTTTCTCGAAAGCCAGTAATATAAAATTTTGAAATCCTATGAGTAATAACACATTTATCAACATAAAACTTTACATCAAAATCACTATCACATAATTGACTAACACTTAGAAGGGGGTGAATAAGGTTATATGCTAAACAATCGATTGTTTTTGAACTTAATTTTTATAAAGGAATATTTAAGCTAAGCTAGCCTATGTCTAGGATTTAGCTTGACTTTTCAATGAGGCTTTAAGCCTATCGAGAATACTTGCACTCAAAGCAATGGAAGTGTTGAGAAGACCTAAATCCTTGTCGAGTTGGACAACGATGACTTGGTGTTGATTGGCGTTTTCCAAGTGTTCTATAGCCACCATTGCTTTAGTTTCCTTTGCTGTCGAAGAAGAGCTCTTCATCCTTTCTTCGCCTTGACTCCTCTGGAATTGAGCATTTGAAAGCTTTGTTTGAAGGATTTTAATTTCCTCATTGTAGCGCTGGATTTTTAAATCCCATTCAGCAATCTCTTGCTCGTCTTTCGCAGTTTGTGCTTCGAGGAATTCAATCTTGTCTTGGGAGACCTTTAAAGAGTTAAGCTCTTTCTGTTGAAGTTGAAGTTGAATCTCTTGATCTTTTTGCTTAAGGACGCTTGAGCGTTGTTTGATTTGATATGAGAGTTGCTCGAAAAGAGGACCAAATTCAATCAAGAAAGCAAGAAGTTCTTGGGAAGGATCTGCTTTAGTCAATTTCTGCACAAGAGATTTGATTTCGACACACTCAGAGGGTGTTTGCTCGATTTTTGTCATGAAATCTCCTTCCAATAACTTAGCTTTCAGCTGACGAAGTAATCCTTCTGTCAAATCCTGGTTGATAGAACTTAAAGAAGTATTTGAAGAGCTGTTAGCCAAATGTGTTGATGAACTTTGAAGGCTCAGCATGAGTTTCAGAGCTGCTAAAGGGTTCTTCTTCTTCATTTCTGAAAGCTCTTTGTCGCTAACAGTACTGTTGGTAGACTCCTTAATAGAGGTATCTTGATTTTCAGACTCATTCTCGTTAAGCACCTCTTCTTCTCTTTGCTCAGACATGGTTGCGTCAGGATTTGTCTCAACAATGGTCCTTTCTTCTTGTCTGTTGCATTCTTCTGGAATGAGAATTTCTTCTCTAGCCTCAACATTTGCCTCAATGTTGGTCTCTTGTTCGACATCAGCAGCATTGGAAATGTTCTTATCAGCAGTTGCGAGCTCTGATTCGAGAATTGGGTTTATTTTTTCTGCTAAAGTATTGTCCATATCCATTGTCGAAAGAGATTCTTTCGCAGTAAACCCTGGAGCAACATTTTCCATGGGAAGCTCTTGGAGAATTTCCTTAGCAGGTGATGGTGTAGGCGAAAGAGGTAAAGCTGAGGAAATTTCTTGTGGCGTAATTTCATTCATAGATTCAACAACAGGAGCAACAACAGGTTTCTTTATCTGTTTATGATATGTTGTTAGTGTCGAAACTGAGAAGTTCTAAAACGATATAGATTTGAAATAAAACAAGTATTTACCTTAAGTTTTTTGGCTGGGGGTTGTTCAGAAGGTTCTTTAATGACAATGCCTTTAGTGGTCCTCAATGGATCTTGGAGAAGCCTTTTCCTCGATCTTGGTATGAGAGGGACATTATCATCACTGTCAGTGTCCTAGAAAAGAAGTTAAGTTTAAAATGTAAGTAATATTACGAGAGGAATTTTAAACTTAAGGGAAATGTCGAACCAGAAATGAGGTTAATATATATTACCTCAGAGGTATAAGAAATGGTGTGTTTCTCTTTAGACTTTACCATTTGAGGAGAACTTGATAGTTTGGATACTTTCTGCAAAAGTGAAAATCCTGGTTTGATCGAAAGTTCTTACTTAAGGAAAACCTTGAAGTAAAGTTGACAGCAACATACCTTTGGTAAAGGAGAAGGTAAATTGGAGGCTGGTTTAGTCTTTTTCTTAGCATGAGGAGAAGATTTTGAGGTTGTTGTTTTGCTTCCTTTTCCTTTCAAGTTTGCTGTAATTGCTAATAGTATTGAAAGCATTAGTAAGTAAACAGTAAAAAAGAATTCGACAACACAGCATTGAAACTTTAGAAGACTCTAAATGTCAAGAAAAGATATACCTTCATTTCGTGAAGGAAAAGCGGACAACAATCTAACTAAGAGGTCTTCTTCATTTGTTTCATTGGATTTTCCGGAAGCAGTGGTATAGTACTCAAACCACCAGTCATGGAACTTTTCTGTACATGAAAATCTTGGGTTGTAGCTGATGGGTTCGAAGTTTAAGGCTTTGTAATGGAAAGTTTCGAAAGACCGCTCATAGGCCTTTTCTGTTTCTGGGTTTGCAAATTCTCGCCTATGGAAATACAAAGGCGCAGGTCGAATTTGACAAAGCCCAAATTGTCTTGCAAAATAACTTGGAAAATATTTGCTAATTCCAAGGTTATTTTTGTTCTTGCTTGAGGTGAGCCTCGTAGAGAGGATTGCTGGGGAAAGGTATGCTTGCCATATTTTGTTAGTTTCTTCAGCATGTTCAATGGAGGAAGGTGGAAACGATCTTCTGAACCAAGTTGGCCCATGGGTTCTATTTATGAAGGGGGCCATAGATTCTTTGAAATTAGAGCAATGCAGGAAAATTTCAAAATAGATAGAGAAGGACTCTTCAGCAGAAAGATCAGCTTGTTTGGGCTTCAACTGTGCTAGTCGAATTCCCTCAGCTTTTCTAGTTTCTAAGGTTGGTTGAACTGTTTTGGGAATAAACAGACCAAGCCTAGACTCAAAAGTAGCTAAAAGCCACAATTGAAATAGCCACATGGGACCAGAAACTAGGAATTTATTAGTGGGCTCATTTTCTTTCAACTCTAAGACAGCAATGTTAAGTTGGTGGTGCAGAGATCCTAAGATTAGCTTAGCTAAATTGATGTTTCGACCAGCATGAAGTTGAATGGCCAAAGGAACGAGAGATTTAGTGACTTGAAGAGAACGAGTACAGAAGACAAAAATAGATAGCCAAAGAGTAAGAAAAGCTATGTGCTCTAAGTCAGAGACTTCAGCAGTATCAATGTCATGTTGATCATTGATGTATGGAGCGAAAGAGGCATTGGTAAAATTAAAGTCATAATCATCAGGGGTAAGATTAGGATTAAAGGTTTCACCCAACGGCTTTAAACCAGTAATGGCAGCTACATCTAAAAGAGTAGGGGATAGCATTCCACATTTGAGATGAAGACTATGAGTGGCACAATCCCAGAATTGCATTGCTGCCAAAATCAGAGTGCTGTCATATTTAGGCCCATATTTTGATAGTTGGATGAGGTCAAAAATGCCTTGTTTTTTCCAAACATTGGCTTTTTTAGCTTATATTTTCTTGAGCCATTGGAAATAATTTTTTGGATCAACCTTAGGTGCTGACCTAAAAACTCTAATAGGATTGACCAAAAATTCTAAATGAAATGGTGTGTCATCAAAGATTCTAGGTCGACGGTTGCGAGGACTTGGGAAGATTTCTTTGACCTCATCATTTTCTAACGATGGATCAGGTAAAGGACCCAGGAAAGCATGAGTGAAAAGTTCAGTTGAAGGGATTAATACCTGATTTTGCCAAAGAAGCACCCGTTCATCCGTAACAAGAGGTTCATCAACAAAAGCATCAATCTTTGATGTATTTCTGGGCTCTTTAGCATGCTTGGAACTTTCGAAGTTCTTCGTCGCAGGTTTAGATGATGAAGCCATGAGTGTTTAAAGGAAGAAATGCAGGTAAGGGTTCGAGTTTAAATGGAATAGGAAAGAAGAAAGTTAGCAACTTTTGGAAATCTGGATTTCTTCATGTTCAAAGATGAGGAATGCAAAGAGGTTTTTTCACAAAGTTTCAAGTGAGTAAAGAGGGAGATGAAAGGGTTTAGCCGTTTTATATGTTTGGAAGATACAGTGGTTCACACGTTTACCATAACTCACACATTTGCGACCTTTGAGGGACGTGATGGCCCACCAACTATGTTACGTGTCCCAATCAAACAGTTTACTTTATCTAAGCAAGTCATGATGGCTATTTTTTCTCTCACTGTTGAAGTGCAAAAGGCGGTAGAGGTAAATGTTGCGCAGTATTAAAAAAATGCTCTTTCTTATTTCCATTAACCATTTTGTCGAAAGAAACATTTTTTGGGGGGCAATCTGTTATCCCAAAATTTCGACAGTGCTTTTAATGAAGTATTAAATGGGTTGATTCTTCATTAATGATGTCTTGGAAACTACAAGTCACCATCAAGTCAATTCACTATCAATTCGACAAAAAAGATTTCTAAGTGTTGGTAGTAGGAATGAACTTCGACAAGCTTGGTACTTAGAGCTTTTAGAAGTAAGCAAAGCAAAGGAGCTTTCGACAAGGCAAGGCTTGACATTTCGACAAGCAGTTAGTAGCGGTTTAGTCGAAAATCAAAGTTAACAGCAGTTAAGGGCGGTTATCTTTGTTTACGTTTGTTTCTAGGAGTATATATACTACTTTGTAATAGAAACTCAAGGTCACAACATAAACACAAGAATTCTGAAAACTCAAACTTCCAAACGAAAGCGAAATACGAGTGAACGGAATCATTGTATCTGCTTGTGAACCATTTCTTTTCAATTCAAATGCAATCATTTACTTTTCTTTTACATTCCTTGCAATTACTGCTTTGTTTTATTCACAATCTTGTTCTTCGTATAATTTATTTCTTTTAACACCGTAAACAACACAAAAATACAAGAGCAACTGTCACGAGATTTTCTAGTTTGATCTCACAAACACAATATTTAAAACTAGTGATTGTTTGCTAAAAACACCAGCAAACAATACTGAACGAGGGAAGTGAGGGTTTCCTCACAGAGATAGAGATGCCAATGGATTTTTGGGGAGCCAAGGGGAAACCCAAGGAACTTGAAGGTGATATTTTTGCTGAGGAAGCTGAATAGGCTGCCTTGACGGAATTAAAAAACCAAGTGACCAAGGGTGTGTTGTTCGAGAAGCCTACGACAGACATGGTGAAACATCTGAAGCCACTCTACATCAAATCCCACCTAAATGGAAAGTTTTTCAACAGGGTATTTGTGGATGGTGGAGCTGTGTTGAATATCATGTAGCTGGCCACACTACAACAAAAAGTAGTTTAGGCAATAGCATAAAATCGTGGCAAGAAGTGAAAAACACTGGCCTAACATTAGACCATGGTTTAGCCACGACTTTTGAGGCGTGGGGTAGGTGGCTGTCGCGTACTTCTTCAGACCACGATCTTTTCACATTAGGCCACGAAATATCAAAACCGTTGCCAGAGTTATTTCAATTGGCCACACATAAACAAGTGTGGCCTATAAGTTTAAACCACATTTTAAAAATCTGTTGTCTTGTACACACAATGGTTATAAAATTTAGGCAACACATTGTAAATTGCTTTTGTTTAAATGTTATTATTCAAGGTAATATTTAAATAATCAAATCACATTTATTTAACACTAACATAAAATAGACATCAATTATTAACATTTAAACATAATATTTTAAAAAAAATCAACTAGTAAATTTTCAAAGGTAATATCATATATTAAGCAATATTCGTCATGTCAAAATATTGCAACAAGGTTTCAAATTGCAGACCGCAACAGGTGTTGCAATCTTCTGTTTTTCCGCAACGTAACCGCATCGTAACCGAAATGGAACCGCAATGACCTCGTTTTAACCACATCAACTTCAAACTGTACTCTTTATTGTGCTTAGTAGTCAGTAAAAGCAGAAAATCAAATTTCCCAAACTGCAATCAAATTTCTCAGACTGAAATTTCCCAGAGAATTCAACTTTACTCATTTAGAAGAAAAATCAGATTTACATCTACTGATCTACCTTCCTTCCTCTCCTCTACTTTCCTTCCCTCTCTTTTCAAGGACTCCACGGCTCACTTTCAGGTAATGTTTCTCTCCTGATCTGGTTCTATTTTCTTCTCATTTTGTTGCTGCTCCACCAAGATATGTTGTCTCTGTTTTGTTGTTTTGTTTTATTGAGTTCTTCTATTCTTCTTCTTTGATATTAGTTAGCTGCCGTGGGGTTGTCTTGTGCCACTGTTGGGGTTTGGGTTGTGATGGTGTGTATTGGAACATATTACTTGAAATATATGTACACATGTGTTAATATTAGAGTTAACCATAGTTTGTTACATTGAATTCGGTTCATTCACGCACCCCGTCGCTTTGAAGCTGCCAGGTGCCCAAAAACGTGGCATGGCAAAGAGCGGCTTCTGGCAGCTTCAAAGCGAAGGGGTGCTTGAATGAACCGACCAGACGGAATGAGAGGATCCCGAGGTCGTGCGGGGTATGGATCGCATAGTTGAAAGGAAGGCTTAAAAGGATTGATTTGGACTACCTATACAAACAAGATGCATCTTCTTTTCGGGAGTCCATCCCATAAGAACTCCATAGTTAAGCGTGCTTGGCTTGGAGTAGTAGTGGGATGGGTGACCTTCTGGGAAGTTTTCCGGAAAACATGCAAGTGAAGACAAAGCAAGCTGAAAAGACTCGTGTTGGTTCGTGAGGCGATCAACACAGGAAGAACCAGGATATTACAAATGGTATCAGAGCAGCAGACCTCTCTCAGTACGGTGTGGTTCGGGGACGAACCAAGCGGAAGCTGGTGGGCATGTGACATCCCGGGGCCGACGAGGGCGGGGAGTGATCGCCGGTGCCCAAAAAGGTGGCATGGCAAAGAGCGGCTCCTGGCAGCTTCAAAGCGAAAGGGCGCGTGAATGAACCGAATACGATCGGAATGAGAGAGGATCCCGAGTACATGCGAGGTGGATTAGATAGTTGAAGGAAGGCTTAAAAGGATTGATTTGGACTACCTATACAAACAAGATGCATCTTCTTTTCGGGAGTCCATCCCATAAGAACTCCATAGTTAAGCGTGCTTGGCTTGGAGTAGTAGTGGGATGGGTGACCTTCTGGGAAGTTTTCCGGAAAGCATGCAAGTGAGGACAAAGCAAGCTGAAAAGACTCCTGTTGGTTCGTGGGGGCAGTCAACACTTCTGGAAGCAGTCTGGGATGTTACAAATGGTATCAGAGCAACAGACCTCTCTCAGTACGCTGTGGTTCGGGGACGAACCAAGCGGAAGCTGGTGGGCATGTGACATCCGGGGCCGACGAGGGCGGGGAAGCATCGCCTGTGCCCAAAAAGGTGGCATGGCAAAGAGCGGCTCCTGGCAGCTTCAAAGCTATGGGGCGCGTGAATGAACCGAATATGCATTGAAATGAGAGGGATCCCGAGGTTGTGCAGGTATGGGACTGTACAGTTGAAGGAAGGCTTAAAAGAATTGATTTGGACTATCTATACTGTAACACCCCCTTCTATCTAGTCTATTATTTTAATAAATTCGAAAATCAGAGTCTACGAAAAACTTTAGTGCGACCACTTGAGGGTGCCACATTTAAACAACCACATTTAAAAATTCCAAAATACTAAATAGAATGAACTCCAAGTTAAGATACATAGCACCATAACAGAAATCCAGGAATAAACACCATTGCAGCGGAATTAGCAAAACTCAAATACGGAAAATACAGTTATCCAAATGAAAAGTCAATTCATAAAATAAACGACGAATCCTAAATATCCCCGGTGCTACACGTATCGAGCCGACTGACCATACTAGAAGAAGGTACTCACGTCACCTTCAGTCACTGTCACCTGCAGCGTTGCCACATAAGAGCAACATTCCAAGCAGAAAGGGTGAGTCTCATTTCATAGAAAATAGTAAATAAAACAAGCAACACAATAAGACAAGCATTAGCACACCAGGCAGTACAATCTAATCACTTTCACCATTTAATTATACACACCCAGACAACCACCATAAAATGTATGCAAGTGCATGATATGCAACCCAACGCCAAGGGTATATGCATGTGGATCCATCACCAAAAAGGCCCAGAGGGCATTCACCAATCACCAAAAGGCCGAAGGCATTCACCGTTCACCAAAAGGCCCGAAGGCATTCACCAAAATATTTTATGAGGCCGAGGCCTATTCACCAAAAGCAATGCACATGCCTATGCAACACCATGACTATGCAACACCACACCAAACCAACCCCAAAAATCATACATAGAATAATCACCATTAATCATATTTGCACACCATTCACCAAGTGAGGTCATAAACCCTCAATCACCCAAAATGAACTCACCATTAATACCCATCACCATTTAAGACAGCCACCATAGCCAAATGCAACACCAAAAAGGACTAAAAGAGCACCTAGGACCAAAAGCACCACCCAAGGACCAATTTAACACCTAGGGACCATTTTGACGCCGTATTAATTAATTTAGCCCCTAGGGACTATTTCGACACCATAATAATCATTTTAGCACCTAGGGACTAGTTTGCCACCATAATAGTTATTTTAGCACCTAGGGACTAATTTGGCTCTCACCTAGGCACCCTTGCACTCCTAGGCGCCAAAACAGGCTCACGGGGCAGTCAAATGGCGCCCCATACCCTATTCACCCACCCAACTAGCAACACGCAGGCTAGAACACACCCCAGAATACACCACAGGCGCCATTTTCAGGGGAATTTGGCGCCCCCTCCCTGTTATTTTCATTAAGGCCCTGCTGTTAACATACCACTACTCCTCAATAAATTCCTTAATTCAATTATTACACCAATTTCCCTTCAATTACATACCCTCCCCACTTCCTTGCTAAGTCAGTCCACAATATCATGTATTAACCCAAGTATATATATATTCAGCCCACTCATCACTAAATCAACCCACATAACCTATACTAATTCAATCATATACATATAGTTGTTCAGCCCACTCATCACTAAATCAACCCACATAACCTATACTAATTCAATCATATACATATAGTTGTTCAGCCCACTCATCACTAAATCAATTAACATAACATAAATCACTTCAATCATCATAGAAACACTCAATTCCATGACATATTCAGTACATCTATCACCCAAATAAATCGAATTAACGTATAAGAATCCAATCAACATATCCTAACACTCAAATCCTATGGTTCCAAGTTTTATAAACTATTGGCTATGAAAAGGAAACTCCCCTTACCTCGAATAAACCGAAAACAGAGCTCTCTCTACGGAGTCACCAACAAAACCACAGCAACTGAGCTCAAAGGAACGAGAATGAAGCGTTGGGATTGTGATGACATGTCCATCAAGAACTTTGCCGTCAGAGCGATCAAAAAGCTATTTGACTCCACCACCGTTATGGTCTTCTAGAAATTCAGCCTTTAGATGTGGCATTGACGGAAATTGTGTATAGGAGGAAATTGATGGTGCGACCAGGAATTTGACGATGCAACAATTTGTTTCAACAATTGCGAAGAAGGGAGAACATCCCATAGGAAGTATTTTCAAGATCACTTTATCCGTGGGAAGGAATATAAGAGAAAATGGGAGGGGAGTTTTGAGTCATTGCTTTATCGTACCGAAATATTGAGAAGTCGAGGGTTTATGAGAGAGAGTTTTTGAACCTCCCATAGGAATATCATGTAATGGGTTTATAAGAACCTAATTATAAAAGTCACGTGTTTGCTCCCATTTCTTTCTTCTAAGATATAAAAATTATTGAATACTGAACCCATTACTTCTCAATATAAAAATATATATATGTATTTCAATAGATGAATAATAATAATAATATTAATAACTTACTACTTACTACTGAGAAATCATTTACTACTATTAATCTACAAATCATAACAATATATCATTCAAATAAATTACTTATTAAAACAACTGCACATAAAATTATCACAAAATTACTAATTCAATCACATGTATATACACAAGTATTAACACGAAAATTGGGGTGTTACAACTCAACCCCCCAAAAAAAAAGATTTCGTCCTCGAAATTTACATAAGACTTGAGCACCAAAACGAAAAGATTGAGTACTTCAAGATTTTAAAACATGGAAGAGGAATTGAAACCTCGTCAAAGTTAAAAGAGGATTTGTCAATGACATCTGAGGGAAAGAAATAAAGGTATCAACAAAAGAGCATAAAATTGGGCTAGAGTCAAAGAAAGAAACATTTAAGTTGCAAGGACATGAAAGCTAGAATATCAACAAAAATAACTTAGAGATTTCGGCACAGAGAGCTACATGACTGAGTCTTGACAAATTTTAGTAAAAAGGCTTAGAAGAAGAATTGAGAGTAGAGTATGAGGCTTTAGGTTCTCACATCCACAAAAATCATGAATCATTAGTCGCTATTAGAGTAACTAATGAACTCACATCGCAATGCAAAATATTATAAAAACTACTCATTCCACAAACAAGCATAGAAATAAAGCCCAATGATGTTAAATAAAGCTCACTAAAAACGAAATAGGACAAACACAATATAGTTATGTTATCTCCACAACACAGACAACACTATAGTACAAGTTCAGACACAACAACAGTCACACAACCGACATATCTGAGAACGTAAGGATCAATTAATATGGAGATCTTACAAACTCATTATCCTCAAATAACACAGAAGTGAAATAATAATAAGAAGAAACTAGAAGTCGTGCAAGCACAAAGATTACGATGTACATGAGTTGTACAAACACAAGACTTAGTATTTATCAATCAAAATAAACTCAATACATATTTACGCATCCAACATTAAACTAGTTAAATTGAAGTTAATACGCAGCCTGAGTATATATTTATTTTTAAATCACAAAACCACGTAACAACATGCTTTAGAAAATATTAGAATCATAATTAAATCATAAAAATTTGGAGATTCTACACATTTAGAATTCATAGTCAGCGACTGAATGACATGAAAGTCAAGAAACAGTTCTCAAAGATTCGAGAAACAATTTGACAATTAAATTAAAACAAGTGAACGTAGTAATAACATGAAATGACAGTGAACAACTAAGATCATTATGTCCAATTGCAATTACAAAAGTAGTAAAACAATAGTTCTTGTAGCATTTAAAAATGAGACTAATCAAAACATTGCAACAAGTGATAGCAACTTATAGTGATAAGACAACTCAAAATAATCAACAGAGCATCTACTCTAAAGCATCAATTCGCAAGAAAAATACCCTTACACAAACAGTTTATACTTAATTAAAATAAATTAAACGCATTTGTGAGCATAAACCAATTAAACCTATTTTAATAGAATCTCACAGACAGTCCCAATACAAATTTCATTCTTTAGTCATAGAACCACATATCACAATTAATGTATAGGTGACAACTAAAATTCAAATCATAGAAGTTCAGCTTATATAAATTCAGAGTTTCAAAAAAAACACGAAAGCAACAAACAAATGACTAAGATACAAACTTCACACCAAGAAAACATAACGAACACGACACATGGCCTAAGTAAGAGACCAGGCTCTATGAAAAATCTCTCTAAGGGAAAAGAGTCATTCGGGGTCTAGGTTAGATTCTAACAGTATACCAGCTCTGACTGTGATACTCTTTTCTAAGAATATCTACCACTCACCCTATTATCTTGAGAACTTCACCAACTAAGTTGGTCACCCTCCTAATCACCAAGTATCAACAAGTAATGCGTGCAACTCTACTTAGAGTTCACACATCGGAAGACTCAATAGACAATACAAATGGTCCAGGTTAGGGACCGAATCTCTGATACCACTAATGTAACACCCCTTCTATCTAGTCTATTATTTTAATAAATTCGAAAATCGAGTCTACGAAAAACTTTAGTGCGACCACCACTTGAGGTGCCACATTTAAACAACCACATTTAAAAATTCCAAAATACTAAATAGAATGAACTCCAAGTTAAGATACATAGCACCATAACAGAAATCCAGGAATAAACACCATTGCAGCGGAATTAGCAAAACTCAAATACGGAAAATACAGTTATCCAAATGAAAAGTCAATTCATAAAATAAACGATTTAATCCTAAATATCCCCGGTGCTACGTATCGAGTGACTTCGACCATACTAGAAGAAGGTACTCACGTCACCTTGATCCATCACACTGCAGCGTTGCCACATAAGAGCAACATTCCAAGCGAGTAAGGGTGAGTCTCATTTCATAGAAAATAGTAAATAAAACAAGCAACACAATAAGACAAGCATTAGCACACCAGGCAGTACAATCTAATCACTTTCACCATTTAATTATACACACCCAGACAACCACCATAAAATGTATGCAAGTGCATGATATGCAACCCAACGCCAAGGGTATATGCATGTGGATCCATCACCAAAAAGGCCCAGAGGGCATTCACCAATCACCAAAAGGCCCGAAGGCATTCACCGTTCACCAAAAGGCCCGAAGGCATTCACCAAAATATTTTATGAGGCCGAGGCCTATTCACCAAAAGCAATGCACATGCCTATGCAACACCATGACTATGCAACACCACACCAAACCAACCCCAAAAATCATACATAGAATAATCACCATTAATCATATTTGCACACCATTCACCAAGTGAGGTCATAAACCCTCAATCACCCAAAATGAACTCACCATTAATACCCATCACCATTTAAGAGTGACCACCATAGCCAAATGCAACACCAAAAAGGACTAAAAGAGCACCTAGGACCAAAAGCACCACCCAAGGACCAATTTAACACCTAGGGACCATTTTGACGCCGTATTAATTAATTTAGCCCCTAGGGACTATTTCGACACCATAATAATCATTTTAGCACCTAGGGACTAGTTTGCCACCATAATAGTTATTTTAGCACCTAGGGACTAATTTGGCTCTCACTAGGCACCCTTGCACTCCTAGCGCCAAAAACAGCTCACGGGGCAGTCAAATGGCGCCCCATACCCTATTCACCCACCCAACTAGCAACACGCAGGCTAGAACACACCCCAGAATACACCACAGGCGCCATTTTCAGGGGAATTTGGCGCCCCCTCCCTGTTATTTTCATTAAGGCCCTGCTGTTAACATACCACTACTCCTCAATAAATTCCTTAATTCAATTATTACACCAATTTCCCTTCAATTACATACCCTCCCCACTTCCTTGCTAAGTCAGTCCACAATATCATGTATTAACCCAAGTATATATATATTCAGCCCACTCATCACTAAATCAACCCACATAACCTATACTAATTCAATCATATACATATAGTTGTTCAGCCCACTCATCACTAAATCAACCCACATAACCTATACTAATTCAATCATATACATATAGTTGTTCAGCCCACTCATCACTAAATCAATTAACATAACATAAATCACTTCAATCATCATAGAAACACTCAATTCCATGACATATTCAGTACATCTATCACCCAAATAAATCGAATTAACGTATAAGAATCCAATCAACATATCCTAACACTCAAATCCTATGGTTCCAAGTTTTATAAACTATTGGCTATGAAAAGGAAACTCCCCTTACCTCGAATAAACCGAAAACAGAGCTCTCTCTACGGAGTCACCAACAAAACCACAGCAACTGAGCTCAAAGGAACGAGAATGAAGCGTTGGGATTGTGATGACATGTCCATCAAGAACTTTGCCGTCGTAGCGATCAAAAAGCTATTTGACTCCACCACCGTTATGGTCTTCTAGAAATTCAGCCTTTAGATGTGGCATTGACGGAAATTGTGTATAGGAGGAAATTGATGGTGCGACCAGGAATTTGACGATGCAACAATTTGTTTCAACAATTGCGAAGAAGGGAGAACATCCCATAGGAAGTATTTTCAAGATCACTTTATCCGTGGGAAGGAATATAAGAGAAAATGGGAGGGGAGTTTTTTGAAAGTCATTGTTCACACTAAATATTGAGAAGCGAGAGGTTTATGAGAGAGAGTTTTGAACCTCCCATAGGAATATCATGTAATGGGTTTATAAGAACCTAATTATAAAAGTCACGTGCTGCTCCCATTTCTTTCTTCTAAGATATAAAAATTATTGAATACTGAACCCATTACTTCTCAATATAAAAATATATATATGTATTTCAATAGATGAATAATAATAATAATATTAATAACTTACTACTTACTACTGAGAAATCATTTACTACTATTAATCTACAAATCATAACAATATATCATTCAAATAAATTACTTATTAAAACAACTGCACATAAAATTATCACAAAATTACTAATTCAATCACATGTATATACACAAGTATTAACACGAAAATTGGGGTGTTACATATACCAACAAGATGCATCTTCTTTTCGGGAGTCCATCCCATAAGAACTCCATAGTTAAGCGTGCTTGGCTTGGAGTATTAGTGGGATGGGTGACCTTCTGGGAAGTTTCCCGGAAAGCATGCAAGTGAGGACAAAGCATGTTGAAAAGACTCGTGGTGGTTCGTGGGGGCAGTCAACAGTTCTTGAAGCAGTCTGGGATGTTACAATCTCCATGAAAGAACACATGATGATTTGCCCAAGACTTGGAAATCAGTTCGAGATCATCCCATGGAGCAAATTATTGGTAGTCCATCAAAGGGGGTAACTACTCGTTCCTCTCTTAATCATTTATGCTTTCATAGTGCTTTTGTCTCTCAAATAGTTCCTCATAATATTAAGGAAGCATTATGTGATCCAGAATGGGTTTTGTCAATGCAAAAAGAACTTGAACAATTTGAATGGAACAAAGTTTGGCATTTAGTTGAAAAACCTGTTGATAGAACCATCATTGGTACTAAATGGGTTTTTCGCAACAAACTTGATGAAAATGGTGTTATTTTATTAAATAAAAGTTGTTTAGTTGTTCAAGGTTTTAACCAAATCGAAGGGGTGGATTTTGAAGAAACTTTTGCTCCGGTGGCTAGGTTGGAGTCCATTCGTATAATACTAGCCTTTGCTAGTTACATGGACTTCAAACTACACCAAATGGATGTCAAGAGGGCCTTCCTAAATGGATTTTTAGAAGAGGAAGTATAGTAAAACAACCCCCTGGTTTTGAAGATTTTGCCAAACCACACCATGTTTTCAAACTTGACAAAGCACTTTATGGATTAAAACAAGCTCCTAGAGCTTGGTATGAGAGACTAAGCAAACATTTAATTGCAAACGGTTTCAAAAAGGGTAAGATTGATTCTACCTTATTCCTTAAAACCAAAAGCAAACATATCATAGTAGTTCAAATTTATGTCGATGATATTATTTTTGGGTCTACTAATGATGATCTATGCAAGGAGTTTTCTGACATGATGACTAGCGAATTTGAGATGAGCATGATGGGGGAGATGAACTTCTTTTTGGGACTTCAAGTGAAGCAAATGAAGGAAGGAATCTTCATCTGTCAAAATAAGTTCTCAAAGGAGTTACTAAAGAAGTTTGACATGGGTGATGCAAAGGAGATTGGTACTCCCATGGCGACTGCAACAAAGTTGGATAAGGACGAGAAAGGTAAACCAGTCAACGAAACGATGTATCGAGGTATGATCGGTAGTCTCTTGTATTTAACTGCTTCTCGACCTGATATTATGTTTGTTGTGTGCTTGTGTGCTTGATTTCACGCATGTCCCAAAGAATCACATTTAAAAGCTGTAAAACGGATTCTTAGATATGTTAAGGGAACCATAGATTTTGGACTGTGGTACCCGAAATCGAGTCAGTTTGATTTGGTCGGTTTTTGTGATTCTGATTTTGCTGGTTGTACATTAGATAGGAAGAGTACTAGTGGAACCTGTCATTTTCTTAGGGCCTTGTTTGACTTCCTGGTCTAGTAAAAAGCAGAACCGTGTTGCTTTGTCAACCGCTGAAGCCGAATATGTGGTGGTTGGAAATTGCGTTGCACAAGTTTTGTGGATGAAACAGACTTTGGAGGATTTTTGTTTGTTATATGATAATGTGTCAGTTCTATGTGATAACACTAGTGCCATTAACATTGCTAAGAACCCCATCCAACACTCTAGAACTAAGCATATAGAGATAAGACATCATTTCATTAGAGACCATGTTTCTAGGGGGAGCATAGCACTAAAGTTTGTAGGTACCGATGACCAACTAGCGGACATCTTCACGAAACCACTAGCCGAAGCTCAATTTTGTAAGATTCGGAGAGAGCTCGGTATGCTTGACTTTGCCAGCCTGTGATATCTGATGTATTTTTGAGGTGCTATGTGCTTGCTTTATTATATTCTATATAATATTATATGTCTTGTGTGTCTTCTCTCCTTTTTGATGAAAACAAAGGGGGAGAAAAGTCTTGCTGTCTTGTTGCTTGTTTATTTAACTCACTATGTTTGGTTCTCTTGCGTGTAAGTTGTTTTTTTCTTGATGCTTATGCTTAGGGGGAGCTTATGCCGTTATTTCTTGTTTATCGCCTCCCTATGCATAAGGTAATTTGTTATCATCAAAAAGGGGGAGTTTGTTGAACCAAGGTCAAACACTCTTTGTTTTGTATGATAACAAATTACAATCTATTTTCTAATGGTTATAGTTGAACTAAAGAACAGGCATAAACCAAAGCACAGGACCTGAACCAAGACTCTTGACATGATATTTTAAAGTGTAGCAGCAAGGAGGAGAAGGTTCTCAAGCGTTCAAGACTTATGTGTTATATTGCTTTCCATAGGACACGTGTAAGATCTCGTCACTTAAGCTTTATGACTTTGTAGTTGAGAGATGATCTTTTAAAATAGAACTGTTTTGTTAAAATCTTTTATATAAAAGCATGATTAAATAGGTTAGGCACAAGTTGTTTTTACAGAAAAGTTTTGAATCGTGAATTGTTAAAGAAAATAGATTCATGACTTAGTGTTTTAAAAGAAATTGTTTTTGAAATAAAGAATCGATTCTTGGTTTGGTATTTCAGGCTAGAAATCGATTTCCTCTTATTTGTAAAGCAAGAAATCGATTTCCTCTTATTTATAAAGCTAGAAATCGATTTCATTCTTCTTTGATTAAAGCTATTTGTATCTTGATTGGTTTTGAAATAACTTGTTTTGGAAAGAAAACAATCGATTGATGACTTGGTTTTAAAAGGAGAGAAATCGATTAATGGCTTGCAACCTTAGAGCTAGAAGTCGATTCATGTCTTGTAAGTTACAAAGCTAGAAATCGACTTATGGCTTATATTTCTAAAGAGAACAATCGATTCCTCACTTGTTGTTTTTGAACTTGATTTTATAAAGGAAACAATAGATTGTCTTCCTAATTTTTATGAACTACAAAACAAAGAGTGTTAAAAATATTTAATGGT
This sequence comes from Oxytropis ochrocephala, assembly GCA_020916435.1. Taxonomy (NCBI): domain Eukaryota; kingdom Viridiplantae; phylum Streptophyta; class Magnoliopsida; order Fabales; family Fabaceae; genus Oxytropis; species Oxytropis ochrocephala. The sequence goes on from CM037095.1 coordinate 35,126,188, forward strand.
TTAGAAAATATTTAATGGTTTAGTCAATAGATTGTTAGTGGTTTTGAAAAATTAAGTCAATAGTGTTAAAAATATTTAATGGTTTAGAAAATCACTATCACATAATGATTTAGAGAATATTTAATGGTTTAGAAAATATTTAATGGTTTAGAGAATATTTAATGGTTATGTAATTTTGACTTTGCATTTTACATTACCATTTGTGAACAACTTTCATTTATTTATGTTTGTTCAATCTTTATCTCATTCAAAGTTGGTTTGTACTGCTTTAAGTACTTACCATTTAAGTACTTCATAAGCACCATTCGAAAAACATTGCAACGCACGAAGTGGGCCTTCCCACCCTGGTGACCATTTGCCCAAGACTCTATCCTTTTTATCCATAGGCAACAAAACTTTCCACACTAAATCCCCTGTATCAAAGGTTTTCAACTTAACCTTTTTTTTATAAGCTTTAGCTACTCTTTCTTTCTGTCGAATAAGCACTTCTAAAGCTAATAACCTTTCTTCATCTAACTCATCAACTCATCAAGCATCAAATTCCAATAATGATCAGAAGGAATTTCCCACTGTTTTTGAATCCTAGTTGATTGTAGACAAATTTCAACAGGTAACACTGCATCATGTCCAAATGTTAGCCTATACGGAGTAGTATTGATAGATTCTTTAGGAGAAGTTCGACAAGCCCACAACGCTTGATCAAGAGTATTATGCCAATTCTTAGGTTTTCGCCCAACATGCTTTTTAATCAAATTAATAATAATTTTATTGGCAGCCTCTACTTGACCATTAGCTTGTGCATAATATGGTGTCGAAGTTAACAACTTAAAACCAATTTCAGAAGCAAAGTCTACCACTTTTCGACCAGTAAAAATAGATCCCTGATCTGTTGTAATAGTTTCTGGAATTCCATACCTATAAATGATATGACTTTGAATAAACTTTATTACTGCTTCTTGATCAACATTGGCTAAAGGTATTACTTCCACCCATTTGGTGAAATAATCAATCCCTATAAGAATGTATCTATGGCCTTTGGACGAAGTTGGTTTTATTTCTCCAATTACATCTAAATCCCAACCTCTAAATGGCCAAAGTTTAACTATAGAACGCAACTCATTTGCAGACACATGTTGTATCCCAGCATGCTTTTGGCACTCTTGACACCCTTTAGCAAATTCTATGCAATCTTTCAGCATAGTTGGCCAATATGCGCCTTGTCGAAATAACAACCATTTCATTTTGTGGCCTGCTTGATGTGAACCACATGCTCCACTATGCGTATCAGAAACTGCTAAATATGCCTCATTTTCACTAAGAGATTTCAATAGCACTCCCTCATGGGTTTTCTTGAACAGTTCATTTCCAATTATCACATAGCTTAAAGCTCTATACTTCACTTTCCTACTGGCATTTCCTGTAGGATCTTGAAGGTAATTCACGATAGGCCTTCGCCAATCATTATCAGTCATATTGTCAAGAGCAAAAATTTCTGCTAAATCAACCTCATCAACAACATGACATTTTTCGACTGTGTCTTCATTTACACTTATTGCCCCCCAAGTTTTTGGTGTTGACAATATTGTCGAAGAAGGGTCATTATAAAGACAATCAGTAGAAATGAGTTTATCTTTTACATTAATTAACTCTTCTAAACTTTGCTTTGAAACATTATAGCCTGAAGCAATCTGCGCCAACTCATTTGCCACTTGATTTTCAATCCTTGGTAAATGTTCTAGGTGTACAGACGCAAACCTTTTCAACATAGCATTGGCAACAATGAAATATTTAATAATGTGTTCCTTAATGCATTTATAATCTGTTGTCAGTTGTTTGACAACTAATTGAGAATCACCTTTTATTTCCACATGACTTGCCCCCTACTATCAAAGCCTCATACTCAGCTTCGTTATTGGAGCAAAAGTCTCGAATTTTAAATCTATACTTCGTTGGAATATTATCTGGGGAAATGATTAAAATACCAATTCCAACTCCATTTTTATGGCTTGAGCCATCGAAGTATAATTTCCAAGGACGTATCTAACAAATTCATTTCATGTTCGACAACAGAATGGTCTACTATGAAATCAGCAACCACTTGTCCTTTGATTGACTTAAGTGGCTGGTAAGTTAAATTATATTCTAACAAAGCCAAAGCCCACTTACCAATTCGACTATGCATTATTGGTTTTGACAACATATGCTTAATGACATCAAAATGTGAATAAACATCAACATTAGCTGGCTTTATATATTGGTTTAACTTCATGCATGAGAAATACAAACATAAGCATAACTTTTCTATTAGGCTATACCTAATTTCAGCATCATGTAAAACTCTACTAAGGTAATAAACGGCTCTTTCGACACCATTATCATCCTCTTGTGCTAACATGCTACCTATTGTATTATCAGAAGCAGCTATATACAATTTCAGCATTTTGTTTCTAATAACAGGCAATAAAATTGGTGGTTTTATCAAATAAGACTTAATTTCATCAAATGCCACTTGATGTTCATGCTCCCATTTAAATGCTTCTTCTTTCTTCAGTCTTAATAATGGCGAAAAAGCTTGTGTCTTGCCACTTAGATTTGATATAAATCTTCGCAGGAAATTGATTTTTCCCAACAATGATTGAAGCTCTTTTTTGGTTGAATGAGCCTTCGTTTCCATAATAGCTTTAGTCTTTATTTGATTTATTCCTATGCCTTTTTTGTGCACCACAAAACCCAAGAATTCACCTGCACGTACGCAAAGGCACACTTTATTGGATTCATTTTTAATCCATATTTCCTCATTCTTTCGAACGATCGTCGAAGATGGTCTAAATGACCATTCGCTGAGGAAGACTTAACCACCACATCATCTATGTATACTTGCATAAATCATCAATAAAATCATGAAACATAGTATTCATTGCCCTCTGATATGTAGCACCAACATTTTTTAAACCAAAAGGCATTACTACCCATTCATAAACACCTAATGCCCCCGGACATCAGCGATTTTGACACGTCCTCTTCAAAGAATAAAAATTTGATTATATCCGAATAACCATCAAGCATACCGAGATAATCAAATCCTGCTGCTGAATCTATTAGCATTTCTGCTACAGGCATAGCGTATTCATCTTTGGGAGTTGCACTATTTAAATCTCTAAAATCTACACAAACTCTAAGTTTCCCATTTTTCTTCATTACAGGAACAATATTAGCTAACCAATCAACATACATGGCAGTCCTGATAAATTTGCTTCTGAACAACCTTTCTATTTCTTCTTTGATCTTAGCCAACACTGCAGGAGCAAATCTTCTTGGCATTTGCTTTACTAGTTTCTTTCCTGGTCGAATAGGCAATTGCATTTCTACCACTTCTCGACTTAATCCAGGCATTTCATCATAATCCCAAGCAAAGCAGTCTTTGAACTCCCTTAGTAACTCAATGATTTGGGTCTTTAGTGCAACATCAAGGTTTACACTAATATATTTTGGTCTTTTAACCGAGCCATCTCCCAAATCAACTTCTTCTAATGGGTCTTGATCTTGCATACGTTTTGCTGATTCTCTAGGATCTTTTTCAAATCCCAATGCTCATCATCATAGATGCAATCAAGTCTTTCATCTGTGACTATGCCATTTTCTTCATCTGGATTTTTGGCTTCGACAGCCATAGTTTGATGAATTATTTCGGCCTCCATAGCCGCTTTTAACTTATTTTCGGCCATGTAAGCCGTAATTTTGTCCCATGCATTGGGCACTGACATATGGATACTTTTTAAGTTTGTGTGTCCCATCCTATTGGAGGAAGCACACCTTCAGGATAGACACTTACATCTCCAATTTTCTCCCTTTCCCAAATAAAACCATGTGTTGGGTGAAGGTGAACTGAAGCAAGCACATTATCAGAAGGGATATATGCTTGTGTGGAAGATGTACATGGCACATTATTCGCCATTTGTTTCTCAAAGTTCTCCTTTGTGATTTGATTCACATCAGCACGAAAATAACTCTGATCAGCTTCGACATGTTCCACCAGACCATCCTCTTTCCATATCACCAATCGCTGATGTAGAGTTGAAGGCACAACACCTACCCCATGTATCCACTCTCTACCTAGGAGTAAGTTAAAGCTTGCCTTAGATGCTACAACCAAGAACATAGTAGTTCTTGTTATGGTACCAACAATAACATCCACCTCTATGGCCCCCAAAGAGTGACCAGTTTTGCCTTCATAATTACTTAAGACAATGTTATGTGGTTTGAGGCAGTGTCGAATTTACCTATCTTCTTCAACAAACCTTGAGGCATCAGATTCACTGCAGCACCTCCATCTACCAGCACTTTATTAATGCCGACGCCATTAACTTTGGCTTGCACATACAATGGTTTCAGGTGGTTCTTCATGCTTAAATCTGACTTCTCAAAAACTGCCGCTTGCTCTTCGACACATCCTTCATGCATAACATAGTAACAAACTGGCTTATGGTAAGCCATATCTTCAGTGAAATCTTCTTCGACATCATTTGGAACTGTGATGACATCATATTCACTTGGCAATATAGACACCACATTACAAATAACATCGAAGTCACTTGGCAATGTCGAACTCAGCATCTTTCTTTTTGAGTGACGACAAAGGAGGAAATATTCTTTCAGTAGCAGGACTTCTTGGCTTCTCTGTAACAACAGCCTTGCCTTTGGCCTTATTTCTAGCATTCACTTGATTTACAGCACCTATACTTACCTTTGTGGATCCATCAGCTTTTGGATTCACCTTCTTCGTCACTGTCGAACTGCTTGGTGCCTGATTACCATCAACAAGTGCTGCTTTCTTTTTCTGTCTTTGGAAACGACACCACTGAGTCTTTGTCATTGGGTTCTTACCCTTATAATTGTTTTTGTAATTGTACTTAGTAGCATCACTTACATCTGGTTTAACAACCTTGACATGTGGGTTTGTATGTTTACAAGCAGCGTGTATCCACTTTCCAAGATTAGGATCTGTCACTGGAACGAAAGGCTTAGTCCATTGATGTTGTTTTGCAATCGGCTGTTTGCTTGATGAAGACCCTCTCAACCCTTCAGTCTTGTAAGGAAGGTCTCCTTTTTTAAAGTCAAACTTTGGCCTCTTGTCTAACCACTTTCTTTTGTTCTTCTGTCGAACACCATAATCTTCGACACTCTTGGCTGCTTCTTTGTCAAAAACAGCACTACATTTTGGGCAAAGCATCACTTCAGAATTGTTCATTTGCACCTGTTAAGGAAATCTATTAATTTCTCTTCAGCTTTTGGGTACACAGCTTGCACCTTCTCATCATACTCCTTTTCAGTTAACTTTCGTGTTCCAGCATCAGCATGCACAACACTTTTCATCTTTCCTGTGGCAGACTTACCATGATTTGAAGTGTCTTCCATCTTAGCATCTACCATACCCACATGTGCTTCGAATGGTTCTGCAAACATGGCTTCAGCCATAGGCAAAGGGTCAGCCTCAATTTGCATTGGTGCTTTCTTTTTCTTATCACCAAATTTGAGCCTTCCTTCTTCAATTGCCTTTTGTACTATATCCCTGAAAAGTACGCAACGGTCAGTGTTATGTCCCAAAAAATTATGAAACTTACAATAACCCTTTTTCTTTCTCTGCTCGAGAGGTGGTACTTTCAGGCCATTGGGCACTAATATTTAGCCATCAGTTACTAACAGATCAAAAATTTCATCACATTTAGTAACATCAAAAGTATACGTCTTAGGCACAAATCTATCATTCTTAGGCTCTACAGGGTTATTCCCATTTGCAGGCCTTAATAATTTACAAGTGTATGGAGGACCAGGCTTAAGTTCAGCCACATCTATTTCCTCCTCTTCGACATCACCAAAGGCATCATCGAATTCTTCATCAACATAGGCTATTTTTTCCTTTTTGAAAAACCCTCCTGAGTTTTCCTTTTTTTGGAACTTAGTTACCCTAGTTTTTTCCTCTTTGTGTCTCTCGACCTGTCGAACCCTGTCTGCCAATTGGGTCATATCTCTCAAATGAGATGTATCCAATTTCTTTCTAATTGAATAATCAAGGCCACCAGCAGCCATTTCGACAAGTTCATGTTCAGGTACTTGCGTGAAACATCGAGACTTCAAAATCTAAATCTATTCAAATAGTCATCAATAGATTCAGGCATTTTGCGTCTAACACTAGCCAACTCTTTAAGACTAATCTTCGACTGGCCCATGTAAAACTGAGCGTGAAACGCTTTTTCCAATTGCCCCCATGTAAACATAGAACCAGGGGGTAATGTAGTAAACCAAGTAAATGCATTCTTAGTTAGAGAATTTGGAAAATATTTCATTTTCAAATTTTCATTTTGGGCTATATCCCCAGCCTCAGTCAAGAATCGAGCAATGTGTTCGACTGTGGACTCATTTGTATCACCACCAAATTTGGTAAACTTAGGAATTTTCCAACCCCTTGGCAACTCTGTTTGCAATGCATATTCACACAAGGGTGATACAAAATTAGGCCTTTGTAAACCTACGTTAAGGCCATTTTGTGCCAATATAGTTTCTACTAACGTGGCTATGTTATCTTGAGCGCCAACATTATTTCGTTGCAGTTGTCGAACAACTTCATCAGCATTCTGGTCTCTATTTACCAAAACTACTTCAGGAATATGGTTTCCCACCCCTTGTTCGCCTACAACTGCTTGGGCTTCGACTGTAACCGATCTCTGCGGAGTAGCAGGCACATTACTCGCACCATTGGGTACTTGCCTATTATTAACCGTAGGAGCCCCAAAGAAATCCGCAATCCTACCTATTTGATTTGCCAACATTTGGTAACTAGTGGTAGTATTTTGGATTAGTGGGTTGAAAACCGTACCAATTTGTTGGGTTAGCAAATTAACCATATCATGATTACTTTCGTCTACTTGTTGTCTTAACGCCAACAAAGACGCATTGGTTAATGCAGTAGGATTTCTACCCTGCACTCTCTCAGAAGAAACATGTGTAGGAGAAAAGGTCTAAATATGTGGCATTCCAGTAGGCATGCCATACATACCAAAAGGGTATGGTGGTAAACTCATGTTCTGGAAACGCGCCTCTAAACCGCTCCCTGTTGCCATATAAGGACTAGAATGAAGCCCTACATTTGATGGAAAAGACATAGATTGTGTCGACCCAACATTGGTCATCGACATTCCAGGAACGGTTACTGATGTTGTTGGGGCTATTGTCCCTACAACAATCCCTGCGCTAACACTTGCAGAGTCCATGGTTGTTCCTTGCCCTTGTGACACCACAGGGTTAGAACTAGATGCATTATTAGAACTAGTACGCACCATTCTACCACTCCTCAAGCGCATACAAATGCATGCACTAACAGAAAAACACAAAAATCAAAGGCAAATGTCCCACTGGGCGTGTCAATTTGTTTGCTGGTGTTTTTAGCAAACAATCACTAGTTTTAAATATTGTGTTTGTGAGATCAAACTAGAAAATCTCGTGACAATTGCTCTTGTATTTTTGTGTTGTTTACGGTTTTAAAAGAAATAAATTATACGAAGAACAAGATTGTGAATAAAACAAAGCAGTAATTGCAAGGAATGTAAAAGAAAAGTAAATGATTGCATTTGAATTGAAAAGAAATGGTTCACAAGCACATACAATGATTCCGTTCACTCGTATTTCGCTTTCTTTTGGAAGTTTGAGTTTTCAGAATTCTTGTGTTTATGTTGTGACCTTGAGTTTCTATTACAAAGTAGTATATATACTCCTAGAAACAAACGTAAACAAAGATAACCGCCCTTAACCGCTGTTAACTTTTATTTTCGACTAAACCGCTACTAACTGCTTGTCGAAATGTTAAGCCTTGCCTTGTCGAAAGCTCCTTTGCTTTGCTTACTTCTAAAAGCTCTAAGTACCAAGCTTGTCGAAGTTCATTACTACTACCAACACTTAGAAATCTTTTCTGTCGAATTGATAGTGAACTGACTTGTAGTTTCCAAGACATTATTAATGAAGAATCAACCCATTTAATACTTCATTAAAAGCACTGTCGAAATTTTGGGATAACAAGTATATCGTCCAAAATAGAGTCGTTCGTCGGCTCATCCTCAAAGACAAGCGGCCCAAATGTGTAACACCCCCTTCTAATAGACTACTATTTAATAGATAAATTCAGAGTTTCCAAAAAACTTTTCACACAATTGAAAAGTGAGTGTCACATTTACTTCCAAAACGAACTAACATCAAATACATGCTCACATAGATAATGTCAATGATACATAGCACATAAAGTTGGGACGAACCCTCAAATACACCTGTCTCAGTACATCACAGCCATAATGAATATCTCACAGCGGAATATCTCAAAATCATGATAATAACTCTTTTACACCATAAAAGTAAAGAGTGAAACAACATCAATGTCAAATAAAACATAAACTACTACGCCCCCGGTGCTACGTATCAGAGCATGACTCTGCAGACCCAAAAGAAGGTAGGAGAACCTTCAATCGCTATCACCTGCATGTTGCCAACATGAGAAGCAATATAAAAGCAGTAGGGTGAGTCTCTTTACATAAATAATAGCAAATAGGATAAGCATTATACTAGGGAAGGCAACTAGAAGCACCAATTCACAACCATATCAACATATATCATTGAATCCACAAACTCCAAGAATATCACCGAATGCATGATTAATCATGAAATGCAACCCAACTCCACGGGCATATGCATGTGGATCCATCACCAAAATAAGCCTTGAGTGCACATCACCAATAAGACCGAAGTCTTCTGCTCACCAATAAGACCGAAGTCTTCTGCTCACCAATAAATGCACATGGTTTATGTGACGCCATGAACAATGCACTATACACACCATATTCACCACATTGAGCAATAAGCATCATCACCAAAAATTAATAGACTCACCATTGCTATTAACTAATTCACCATCACCAAAATAAGCCTTGAGGGCACTGACCGAATAGGCCGAAGCCTCTGCACACCAAATAGGCCGAAGCCTCTGCTCACCAAATAATTAATTTCACCATTAGCACATCACCAATTCACACACCTCAAATTATAGCTCTAAGGCTAGCAATTAATTCACCAGTTACACCGACACCAATTAAATAGACTATTTAAGTCACCGACACGGAACAGTCGAAAATAAGCAAAACTGCACTTAGACACTTTGGGCAACATTGGGCAACACACGCACAAATGCTGGATTCCTACAGCAGTACACCTACTTCGGCGGATTATTTAAAATAGCAAACGACATCGAAAAATTACAAAAGACCACTCGTCGGAAAGCCACGAATGTGTAGTGTCTGAATATATCTTTAAAGTTTCAAAACAATGAGCCAATTAGTACAGTTTTTAGAAACAACCCGAACAGTTCCCAGACTGGACAGATTCTGTCCTCCCACTTCATTTCACTCTAAACTGACTTAAACTTGACCAAATGGGACAAAACCTTAGCCCGAACAAAAGCAATTTGAGTATAGTTTCTAATGGAAAAAGAATCGTTCAAAACGGAATTCATTTGAAGACATAAAACCTGCAAAAACCGAACCTACTCACAGTTTGATTCTAGAAATTTTACCCGAATTTGGAGACCCATAACTGGAGCTACACAAATCTAAATTGAACGAAACCAGTGCCAAAACGACCGGCTTTAAGTCTATTTTCGAAAACACTCAGCCACATAATTTTTGAATCACCCAAACAGTACCAGTTTCAAAAAAGACCGAAACAGGTTCCAGAAACGCACAAAACCATAAGCAAGTAAAACTCATCATGATCAATCACCTAAACCAATTATAATCACGGCATAATGCCTCACACTCCAATTTCAACACCAATTCATTTAGGCAAGTTATCAAACACCTTGCAATCATAGTTCATATCATGTCCATTTCAACAATAAGCAACATACCATCAACTGTGAAAACAACACAACAATCACTCAATCACATATCCTAGAATCTAACCCACATAAAACACTCATCATACAAACTATTAAGAATGAAAGAGAGCCCCCTAACCTTAGGAAATTGAAGAAACCAAGCACTCTCTCCTCCAAAACTCTAAGAACCACCAAATACTCACTCCAACAAACTTTGAGCTTCAAACTCCTTCTATGGAAAAATGAGATTGAGAAGGAATGAAGAAATGAAATTTATATCAATAGAAAGAGAAGGAAAAATGGAAGAGAATGGTACCAAAATCCCTCACCTAGAGCCAAAATGGAGAAGACTTCCTCTCTTCTTCTCCCTTCTTTCTTTCCCTCTCAACTCACGGTTTCTCTCTCTCTCTATGGGTGCCATCAGGTTGCTCTTTCTTTTCTCTCCCTCTCCTTTTCTTTTCTTTCATATAATGAATGAGACACTAAAAACCCTAAGTTATTTCATGAGTATGGGCCTAACTAATGGATCATGGGCCTTTATTTACACCTCCTCAGTTACTTAAACACCTCCTGAGTAAAATAAAACTCTAAATTAATTATTTGACTTAATAAAATGTTGTAACCCTTAAATAACTTAATTAAATGAATAGCTAAATTATTTTGGGGCGTTATAAAATGGGTCTTTCGTCGTGTCACCCACATCTTCCTCTATGGGACCTTCGGTCGACAACTTTGGCTTTACCTCTGAGGAGGAAGCCTTCGCATCAGCACCTAGTGCCTAGGACTTCTTGGGGATATGGGGACCTGATGACAACCTAAGATGGATTCCATTAAAATGAATAAAATCAAGCCTAAGATGGAAAAGTGGGCATTGTTGAAAATAACACATCTGTCTCTTTTTGGTAATATCTCAAGATTCAAAAGTCTGATTAGCATGATTCTTGATCCGTTGGAAAGATAAGAAAGAAGTCTACAGGTCTTCTCACAACCACTATAAATAAAGGTGTGGGCTGATGCATAAGGATAATGGACGAAATTTCTAACGGAATAAGGAAGGATGACTCTTTGCTTGCTTGCTGAAAATGATTATTGCTCTTCTAGGTTGTTTTGTAACCATTCATCCACTAAGGTGTATTAAAAAGCCACTAAGAATTATTGTTAGTTATTTGTCGTCTTTCTATTGCCTTGTATTGAATTAGGCCATCATTTTCCCCCTATATATAGGAAAGGATAATGATGGTACCAGGGGTAAGCTATTAGCCCATGGTTGCCCTAGCCTTACTTGGCCAAAGTTAGCAAGGCTCGTTCCTTAAACAGTTGCTTGGTTTTTCTGTCAAGATGGAACTTGGTTCCATGGCTTCTCGACAGAAGCACCAAACAATTGTGGATATGGATTTGAACCCACCGGAAGTGGTACAAGCGTTTCAGGATAAGGCTGTCTAGGTGGAAGGCTAACCGGACCAGGTGGGTTCGGGACCCATTGCTGCTAATTTGGTTAGTAACCGTCTGACCTACCGAGCTCTGATTCTAGGCTAGAGGCTTGCCCCTGCATAGGTTTGATGGTTAGCCATCGAGGGGTCTCCATAAGATGATCTATACGGTAATCCAATAGATCTCAAAGCCTCGGGAGGCCTTCTGACCATCTACACATGTCCATGTTGAAGAGTAGTTGTTTTAGTTACATTTGCGATAAACTACCCTTGGTGTTTGCATTCACAAATTTACTAGGCTGAGGAAACATAGAGTTAGGATTTACTTGAGAAGAAAGTTCCCATTGAGGCTTTGCCATATTGGTATATGGTGGAACCTGTTGCACATTCCCCATTGAACTAGATTTTCCTCCCTGTTGTTGACCGGGGATACTAAGACTCATCGCGCTACTCGCTTACGTATAGCACGACTCTGTTCCAGTTCCTGGGCCTGTTGCACTTGATCGTGCACTATAGGTTTCACTATGTCAACCAAATGTTGGATATTTGGTACATAATATCATGAATACCGATGTCACTCTGCTGAAAATTAACGTGGTCTTGACCACTGGTTCTTCATCAACAGGTTGCGATTGATCATTCGGCTCGATAGCTAGTGCATGGCAATTGGCCCCAAAGTATTTGCCTGCTCTGGTTTCTTAGGTTTGAATGCAGTTCCTTTCTTGGAAGCTGAAGACGTACGGCTCCATACTTAGTTTTGAACCAGTTTGTTTACATGTGTTGGTCCCACCGGGTGTAACACCCCGATTTTCGTGTGTCAGTTCCTTTAATATGTATTTGTTTTATGAACTATTTTATATTGATAAGATTAAACTATTTTAAGTTATAGTGGTTTGAGTTTGAAATTTAGTTAAAATCACGTGGAATTATATCTTAATACGCTATTGGTAATATATGATTATTATCATTATATGTATATTTATTTATTTTATTTTTATAAAATATTAGTGTTTGAGATATTATTTACCTAGAAAATTATTTTGGTCCATTGAGGTGGTGTTAAAATAATAGTTATAATGATATTGGGATTTAAAAGTGTTTAAAATGGGTTTTGGTTATTTTTACTCGCATGCCCCTCGTTACCTCATTGGGCGCACCCCACCGCGCAAATCACTTAAGCCCACGCACCTGCGCAGCCCACGAACGCGTGAACCGCCCCAGACCCGACCCGCTACCTCTCTTCTTCCTCACGCTGCACATCACGCAGAAACGACAACCCTCATGCGTGGTTCCTTCCCATTTTCGTTCTCACTCTCTCTCCATGGATGACCCTCAAACTTCACACTTCTACTCGAAATTTTGCAAGGAACTCAATTATGTTCTCTGTTTGAGCGATTGTAGCCTTCATCTCGTGATTTCGACTTCCCTCACCCGTGGGTTTTGGAGCAAAACGCGAAACCCCTCTCTCGTCGTCGCGCATTTGCAGTGGGTTCAAGCAACGAACCTTGATGTGATTACAGAACGGAGAACCATGTACGAATTTCCCTTTCCTCGCGTGCGGTGGTGGTCGCATTCGGTTTCACCTTGTGAGTTCCAATACATGGCCGAAGTCGCCGAGAATCGAGGATTTCAACGCGTTGTCATCGTCCTCTCAAATTCGACTAGGTAATTAGTTTGGAAAACCCGATTTATTAGTTAAAGGAAAGTGTTAGTATTATTATTTTTTTAGATAGCTAATTGAACGCTTTACATTTGATTGATTGTATGAGTTCGAAGTCAATGGACCTTTAGATTTAGAGCACGCTTAAGAGCTAATTGTTCGATCCCTGCACGCGTCAAAGAGAGAAGAGGAGCTCGTTGTTCTTTGTAGTTCGGTTGGTGACTCAGAGAGAGCTCTGCTTTCGGTTTTTCGAGGTATGGGGTTCTTTCTATACCTATAATAATCATTAGAATTTGTATTGTATGTAGGCTAGGTGTAGGGAGTGTTTGAATGATTGATTGTGTTGTGTTTTGAGTCTAATTGGAATGCCATGTTTCTTTGTTAAGTTGAAAGGAGTGTGTTGTTGAATAGGCATGTAGAATGTTTGTGAAATTTCCTCAATGATGTTGTATGTGGATATGTGGTGATTGTGAAATAATTGATGGAATGCACAATAATTGTTGTTTGAATGATGTGGATTAAGTGCCAAAAACATTGCGTAATTGGTGTTGTTGAAGTGTAAAGGGATTGTGCAAGTAGGAGGAGTTGGCTACGGCCCCAGCGCCAATTGCCTAGCAACCGGCGCCCAAGACAAGTGTGTGTGTGGTGGGGCGTGTGTGCTTTGGAGCAGGGCGCCAAAATTGGCTGCTCGCGTGTGGAAATTGTGAGTGAAGCGAGGGGGGCGCCAAATGGCATGCCCGTGTTCTGTGTGTGCAGGTGTTTAGCACAGCGCCAACCGAGGCGCCAGTGCGGTGTCTTTGTGTGTGTGTGCAGAGCAGGCACGTGGCGCCAAACGGGCAGCCTGAGTGCGCCGTGTCTCGATCCCGTGTGTGTGTCGAGCGGGCGCCAAATGTGGCTGCCTGCGTGTCTGTGTGCGCCTGGGTTGTGCAAGGCGTGTGTGTGTGTGTGTGTCTTGGGTGCAGCGCCAAATGTGGCAGCCTAGTGCGCCGGTTGAGCCTGGTTGTGCGCGTGGGTGTGTGAGTGTGTCGCGGTGGGGCGCCAAAGTGGTTGCCGCCTGGTGGCGCCAAGTGGCGCTAGTGTGGTTCCTAGGTGTCTTGTGGTCCCTAGGGTGTTAGTTGGTCCAACTTTCGTGTTGTGAAGTGATGGTGAGCTAAAACATTGATGAAGAGTATAAATTAAATTGTAACTAAGCGAAGTGTGAAAGCGGTGTGGGACCTCGGTCCACAAAGTGATGAGACGCCTCAAGGCTAATTTGTTGATGAGATGGAGATGAGTTAATAAGCGAAAATGGTGAGTATAATAAGTTGTGGTAATAGGTGTGTTTGTGATGCATTGACATAAAGCTTCATGATGCATATGCATAAAGCGATGTGTAGGCTTGGCCAAAGCGGCGTGGGACTTGGTCCAAAGCGATGGGTGCCTCAAGGCAAATAGTGGTGATGAAGGATCCTCATGCATGTTGCATACATGCATAACAATCATACCGATGTTATTGAATTTTATTGATGATGTGTTGATTATGCGGTGAATTAGTAATGTTTGTTGCCTTGCCAATATGTAATGCCTATTCTAATTATTATTATTTGTATAAAAGACTCACCCATGCGTCGTGTTGCTTCGTATGTCTCAAGAACTGCAGTACCCGCGAGTGAGGGTATTCTTATGCCTTTCTTCTAGTATGGTCGTAGCTCACGATATGTAGCACGGGGAGGGCTTAGTCGTCTTTTATTTGTTATTTTGATGTTTTAGATCGTTATTGGTGATGTACTAAGTAAGATTGTAAACTTAGTGATTCTTCCATTGTGTTAGGGACGTTTATTTTATTTTGGTGTCTTTGTAAACTAAAACAGTGAGGTGTTTGTGGGCCCCTAAACCGTCGTGCTATATATCATGCTTCGATTTATTGACTTTATGTCGCTTGAATTATAAGTTAGTGGTTTTTATAAGCGGTGAAATGTGACACTTTCTTTCGAAATTTTTTTAATTTGAGAACTCTGATAATAAATATTAAACAATAGTTGATTTAGAAAGGGGGTGTTACACCGGGCATGCCAATTTTGTTGTTGTCAAACACTTTCCCTAGCTGTGAGATCGACTAGAGGTTTAAAAAATTATGATTCCTCTGTTTCTTCAAGCAATTGCGTCGAGGATGAAACTCAGTTCCTTGACTATGGGTTCCCTAATTCCTCCAAAGAGTGTTAGAATAGGTGAAAGGGACGTGTGGGTTGGACTATCTGTGGCAGAAAACATAAAGAATGATTGATTGATGCGTCTTTTTTTACAAATGTACAACCTACTATATATATATACATGAGCTTCCACTGGCCGCTACTCGAGCCTACAATTACTCACCGTTGGATCAATTAAGACCAACGCCTCTAACTATCCCTAACCCCTAGGAACTCATAGCCACTTCTCCACGATCGACCTCACTAGCACAGATTTGTGGGCTAAAACTAAAACCTCTTCACTCCTATTTCCCCGATGTTCTTCTGTTTGTTAACAATAACCACTCCAACACTATGTCCACGTGTATTGAACACTTGCGCTACAAGCAAGATTTCCTCGCCTCGGCTACAATCCTCCTTGGCCGCATTTCTTCCTCGGTCCTCAACAGTTGATTTCTTAGCCGAGCCATCCTATAGTCGAGGCACCCTCTAACCGATTCTCAGCTTTCCTTGGTGAACTTTATCATCTCTTCAGTGCCTAGGCCCCTTTTATATATTCTTTACATTTTCCAACTGAGCTTGGCACCACCGTTATTTATTTGGTAAATACTTTTTCTGTCCAAACCTTCAAACATCTATGGCTCACCTCGGCCTTGCTATAGCCTTGACCTATTCTTCTCCCCTCGGCCAACAACTTAAATTATTTTAGGTGTTAACGGTTTCTAAGAAGATACAAGAAGACAATAGCTTTTCTAGTGCATATATTCTTAGAACACTTACTTATATAATAATTTGGCTGTCACAAGGTTTTAAAAAGGGTCACAATTCAAAGCTCTATATTCTTGTGACTTTAATCGATTTTAGATAGAATCCACACACTTGAAGAATCTAAGTTGACCACCCGCCAGCTTGGCTACACGAAATTTGTTGTAAACTAGCGAAATTTATTCTTCAATTGAATCGATCACAACACAGGTATTAAAGTTGGCCTTTTGTGTCCATATTGAGACTACTCTTCTGTCAATAAGTATTTCCGACCTCATTATTGGCCTCCCAAAACTTTTTCTCTAAAATTCGATCTTGTAGTTTATTTGGAGCTGTTTGTCACTTACAAGATCAACCACCATTGTTGAGACAAAGTAGTACTCTGAACTCTCTATTATAAGAAAATTTTCTGATTTTGAGTTCATTGAATAAGCGATGTATATGTTCTATAATAGATCGATACATCGCTTATTCAACTAACCCAAATCGAAATTTTCTTATAATAGAGATCAAAGTGAGTACTACATTTTCTAATAATGGCTGGAGAGGTAATGGTCCAGTTGAGCAGAAGCACAAATTTAGTCAACCTTGGAGGTTTAACAAAAAAAGTCAACTTTGGAGGTCTTCCATTGCGTGCATCTAGAAGATTATCCCGAGTTAGTAAGTGGGGGCGGCTGGAGTTTACATCACCGATCATTCAATTAATTACTCCCTCCGTATCAAAATAATAGTCGTTTAAGGTTTTGGCACGGAGATTAAGAAAAGTAATAAATTGACAAAGTAACATGGTAGTTTTACTGTATTATCCCCATGAATTAATAAATGCATGTTGGTGATGTCTTTGGTTAGTGAAAAGTTACAACAATTAATAAAGGTAAAATTGAAAAGATTTAATAAATGATGCATTGGAATGACAAAACGACAATTAATTTGAAATTTTTTACTTTACCTAAAAAGACTATTGTTTTGATACGAATGAAGTATTTTAGAATGCCATTGTTTAAATTAGCATTTCAAATATATTTTGTAATATTTAATTAAGTTTCCCAACAAAGTAAGAATTAAGGAAAATAAATTTGTAATAATTTGGCTGTCAAAAAAATTGTAATAATTTGATGAAGTTATTATGAATGAGGATACATGTGCAATTTCTTCTATAATAGCAGGTATACACGATTCTTTTTTCATTTTTTTATGATTGAAGTCTCGTTAAAAAACTCTTATTTAAACTCTTTTTAGGAAAAAATTATTAGTAAGGAAATAATTAGTATTCTCATTTTATTAAAAAGAATTTTTTAAAATAAAAGAAATATTAAGGGAAATTAGACCAAAACTCTCGTGAGAAAAATAAAAATCTGACATCTTTAACAACAATACAATATTACAATGTATAAAACCATAAATCGTGGCAACTTAACACGGATGTCCAAGAAAATAATTAATTAAATCCAAAATAAGAAAGACTCTGCTTCTTACGGAAAAAATCATTGTTAATAAAATTTGAAATATTATCCCATCAAAACTAGCATAGATAGAAATTCCAAAACTAAGAAGTTTTTTTTTGTCAGAGAAAAAAACTAAGAAGTTTATCTACACAAGAATTTCTTTCTCTAAAAATGAGTAACCCAAAAATTCATATTTGAAGCTTTAAGTAAACAGTTCTTCCATCTATTTTTAAGGTTTTGTTTGGCGTGTTCTATCCGCTAACGGATATAAGATAAAACTATCGTATTTGACTAGCGGGTGATGACAAGTTTTTGGTAAGCACTAGCATTTATTATTTTTCGAGTAGCATGTAGCAATTTTTGAAACGCTACTTCAAGAATAGCTGAAGCGGATAAGCGTATATATAACGTCTCATTTTTTTTTGGCATTTTACCTTTATTATTTTTCTTAGATTCCTTTTATGTTATTTTACATTTATGATCATGAATTAAATATGTCCTTTTATTTCATTTTACATTTATCGGGTATTTTAACCGCTAATTTTACCAAACAATCACTTGCAATCAGCTAGTTTATCCACTATCCACCAGCTATTTAGGTAATCGTAACGACGGTAATAGCATCCTTATCTTTGGGTGGAGGCTGATTAATAACTCCCTTCTGGTTTGTGATCTGTTATTGTGGCGCCATATTATCCTTTTAGAGGAGGGGGTTTCGTGCGTTTTTGTAACAACCATAGAGAGGATATATCCACAAATGATTGGATCAGTAAATTTTTGTTGGTGGGGGCAAAAATTTGGTCCATAATATTTTTTATAAGAAAATTGCTAAAAGTTTTAACAAAGTACCTAGTTTCGTGACAGAAAAACTTAATTCCAAAATCTAATGTGCTTGGTGTCAATTTGTATCTTCGGTGTTAGAAGAAAAGTCAAAGATAGAAGAATAGAGAGATAATATATAGAAATGTATTCACTCTTTTATCTCTTATATCTTTTTACATGTATTTGTTTATAAAAACTATCTCATGGGGGCAACATCTATTTTTTTTTTATGAGAGCAAAACATATTTATTAAGCATATATAGATTAAAAATATTGAGCTAAGTGGGGGCAAATACCCCCAATTAGGATCACATGGATCCGTCCCTGTATATTCACCATATTTTCTTAGAGTGTGATTTATCTTTTAGGGTGTGGTACTTTGAGGTAGTTCAATGACTTGATATTCGGTTGTCGGGCAGTCTCCAATAACTTACGTCAACACTTTCTCCTTTTTGGATAATTGTGTACAGGCAAGAAATCCAAGAAGGTTAAATATATGTTTTGGTTGGCAACTTGTTGGTTCATTGGTTGGCTCGGAATGACGTTTGTTTTCGAGGGAAGATGCCAAGACTGATTCGATTGTGGCTCATATAAAGTATTGGTCTTGGTGTTGGTTTATCTTTGGGGTGGGAAGAGATTTGAGCATGTCTTCGCTCCTTTGGTAGAATAATGCTCTCAATTGTATTAATAATTTTTTATCCTTTCTTGTATGTGTGGTTTTGAGCATCCATAATACTCATATCAATGAATCATTGCTTATCGAAAAAAAAGTGACTTAAGTTAATTAAAAATAAAAATGTTGATAGAAATTAACTAATTTAATGCTTCATTTATGATAATAAAATCTAATCAAGTATTTGTGTCTTCATAAGGATAGATGGATCTTTTGTGTTATTACTTTCTTTAGAGGTGAACCATTGAATATGACCGTGAGATGTAGTATAAAAATTCATCAACGATTGAGATTTAATCTGATTGATTCAATTTTAACCACTAATAACATTTTATATAATATCTTACCATCAATTTTAGTAGTTAACCGGTAAACGATTTGATTTTAGTCACCACATGGTCAATAAAACAAACCAAAAAATCTGACCGAAAATGCAAAGGATGGCAGTTGGTGAAGCAACCACCTTTTTGACATTGTAAATAATCTCCAAAAGTCAAAAACGCAGTGGTTGAGAATTTTCTCTTTTCCGAAAAAACAACTCAAACGCGCGTTTACTCGTTCTCGTTTTTCATTTTTTCTTATACAACCCTCTCTCTTCTTATCCCCTTCCACTTTATCTTCTTCTCATAATTAAACCATTAAAAAAAGAATTAAAAAACCAATCAAACCCCAACATTCTCGTATACTGTGGGTTGTCAAAATCTTTTTCTCTTTCAATTTCAATTTCAGAAAAACATCATACATTGATATGTGCCCTTTAAGGTTCATCTTGGTGTTCTTCTCCGCCGTTTTGGCAGGTTACTTTGCATGGAGAACGGTTAGTTCTTCTCCCAACATCGAATTGTCTTCTGATGATTCAATTCAGGAAGAAATTTCATCTTTCAAGAAAAAAGATTTTGATTTCAAAAAGGTAACATTAAATCTTGTTTCTTTATTGAGATGCTCCTTGTTTGCCTGTTTTTTTATTTAGATTAATGGGTTATTTTTGCTATATTCTGGGATTTTCTTCTTTATCTTTTTTGTGTTAGGCTGTGTTTTGAGTCATCCCTCCATTTGATCTTTAAATAAATTATTAAAAAACTATTAAATAGGCTTATCAAAAAAAAACTATTAAATAGTTCTTAAAATTTAATCCCTAAATTTTCTAATTACAAACTAAATTCAATTGATTATTTTTAAAATTTAGAGACTACTTAGTTGCAATTTTCACAGTTTAGAATATATGGGAAAAAATATAATGATATTTTTTTCTTTGTACTATATAGGAGACTATTTGGTTGTGTTTTCATGTTATATATATTTTGACATTTTCTTTTTTAATTTTTGTGTATGGTTGTGTTTTTAATCTCACACAAGAATGTGGATTGGTTTTTCAGATGATTCAAAATGGATTTTGGGTTTTTGTTGATATGGCTAGTGGGAGGTATCTTTGGAGGAATTTGAGGGCAACAAATAAAGATGTTGAATTGAAGAGCTCTTAGGAATTTCTTCTTCAATCTTTGAGTGTGATTGGAAAGGTGTAATTTCTTGTATTCCCTCCCACTTTATAGTTCCTTGTTTGTGGGTTCAAGAATGTATGGCAGATTAACGACGGGATGAAAGAACTTGCTGTACATTTCTATGAAAAAGTATGTTTGGAGGAATTTGAGGGCAACTATGTTTGGTAAAATTAGCAGTTTGTGATAAATGTGAAATAACATTAAAAATAAAGATTTAAAATTGTTTAGTTTAGTTTAAAGAGGATAGAGAAGAAATTTATGAAAAATAAAGCGGGTAAAAATGACTAAAAAAGTGAGTGACATATGTTATAAGTAGCTAAAAAAAATACTATTTAGGCTCTGTTTGGTAAAAAGTAGCGGATGAGCTAGCAGATAGTAAAGGAACTCAAAAAGGAGATCAGACGCCCCGAGCCGCACAGTGATTTCCTCGAGGTTCCCCTAAGCGATGATCCCACAATGATAGTAAAGTTGGGGGCCGACCTAACCAATGAAGTAAGGGAAAGCTTGATCACGTGCTAAAGACAAAACGCCGAGCTGTTTGCTTGGTCCGCCTCTGAGATGTCGGGGATCCCACTAGAGGTGGCATGCCATCACTTGGCGGTAAATCCTGACGCTAATACCTGGCGCAGCGACAGAGGGTGCAAAGCGAAGAGAAAGTCGAGGCCGCAGCCAAAGTTGTCGCCGATCTAATTGCGGCAGGGTTCGTAAAAGAAGTAAAATACACCACATGGCTCTCCAACGTGGTCTTAGTCAAGAAGAGCATAGGAAATGGAGAATGTGTGTAGATTACCCAGACCTCAACAAAGCGTGCCCCAAGGATGTGTTCCCAGTTCCCTGTGTTGACAAACTCGTGGACAATGCCTCTGGTTTCCGCCTCCTATCCTTCTTGGATGCCTATTTCGGTTACAACCAGATCGTGATGAATCCACCAGACCAAGAGAAGATAGCGTTTATGACCGAGCAAGGTAACTACTATTACAGAGTAATGCCCTTCGGCCTCAAGAATGCAGGGGCCACGTATCAGCGTACGATGAACAAAGTCTCCCGTGATCAGACCGGCAAGGTGGTCGAGGTCTATCTCGACGATATGATTGTTAAGAGCAAGGCGGATGAAGGGCATTTGGCCGACCTTCAGGAAATCTTCGTCGAGGCCAAGAAAAACTCCCTTAGGTTTAACCCTGAAAAATGTACTTTCGGCGTCAGAGTAGGAAAGTTTCTCGATTTCTGTCTCACTAAAAGGGGAATCGAGGCCAACCCCGATAAGTGCAGGGCCGTGACCGGCATGTGCCCCCCAACTACGAAGAAGGAGGTGCAAAAACTGACTCGCCTGATTAATGCCCTTTCTAGGTTTCTCTCTAAGGCAGCCAAACGCTCACTCCCTTTTCAAGATTCTAAAAAAGGGGGTAGAGTTCAAGTGGACGCCTGAGTGCGAAAACGTCCTAACCGAGCTCAAGCAGATACTTTCAGAGCCTACAATATTGTTGAAACAAATAGAAGGAGAAACACTCTACCTTTACCTCGTCGTGGCCGAGCAAACCTTCGCGATCTTAATTCGAGGCGAGGACGAGTAACGACTAGTGTACTTCGCCAAAAAAAGTTCTACAAGGGGCCGAGCCCAGATACTAGAAAATAGAGAAAGTAGCACTCGCTTTCGTCATATATCGAAGAAGCGAGGTCGAGACCATACTTCGTGGCACATCAAATCGTCGTGAGGACAGATCAATCTATACGCCCGATATTGCACCGACTGGATCTCGCGGGTAAAATCATCAAGTGGGTCGTCGAACTATCCGAGTTCAGGATTAAGTACGAAGCCCAGTCGGCTCTCAAAGCTCAGGTCTTTGCTGACTTCGTGGCTAAAATGACGACGACGGCCACCAAATCAGCCTCTCTCCTATGGAAACTCCACATCAAAGGATATTCGAATTCAAAAGGCAGTGAGGCCGGACTCATAATGGAAAATACTGAAGGACTGATGATCGAGGTCTCCCTCAGCTTTTCGTTCACGACCTCGAAACATCAGACAGAATATGAAGCATGCATTGTTGGTTTGAAGTTGGCTCTGGATTTCGAGGCAAAGATCATCGAACTAAACACTGACTCACTACTTGTAGTGTCCCAAGTCAAAGAGGACTTTGTGGCAAAAGACCCCATCCTACAGCGGTATTTGGCTTGAGTACGGGAGCTGCTTCTTCAATTTGAACGAGTGGAGTTAAAACATGTACCTCGGTCCGAGAATGCCCGAGCTGACGTCCTAGCGAAGCTAGCCAGCACAAAACCAACGGGCAACCTTCGAAGCATAATCCACGAAAACAATGGAACATTGTCATATTCCATTCCATTCCACTCCATTCCATCCAAAACCACTAATCCAAACATACCCTTAGATAGAACTCTTCATCTTCATTGATCACCACACAGCCAAGGAACCAGTACCACCATATCATTTGCAATATCTTAATCTCTGCTACCATGTCATTTTACTGTTGTCTTTTTGCGAGTTTTGTTACCACTTATGACTTCCGTTCTCGTCGTCTCTTTCATATCGGTCGACTCTGTTTTGCTGTCGTTGTCTCTGTAATTAATCAGAATGAATAGTGTGACTAAGCCTATCAATCCCCCATGGTTGAAAGAAGATTCTCAAACTAATAGGTCAACTATTCAATATTTGTTCATGCTTACTGAACTTGAGTGATAGCATATATTCATTTTGGTTTCTTTTTACTATTTTGTTACTGATCTATTCAATGTATTTTACATAATGACTCGTTACTGAACTTGTTTTTGTAAAATGGATTGTTTCTTGTAATTTCGCTTTCTCCATTGTTACTAGATATGTGTGTAGCAAATAAGGTGTTTGTAAAACCGATAAAAGAGACAGCTTAACAACTAATCGTCGGTTTGAATTAAGAATCGGATGCCCCCCGTAAAGATGGAAATCAAATACATGAAAAAGAGTGGGTAGTATCAAATTCATGATCTTTTTGACAAGCACAACCATCAGTTGCACCTTCCAGAGACGGCTCACCTGCTTGCCCCTTCCAGAGATTGACTTGGCAAATGATGCAGGCATCAAACATAGAGGTTGAACAGGTCCAATCGGGAATCGGATGGGTGACCTGGTAGTCAGATCAGATATTCACTAAACCGGTGCTTAAATCATCAACTCAGTCGCTACTCGGTCAAACTGATCCTATTCGGGCTGACGAAATGTGATAAACTTTTAGTGGTATTTTACGCCACTTTTAGAGCAATTATTATTAATTATATAAATCACTAATTTAAGTTGCTCTATATTTTGTAGGAAATAATAAAATATGAAAAAAGGAATTAAAAGTTTATTTTGATCCAAATATATTTTTTTTTGGTCAAATATATTTATATATGGGCTGATTGTTAAATTGTTGAGAATGTAATTGAAGGAAGAAATGGAGGTGTATTTATTGGCTTTGTTTTTTTATACCCCCACCCCATCCCCTCCCACCCCCACCCATTATTGTTATTCCAATTTTACCCCTGCCATAAATCACATTTTGACTTTCATTAAATTTACTCTGACTAGGACCCACATTAATACGCATCGTATATACCTCAATGGAAGGTATATACGATTACATTTAATATTTACTTACGACGCGAAAAAGATTTCATCGTGATATATGTCCTTCAAGACATATATACGATTGCATTATTAAATGTTTCGTTGACTACACATCGTATATATGTCCTTCAAGGCATATATACGATTACATTATTAAACGCTTCGTTGACTACCCATCGCATTATATAGGTTATATACGAGTGTGCTTGAAGATCCGATCGTATATACATCGGGCCATGTATATACGATGTGAAAAAATACCCATCGTATATACATGGTTGAGGAGGTATATACGATCGGGCTATTTTTTTCGTTTTTTCTCGAGTTGCTATCTGCTTTGTTGGAACAGATATTGACCCGCCTCAGCAGCAGATGCCGACTCTCGGTTGGCTCTCGTTGATATTGATACTACATTGACTTTTCACGACGGATACGGTATATTTTTGTTACTCAAGTTTGGTAAATGGAATTAAATTACTTAAGTACTTAGTAAATTATATATTTTGTAGATATTTTCTACACCGGCAGTCGTGGAGGAGTGGGCCAAAGTTGTTGGTAGAAGTATCGGTGTAGTTGTTGTTATTGTGAGATCCAAAAGCAAATGGAAAGAGGGAAGCGAGATAAGATTGTTTTTGGTCGCGAGAAACAAGGCGGATTTACTAATGATTCAAGGGTTTTCGGTTCTAAAAGGAGAGGCTGTCCTTTTAGATTGAAAGCTACT
Organism: Oxytropis ochrocephala; assembly: GCA_020916435.1. Classification (NCBI taxonomy): domain Eukaryota; kingdom Viridiplantae; phylum Streptophyta; class Magnoliopsida; order Fabales; family Fabaceae; genus Oxytropis; species Oxytropis ochrocephala. The sequence goes on from CM037095.1 coordinate 35,150,885, forward strand.
TGCACTGTTAGCCGTGGGGGTTGGTGTGTCACGGTTAAATGTGGTAGACACACGCACGAGTTGCCCAAAACTTCCGTTGGTACTTGTTTATTTGGGGCGTGCATCGCAGCGCAAAAGGATCTGGTTAACAAGCATGCAGATCTTGATGTCGGACCGAAAGCTACTATTACTGCTTTGAAGAAGCTAGATCCGGAGAATGTGACTAGTCTTCGTCAAGTTTATAGGCAGCGTCACAAACACCGGTCTACAAAGAGGGGTCCTAGAACGGACATTCGTGAGGTGTTGAGATTGATTGAATCCCATAATTATCTATGTTGGTCTAGAAAGATTCCGCAACCGATGTAAGTCGGTGATATCATGTGGGGTCATCCCACCCACTTCTATAAAGTTGCTCGAGTTGTTTCCCAAAGTTCTCATTCTTGACTCAACCTACAAGACCAACATGATATAATTTGCCTCTTCTACAGATTGTGAGAGTCACAAACACCGAGATAAGCTTCCACGTTGCATTTGCTTATATTGGTCGGGAGCTTGCTATTCGCTTTTTCTTGAGTATTGGAGCAAGCTGCGAGGTATATGTGAGTTGCATTCTATTCATCCTCATGTTTTCTTGATGCATGAGAGATCTGTTTGTATGTCCGCTATTCTTGATGTCTTTCTGCTGCTACAAATTTATTGTGTCATTGGCATGTTACAAAAATGTCAAAGCGAAGATTAAGGAGTTGGTTCACAAGGATGAGCGGGAGGAGGTCGAATCTCTCCGGCTATGTATTATTGATTCGTTGATGAGTCGGAGTATCTATCTAATCAAGTTTTTGAGGTCGCTTGCTCTCGATAAACTCGCTCTCATTAAATATGTGCACGACACATGGTTGACAACGCACAAGGAGCGATTTATCTCAAAGATGGACTAACCGGATCCCACACTTGGGGAATTCCACAACCAGCGTGTATTTCTATCCGATACTCGATTTTTTTGACACGTGGACATATTTTTTCGTCGATTAAATTTCTTTGACACTTGTTTATTATTTCTATCCGATACTCGATTTTTTTGACAGTGGACATATTTTTTTCGTCGATTAAATTTCTTTGACACTTGTTTATTATTTCTATCCGATACTCGATTTTTTTGACACGTGGACATATTTTTTTAAATCGATTAAATTTCTTTGACACTTGTTTATTATTTCTATCCGATACTCGATACTCGATTTTTTTTTGACACTTGTTTATTATTTTCGCGGAATCCTTGCATTGGTCTTTGAAAAGACGATTGAAGACTTGAAGGGTGATCTATCAAAATGTTTGATATCTATTGATGACATGTCTTGCAATCTGATTTGATCAAATTATCGGGTCTTTTCAACGAAGCATCGCAGAATTGAAGTCAAGTCCAATATTCCATCGTTTAAAAATCTTCAAGGACTTGTTTCTTTATCCGCACCGAGACACATGGTTAAGGAGTTTGAAAGGTCGAAATCGGGGTTGGATACGACAAAAGGCGGATGTGCAGTGCATTCAAAGGAAGACACATCTACTTCCTTGTGCTTGTGAGATAAGTATTTTTCATGCTTCCGCAATTCTATTCCGCTTCATCGTTGTTGATGATCACCGAAACAGATTGAGTTTGGATGCAATGGATGATAAATCCACTCGGGATAAATCATCGCGCATGCGATATTTCTTACCAGTTTGATGCTATCTTGGCAAGATTTAATAAAGTGAGTGAGGAGGAGAAGTTTCTTATTAAGAGGCAGCTGAATGAGATAGCTTTCCCTTTTACTTCTTCTATGGTTGCACCTAAATCAAAAGTCAGAACGAAAGGTGCACCAGAGAAGAAAAAAGGGAATTTTTTTGATGCTAAGCGTGATCCTTCTGGGTGGGAGCACGTGGATGAGAGGGTAAAACAGACTGAAGAATCTGAGGTAGTCAACACCCAGTTTACCAGATTTAAGAACCTATAGATACACATAACAACGATACAATCAGAAAAGGAGAAATTATAGTTAGGTATCTTTCAATGATGCACCCAACATCAATCACACAGGCTCCATGAAGACAATATAGCCACTACCTGAGAAAGAATTTCTAAATCAATGGCTGAAACAATATCATTCTTCCATCTTGATAGAACTGAGAAAAACAGAGTAATAGCTGAGAATGATCCTTTGAATTATTTACTCAATTCTAGGGATCTCCTAGAATTGGAAGATGAAAATTACAAAGAATGCTTGATGAAACAGTTGAGAAAACTACCCTCAAAGACTATGCCGAGTCCTAGCCCAATTCCCCACTAATCCAAGCCTAGAAAACGTGGAATGAAGAATACACAGATAAAAGCAAAATATTTTCTCTCCATATCAAGTGAATATTCTCCACCAATACATACGCCACGTGGCGAAGTTAGTTAATGACTGAGGCGTGTGTTGTTGCTTCTCTCAGAGCGTGCATGGTCCCTCCACTCATTTTCCTCCATTCCCTCTTTCATAAACTTTGGTGAACTTCCTATTCTCGCCTCACTTGCTATGTTCTCATCAACACCATCCCCTTCAAAATTCACCTTGTCCTCAAGGTGAAGCTCAGTGGAATCGCTTTCAATCATCTTGGTCAATGATTCCCAAGAATTTTCACAATCGCGCATTCTCGCCACTTCACCGTAACCTCCATGTTCTCTCTCTTCACGGCCTCATCGCTAAAATGTGCTCTGGCGGACCTTGCGGCTCGAATTCTTCACCGACATATGCAGGCAAGGGTTGTCTGATTACCTCTGCGCCATCGTGGGTTTCAACAAGGACACATGGAAAACAGTGGTGTACTGCTATCTTGAGCGGTTTGAGCTTGTAGGCAACTTCACCAATCTTCTCTAGGATTTCATATGGCCCATAGTACCTAGGACTCAACTTTTGGTTCACTCTTTTAGCCAATTTCTTGAGTTTATAAGGCTGTATCTTCAAGTACACCATATCCCCTACCTTGTAAGTCACCTCACGCCTATGGGTATCAGCTTGTTGCTTCATACGATTTTGAGCCTGAGCTAAGTGATCTTTCAGCAACCCCAGCATCTCATTTCTGTCTTGTGTCATCATAGAAACCTCTTCCACATTTGTGCCCTGTACATCACCTCTAACCACAGGAGGTGGATCTCTTCCATACATTGCTTTGAAAGGAGACATCTTGGTAGCTGAATGATAGTTGGTATTATACCAGAATTCTGCCCAACTCAACCACTTATGCCATTGCTTCGGTTTAGTGCCTGTCATACACCTCAAATAAGTTTCCAAACATCTATTCACCACCTCGGTTTGTCCATCATCACCGAGGTGATAAGTCGAGCTATACTTCAATTTAGTTCCACCAATTTGAACAATTCACCAAAAGGAGTCGAGAAAACTCGTCTCTGTCAGAGACTATTGACTGAGGATATCCATGGAGTCTCACTACCTCCTTCAAGAATACTTCAGCAACTTCCTTTGCACTATAAGTGGTGAGCTAGTGCCATGAAATGTGCATACTTGGTGAGTCTATCCACAACTACCAAGATAGTATCCATACCTCCAGCCTTAGGTAGTCCACCAATAAAATCCATGCTAATATCAGTCCATATAGCCTTCGGTACTGGCAGTGGCTGAAGTAAGCCAGCTGGGTTGAGAGCTTGGTATTTGTTCCTTTGACACACCTCACATTTCTGAATGTAGTCTTGGATAGTCTTCCTCATACCCTCCCGAGTAAAAATAAACTAGCTATTCTCTTGTAAGTTCTAAAATAGCCAGCAGTGCCCACCCACCGCAGAGTCATGAAATTCTCTTAAAATCAAGGCAATTTTGGAAGATTCCAGTAGGCACAACTAACTCCGCCGGTGTAATATAATCTGCCCTTCTGCATTGTGTAGCCCTTGTGTTCAATTCCATTCACCACCAAGTCTTGAATTATCACTTTGAGCTTCTCATCTTTGTCCTGTTCCAACTCTACCTCCTCCCATTCAAAGAAGTTCACTGTTGTTAAAGCAGAGTATTGTAGTTTTCTGGACAATGCATCAGCAGCTTTATTCTCAATTCCTGGTTTGTATTTAATCTCAAAATCAAACCCTAACAATTTGGAAATCCACCTGTGTTGTTCTTCCCCCATTAGTCTCTGATCCGCTAAGAATTTCAAGCTCTTTTGCCTCAGATGAATCACAAAATGCCTACCTAATGTGTAAGGCCTCCATTTCTGGACAGCAAGCACTACTGCCATTAACTCCTTCTCGTACACTGACTTGCTCAAGGCTCTATCGGATAATGTTTGACTCATATAAGCTACAGGTTGCCCTCCTTGCATCAGAACTGCACCCAGACCCTTCCCTGAAGCGTCAGTCTCTACAACAAAGGTTTTGTTGAAGTCTGGAATGGCTAAGACCGGAACTGAACTCATAGCTTTCTTCAATTGATCAAATGCACTCTGAGCAGACTCATCCCAATGGAATTTGTCCTTCTTCAACTGTTGAGTTAGAGGCCAAGCAATCTTGCCATACCCCTCTACAAATTTCCTATAATAGCCCGTAAGTCCAAGAAATCCCCTCAATCCTTTTATATCCTTAGGAATTGGCCAATCAACCATGGCTTTCACTTTAGTTGGATCTGCAGCTACTCCTTGATCAGAAATTATGTGCCCTAAGTACTCTAGACTACCTCTTCCAAAGGAACATTTCTTCTTATTAACAACTAGAGCATGTTTCCTCAAAGCTTGCAGTACAGTGGTTAAATGTTCAACATGACTATCCAGACTACCACTATACACCTATATATCATCAAAAAAAACCAAGGCAAACTTCCTCAGATAAGGATTCAATACCTGGTTCATGAGGGCTTGGAATGTTGAAGGAGCATTCGTCAAACCAAAGGGCATCACCAAGAACTCATAGTGACCTTCATGAGTTCTAAAAGCAGTCCTGGGCACATCCGTCTCCTTCATGCGTATTTGATGGTAGCCAGACTTCAAATCTAACTTTGAAAACACTTTGGCTCCACCCAATTCATCAAGCAACTCATCAATGACTGGAATTGGGAACTTGTCTGGTACCGTGAGCTTATTCAAAGCTCTATAATCAACACAAAACCTCCATCCTCCATCCTTCTTCTTCACCAAGATCACAGGGCTGCTGTAGGGGCTGTTGCTAGGCCTGATAATGCCTGTAGTTAACATTTCTTTCACAAACTTCTCAATTTCATTCTTTTGATAGTATGGATAACGATAGGGCCTGATGTTAGGGATGCCTGCACCTTCTTTCAATGTAATGGCATGATCACACTCCCTTTTTGGAGGTAAATCTTCAGGTGCTCTAAACAAATCTTCAAACTCTTCCAACACTACATCCAATGGAGAGTTTCTGTCCTCCAAATTCTGCCCCTCCACACCATCAGTAGCTTGATAGGATAGAACAAATCCCTCCCCTTCATTTTGGAGAGCCTTCAACAAGGTTTTCCATGAAGCTTGAGTTTTACATAATGAAGGGTCACCTTTCAACACCTTCTTCTCACCTCTCTTTCCCCAACTCGCATCGAGATTTCTAAAATTTTCCTTCACATTTCCAAGACTTGCCAACCAATCCATTCCCAACACCACATCTGTTCCTCCTAACTCCATGATGAAAAAGTGTTGAACAACGCTAACTCCTTGTATCACCACTTCCAATTGCTTACAAATTCCCCTATTCTTAACCTTCTCACCATTCCCACCTCCACTTCAAATTCTCGCGTGTCATCACAAAGTGAGCTTCAATTCTTCCACAATTTTTTCGGATATGAAGTTGCTAGATGCTCCACATCCATCAAAGACTAACACCTTGACTCCTCCAATAGTCCCTAATGTCTTGAAAGATCTATTGGAAGTCAAACCCTCCTTACTCTTCAATGACAATTGCATCACCTTAGCAACTAGAGGTTGCTCTACTTCTTTCTCAGTCTCACTCCCATCAGAATCTTCAACTTCAGAATCTGCCATTAGCACGAATTGATAGTGTTTCAATTTGCACACATGGTCACGACCCCAAGTCTCTCCACACTTAAAGCATAACCCCTTCCTACTCCTCTCCCTTAATTCAGCTTGAGAGAGTTTTCCTCCACTCACTGTACTCTTTCTACACCTTCAAAGAACTTTACTACTTGATCCTTCCTTACTACCACCCTTTTCCCACCTAGTAAACCCCTTATGGCCCTTAGCATAGGATCTGTCGTTTTCCTTGCTACTCTTCTTCTCCATGATCATCAATCCACCCTTCTTCAGTGCATTATTCTTTTCCTCCAAAAGCAAAGCTCTATCCATTAATTCATCCAATGTACCCGTAGCATGTAACTTCAATTCACTGGATCTCTTCCTTCAACCCATTGATGAAAATTCCTCGAGCATCACACGTTCTTCCTTCTTGAGAGAGTGCAGATTCCTCTCAAATTTCTCCTCAGACTTCATGACAGAGCTCGCTTGTCTAATGCTCAAGAACGGCCCAAACGGATTCTCGTATCAACCCGGTTGAAACCTCCTAATCACAAAGCAGCTTTGAAATTCTCCCATGTCAAACCTTCGCTCGCTCCTCCCACCATTGATACCAATTCAACGCCTTATCTTCCAACGCAATCACCACCGCTGCGTGGAGCTTGTCTACTTCATCCACCATATTAAGCTTGAAGTAACGCCACCGAACTATCCACCCATAGGCATCGTCACCTCGGAATATAGGAATCTTCGCCTTCCTACCTCCAAAATCACGAGACGAATCACGATCGAGCTTCGTGTTCTCGAGCGAGAGCCGCCCTCTGTTTTCGCTTTCAACTTCGCCATCGTTTTGCTTCGTTTCGCTCCGGCCGGGTTTCGCGGCGTGGTGACTTCACTTCCTCGCTGCGCCCTCCTCTGCGTGAACGACTCACGCTCGAAAATGATTCTTCAACTCCGCTTAGCCGCCGCCGATGCCATCAATGCGTTTTTCCATTGCGTTTCGCGTGAAGACCATACAACCGCAGAATTGATCGCTCGAATACCACTGATAGAACCGAGAAAAACAGAGTAATAGGTGAGAATGATCCTTTGTATTATTTACTCAATTCTAGGGATCTCCTAGAATTGGAAGATGAAAATTACAAAGAATGCTTGATGAAAAAAGTTGAGAAAACTACCCTCAAAGACTATGCCGAGTCCTAGCCCAATTCCACCTAATCCAAGCCTAGAAAACGTGAATGAAGAATACACGGATAAAAGCAAAATATTTTCTCTCCATATCAAGTCGAATATTCTCCACTAATACACTTACGCCACGTGGCGAGAAGTTAGTTAGTGACCGAGATGCGTGTGTGTCGCTCTCTCGAGCGTGCAGCGATGGTCCCTCCACTCATTTTCCTCCATTTCCCTCTTTCATAAACTTTGGTGAACTTCCTATTCTGCCCCTCACTTGCTATGTTCTCATCACATCTTATTAGAGCCATCTCACAAATTTCATCCTTAACCTCTCCCATCAGTTGAATAACTGGTCATAGTTAATGATCCTACTAAACAGATTCCATGACACTATCCCAAAAGGCCTTCTCCATTGAGTGAATGAGTACTCAAAATATCATACATGTTATCAGGTATTGGCAAATACAAAATCACACACTCGTTTAACAAACTAATTTTTGGAAGTAACTTCAAAAGGAACAATTCTAGACAACACAAACTTCTTAATTGGAGGGATAAGCAAATTGAAAGAGCCATAGGGTGAACACTAAACACATAACAGAGGCCATAAGCATAGACTCAGTTTAAACTAAGGATATATTTCTCATAAAGGACTTATTTAAAATGAAAACTTGAAATATCAAGCAATGACGAGTCAGCAAGTCTTATAAATAGTAACTTCTTAGGTAAGTTGAAGTTAGTTTCTCCACCTCAACTTTTTTAGAAGATCTCCAATTTAACTTCTCCATAAGAACCTATAACTTAGGAAACATGTATTCATCTCCGTTTCTGACACTCTCATGAGCTAGAAACTAATATTTCAATCTACAAAGAACTTTTAAGGGAAAGAAAATGTGTTCAAAGATGCAAGCATGGTTCTCCGCTTAATTGCAAGCAAAGAGTAGTAAGAACCAAAGCACACTGGACACCAATAACACCCCAAAAGTTGTTCGATTATCAAAGTCTATCAAAGTATTTATCACAGTGTTGCCATTTTCATTATCAAAGTCTACTAACATAATCAGAAAATTGATACAAAATCAAATCCATGTAGCACGCATACAAAGTTAAAAATAGAATGAAATATTCAATAAACCAATCCAAAACAAACTGTTAGACCCACAATTAAGAAATCAAAATATTAAAAGCAAATCAAAGATAGTCCACACAAATAAATCAAACTCGCTTAATCAAATCAAATAGACTACAAAATATATCAACAAACCCTAAAACAAACAATAATTTAAAAACACAAATGGCCTAAAATGAGGAAAGTAGAAACCCTCAATAGAAAAAGAGGAAGGGTTTAGAACCAAAGAGACCACAAATATATTTTTGCACAACAATCCAGAAAGACATTTCTCCACAACCAACAAAGAGAGGAAGAGAAAATAGAAAAAGTGAAAAACAACATCTGTTCGTACCTTTCTTCTTCTTCCTCCAGAGCAGCAAAAATAGTGAGAGTGACAGGGAGAGAGATGGCGATGACGAGGGAGATGGAGACGATGGCAGAGAGGAGAGAGCGAGGGAGGACGACGGTGAGTTTGCGGAGAGAGCGAGCTTTGGCAGAGATAGCCAGGGGAAGAGCGATTGAACCGCTTAGGGTTTTATTTTCAGTGTTGGAGTTTATTCCTGTTTTGAGCTTAGATAGCTAGGGAAAATATTATTTTTTAGGGAAATTTCAGTGGTTATTTTCTTGTTATCTACAAACTTGCCACCGCTTCCATTTTGCAAGTCGAATATTTGGGCATCCCACTTGAAACTTGCCATTATTTTCCAATTTTTTTACTAGAAGCTACATTCAAAGACATTGTTTTGTACTTGTGTTTCTAGTCATCTACTACCTCTCCAAGTTTGGTTAGAAATATATCTCTTCTCTTCTCTTTGTTGCTTTATTTTATTGTTTTAAAATATTTTTATATAGATATATGTATTTAGATAATGATGATTTTTATATAGATGTACGTTGTAGATGATGATTTTTGGGCTGAAAAATCCTTTCCTAGAAGCAAACAGATAGTTGTTTGTCTAAAATAAACAAATGATTTTTAAATAGTATAGGTAGTTGAGCTTTGAGTATAAAATTGGTAGTTTTTCACTTAGTTTATATTACTTCAAAGAAGTGTCACTTTGTCAAAGTCAGCAAAATGAAAATTAAGCTTTTATCAAAAGGAAGATGAATATTCTTTGTAAAGTTTGAATTTTGTAATGTACTCGGAGCACTTTTTATTATCATAAAAAAATTAAGTACAAAGGAAAAATATTTTTTCGATTTCATGTATTCAAATGATTTTTGGAAAGAGGATAAAACGTTAGGAAAAGAAGTATCGAAAATGGGACTAGTAGCTTATCACGCTTTAGTTACCACCTTTAAACGAGTACTAGTATTGTAATCTAAACCTTTGGACTTTTTATTTATGCGTTGAAGGTTTCGCGGTACCTGGACCTACCTTTGCTCATATACCTCACTACTTGTCAGAGAACGTTCTAGGTAAGGGGAATTTCTCTATAATGAGTTTTAGCTTCATGGGTGTTGTGTGATTGCTTGAATTGTCTGCTTGATAATAATTGTAGTATTATTATTTGAGATATTATATTGAATATTCCTGTGATTGATTATTGTGAAAATTTGAAACACTGGTTGTGCTGAATTGTTTGAGTGTTGGTGGCATAACTATTGTTTTGAGCAACTGTTTTGTATATTGAGCTGAATTGGATTTAAGAAGAGAAATTATAGTGGTGAAAATATAAAAGGAATGTGACAATAGTGTAATGATCACATGAGGTTTCGAAATGAAGAAAACTAAATTTCGAGAGTTAATAGGATATAGTAGCATTAAAATGAAATAAATACTTTAGATAGAATTAAAAAGAAATAGACTTTATGAAATAGCGTATAAAATGTGAAAACCCGAATTTCTCCAACGAATCTTTGGCGTAACTTCATTTTGAACAAACACACTCTTATTTTGAAAATGAAACCTTAGGCATTTGAGAAATGGAGAAGCAAAGAGTTGACTAAGAGTGGTTGGTTAACGATAAAAGTAAGTTAATAAAGACTATTTGAGTATTCCGACTTTATAAAAGAGAAGCGTTTTCGAAAACTCAAAGTGGTGCTCTTGTCCACAAAATATAAGAATACCCGGAAAGCTATGCTAAGTGGAATGGGACGCTTAACATGGTGCTCTAAACTTTGAGTGTATCATGCTAAAAAGAGATTTTATGAAAATTGGGTTACTCAATGATTGTGTTATGGGGCCGAGTTTTAATCTAAAGGTGTGCAAATCAAGCACAAGAGTAATGATATTCAGACAAAAAGTTTCAGACAAAAATCAATTCACAACACCAATTGTTCCTAATTATTCTCGAGTAGAATATAGCAAGAACACGATGAATAGAGTAAGAGGTATCGAATGATCAGAATAACATCAGTCCCTTCTATTGGCCTCAGGGGCTTATATTTATATTACAAGGTGTCATTAATGCTCATAAGTATTACACATGAATGCAAATGAGATCTCGGGTGAAATTTCGGAGCTTTCCTAATATATCTAGCTAGATTCCCGCTAAGGCCGAGCTTGTGGGAGACGTCGGCCCGTTTGGCCGAGGGGCGGTCCCTCGCCCTGCCTAGCCGACCAGTATCTCGGCGCTGTGGGAGAGGCAGTCTTCGTGCGTCAGTCTTCATCTTTTAGGCTCGCACGAGTCGACTAGGAAGTGTCGCAGATCCGAGCCTTCCCGAGCTGGCGGTCGGTGGGAACACCAATTAACCAAGTTTTTTAGACTATTAACCAAGTAACCAATTAACCAAGTTTTTAGTTAATGGCTAAATAACTCTAAAAAAACAGGTTAGTTAATAGTCTAAAAAACTTGGTTAATTGATGTTGTGAATTAGTTTTTAGCTATATTTGTCTCAAAACTTTTTTTGATGACAACTTTGTCTCAAAACTTTTGTTCATATAACATTACTCTAAATACAACCCTAAGTTTTGAGTCTCAAATCAAAAGTCATCTAATTAATATCCTCTTGTGCTTTCTATTCCCATTCAATCAACTTCGTTTCTTTTCAATAAATATCATGGGGATTAGTCTCCCATTTATGATACTTCAGGCAAAACAAATATTCAGGTCTACGTCACCACCTCTTCATAGCATAAAACAGTCCAATGTTCCAAAGGGTCACATGGCAGTCTATGTTGGAGAGTTTCAAAAGAAGAGATTTGTAGTACCAATTTCATACTTGAACCATCCTTTGTATCTTGACTTACTCAATAAATCCGAACAAGAGTTTGGCTTCAATCATCCTTCATTTCTTGACTTGCTCAATGCCTTTATCAATCTTACCTCTCAACTACATGCTTTAGTTGTGAAAGATTAATTACTATACTATATAACTAGTATCTACATGCCTTCTATATACTTTTATTAAAATTATTTATTTATTTATTACTATGAGAATAAAAATCCCCATGGCAAGTGTAACTTCAGCTTCTCTTGTCCTTTTGTAATCTCGAAAATGTATACTTCTATTTCTTTTTTTATGTAAATGTCTCTGTTGTATTATTCTTTAAAAGGAAAATCCTCTTCACAGCATCGAGTAATAGCCAATGGGGATAGATTTTTCATTATTATCTAGATATTTTATGCAAGAGGAAATATTATAAAAAATTTATTTAGTTCACAAAATTGAGCAAGCCTAGTAAGATTATCTTCCATTATTTCAAACATAGGTTAATCAGACTCTTCCTGAGAACTAAACCTAAAAATATAATGTGAATTGCAAAAGGATAAGATGAATTTTTTTTCAATATATATATCTACTTTTATATATGCGGCTTGGAAGCCTCATGCGCCAAAGTGCCGTTTTATTTTTGGTTTTTTTGTTTTCTTTTTGTTTTTTTGTTTTGTCTTTTTTTTCTTCTTTTTTTTTTTCAGTTTTTTGTCCCTTTTTTTCTTTTCCCTTTTTTATCTTTTATATTTTAATGTTTTGTCTTTTTTATTATATTTTTTTGTAAATCAAGATATCCTCCAGCGAGATCGCGAGACTAATCTATTTGAGGCGATCGAGATCCATTTAAGGGGTTGAGCTCTCTCAACAAATGTTTTTTCATACGTATCGCTCGGTGATCGAACCCATGACCAAATGGTTAAGGGACCTCTTTTTATATTTTAAGGAGTACATTGCAGTCCCAAAAAATTTAACATATTTTAATATGTGATGTTTATTCTTCAATAATCAATTGGGTGAAGTTTATTAAATTTATAGCTATAATTTAATTTTTATTCACGGTTATTTGACTATATATTTTACAAATCAACACCATTGTTCCATTGCCATAAGGTACTCCGAAAACGGGTCGACTTAGTGCTTCAATTCAATTCCCATGATGGACAAGCTTTTCATACAGCTAAAAAAAAATCGAGTATTATTTTTATAAGGAGGTTTCCTAATAAATGTATAAAAAAATTATTACTCATTTACACGAAAGAATTTAGTCAATCCCGTGCATTGCACCGGTTATGGGGCTAGCATCTTAGAAGGAAAATATACCACGTTGACAAATGAGTTTTTTTCCCACCCCCTCCATATACCCCATACCCCCATAAATATCCAAATAGATGAGATTACCCCTGATATCCAAACAATTCCAGAAAATACATCATAAATAGATAAACCAGGAGGCCAATTTTTAGGTTTCCCAGATTTACCTTATTTTACTGTATTTCCGGTTTGTAAAATATGTTCCAGATTTATCAGAAATGCGGTAAATCCGGTAATCCTTTAAGCCTCCCCTCCGAATTTTTTAAAAATATCCTAGATTTACACATAAATTCGGGAAGGGGGTTTAGGATTCCCGGAAATACCTCAAAAATAGGTATGGAGGCAAAATTTAAGGTTCTCAAAATACCTATTTTTGAGGTATTTTCAGAATCTCAAAATTAAGGTTCGGATTTAAGGATAAATCCGAGAATCTTTAAAAAAATATTTTTATTTATTTATAAAAAATCAGGGGTATTCTGGGTTAAATGGCAATATGGGTGTATGGGATATATGGAGGGGGTGGAAAAAAACCCAACAGATGAGGTTGTTTATTCTAACGTTATATGGGAAAGTACCAAAATCTATTAATTTAGCTAGATTTCTATAGATTTCCATTGATCTTAAACACAATATCATCATCGGGGTTGCCGAGTCACAAGTTACATCTAAAGGTAAGTGTTCCAGTTATGCTACTAAGAAACATGGATCAGATAACAGATTTATGCAATGGGACATGACTGATGATAACCCTCCTTGGCAGATTTGTACTTGAAGGCAAAGTTATATCGGGTCGGAATATTGGCTTCAATTTATCTTGCAATGCGGCTTGGCATTTCCGCGCCAAATGCCAATTTTTTTTTGGTTTCCTTTTTTTTGCGATCTGCAACATTATTTTTGTTTTAGTTTTTTTTTTTGTTTTTTTTTTCTTCTTTTTTTCCATTTTTTGTTTCTTTTAGTTTTTCTTCAAAAAAAATTTCTCTTATATTTTAAGGAGTGATTTACTGTCTCAAAATTTTTTAGATGCTTAAATATGTAAATTTTGTTCTTCAATAATCGATTCGGTAAAAAAAATTCATTTCATGAAAAACTACGTAAAGTCAGATCCTAAAAAGTGTGGTTTGGTGTACTTGATCGTGAAGTTTTTTTTTTATTTTGTAACAAAATGTCTAAAGTGAAATGTTAAGTAGTGTGTTTTGAGGTACTTCTGGGATTTGAAAAAAAAATTTAACTCTTCAAATACCAGAAGTTTGGTAAAATATAATAATAAGTTTGTGAAAAATTAAAATACGTAAAGTGGGATGCTAGCAGTGTATTTTGGGGTACTTTAGGACCCTAAAAAATTGTAGATGTTCAAATACACGAAGTGTGTTCCTAAATAACCATCTCTTTTTGATTTTATAATCTTCTTATTTAATTTATAGTTTTAATTTAATTTTATCTACGGGAACTTCAGCCACATTTACAATAAATCATCAATCGTACTCTTTCAACTTTCTATATGTGCTTCTATTTTATTGGCAATTTTCATCAAATCCATCACGATACCACGTGTTTCACTTTCTATTTTATTATCTTCTTTATTTTGGTCATTTTGCAGCAACGAGTATTAAATCTTTTCTTTAATTGGTTTTTATATTTTTATCTTTCTTTAATATTCGAGTACATGCAGTGTTGCTGCATTGACTCCCCGTGGGAATTTCAGCCACATTTACAATAGAACCTTCATCATCTTCTTTCAACGAGACCTTCAGTCACATTTACAATAAAACCTCCGTATTCTTTTTCAACTTTGTATAACTGCTCCTATTTTATCATGGGTTTTCCTTCAACCATGCATGATACCCGAGTGCTTCACTTTTTCATTGTATTGTCCTTTTTTTTTCGATAAGCAATTTCATTGAAAGGAGCACAAGGGGTACCCATCCCTTACAATGAGAGAAAAAAAATATACGGAGGATGTTCAATTTTTCTTTCTTATTATGAGTTCATTTTTTGTATTTGTATTTAATGAATGTTGATAATTATTAAAGTTCTTTAGACTTTTTCTTCTTATTTTATCTACTTGAGGATGTTCAATTTAAATGTCTTTATTAAAGTTCCTTTTAAATTTATAATATTTGTTATTTAATTAATATTTATAATTTAATTTTTTATTCACAGTTATTAGATTTTATATTTTGCAAAGTAACATCATTTGCCTAATGGCATAAGTTACTTATTAGATTTTATATCACATTGACAAGCTCGATTTTGACCAAGATAAAATTTTCTTTCAAGTACGACGTGATATTATTCTTTCGAAAAAATTAATTACTCGATTATACGATTAAATTTAGCCAACCCAGTGCATCGCACGGGTTATGGGGCTAGTATATATATATATATATATATATATATATATATATATATATATATATATATGAGTACAGGGGGTACTCACCCACATACAACGAGAAGAAAACATCTCCAAAACGGAGAGAACAAAAAAACAACTACGCCCAAGAAATACAATCAATAAGATCAACAAACCACTCGTAGAATAAACAAGGAGAGCTAACCCTAGCCAAGAACCAACGCCAAGGGAGAGATACTATCTGATCAAATTCCCCAAGTTAGCTACATCTCCCGAGAAAATACAACTATTTCTCAAATCCCATAGAACCCAAAGAACAACATGTCAGATGAGCATCAAGACACACCTATCTCTAGTTGCAACATGACAATTTTTTTCAACTTTGCACACGTATGTCTTGGTATTGTCAACTCATTTAAAAATTTCAATACATTGACCTTTTACCAAACATGGAGTGAGAAAATCAACATCACAATGTGTATAGGGAGCACACAAGACATGACTTGAAGACATCATATTTTGTGGAATTTCTTCCCCCATTTCAAATAAAGGCAAAAGACAGAAGTTTAACATTCCCATCATTAAATGTGTAAAATTTTCAAACACATGAGAAAACTTAAGCAATACAATAAACAAGTCATCCAACATGAATTTAGAAAACTTCATTGATTTGACACTTTAATAAGGAATCATATCAAAAGAAATTCCCTTGAATCAACTTCTTCAAACAAATGGTCTTCTTTTGAAACTTGCAAGTTGGGAGTAGCAACATAATGCACCAAACCATAGGGCACATATCTTGAATAGGCATTCCTATGCATGCTCAAAAATAGATCAACAACACCGGGAAATTTGTTAGCATAAGAACACAAACAATAAAATGGAACTTTAGGTTTAAACATAGGTTTTAATAATAATGCTCTATTGACCTCAATCTCCCTTTTAAGATATTTTTATTATTCCCTACTTCTTTCCTTTCATTGCTTTTTATTTTCTCTTTGCCTCTCTTTTAGCACACCCTTTTTCATTTTCTTTCAACTCTTCTTTCTCTTTTTCTATTTTAAGTTTCAAAGTCAACATGTCATCTTTAGCCTTGTTTGGACTAAGAGGGTGAAGAGTGAATTTGATTTTATTGTGAACAAAAGTATATTTGTTGGAAAATGTGGCTAGCAATATGTGGCTAGCTTCCATCGGTGCTACATCACATAGAACCTCATCACAAAATTTATCAATGGAAAATGATATCTTAACTTGTCTATTTATCTCTAGTTCTCTATGATCACTTAACCATTGCACTTTATATGGGTTCAAAGAAGAAGAAGTGTTAGAATTTGTACCTTTACCCTTAGAGGTTGTGACATCATATCTTTTAGATTGAGCTCCTCTTTCTTGGAATTGTCCTTCCAACTTAAAGAGTGATATTTTGAAGGGGATTTCTTTAACGCATCCATTCTTTGCAATTGTTTTTCCACCTTAATGGCTTGGTGGAAAAGATTTTCAATATTTACAAAACGGCGACACTCCACTTCCTCCATTATATTTTCATTTAGGCCATCAATAAACCTATCCATGGTTCAATGAAAATATGATAATCCACATGATTGGATCGCCACAAAAACTTAATTAAGCTCTTGATAAGATCCAAAAGACGGTTCAAGAAAGAACCCTAGAGAGAGCACTTATGCTATTTCCTCTCAAATTAAAAATATGATCAAAGGTTCATTACATGAAGCAACACCAATTTCTTCAAGATGGGTAGGGTTTGGCCATAGCAACACAAGCAAAATAAGGCCCACGTACATACAAACCCAAAACATAGTCCAACTAGTTTAGACATGTAAACCCAAGTTCAAACTTAAAGTATAGCCTATTAAAATTAGATTATCTTGATGCTTTTCTGGTCCGCATCACTTCATCAACTCCTGGTCGCTATTTGGTCAAACTCGGTGACTGACTTGACTCAGGCTGAGAAAACACACATCTATTAATTTTCGGCAAACGACCAAATATATCTCTCATTTGATTCAATATAAAAGCACCGTGTCATTTCTTTCTTTTTTTTAGGAAAGCATTTTAAAATGCTTAGTACTCATGTACTATTTTCTTATGTAAAAATATATTATTTTTCTTTAAAAAAAATTCAATACATTAATTTTTCATGAATTTAATGTTATTAAATTAAGTTTTACATGCATTTAAATTTATTTCATCCTAAAAATTTTAGAATTTTTATTGGGGTTTATAGTGGTTCCGACAAACTCAAACCAACTTAAAGTTTGTATTGTGTTTGGGCGAAACTCGAAACAACTTAAAGTTTGGCTTGGACAACCGTTTTTAAAAAACAAACTCACAAATCCGTACCAACCTATAATAACTCATAATAGTATACCTTGTGGAAATTTTTGAGACAACTATTTCAGGTCATGTAGCATTGCTCGTTTATTAAAC
Source organism: Oxytropis ochrocephala (assembly GCA_020916435.1). Classification (NCBI taxonomy): domain Eukaryota; kingdom Viridiplantae; phylum Streptophyta; class Magnoliopsida; order Fabales; family Fabaceae; genus Oxytropis; species Oxytropis ochrocephala. The sequence goes on from CM037095.1 coordinate 35,168,410, forward strand.
ACTGGTGCGAAAATAGGGGGAAAAAGCATATAATTTAAGCTGGTTAGGAAAATGAATAATGATTTTGTCAAAAAAAAAAGTAATGAAAAAAGTGAAGAGATGGTATTTATTAACTTTGTAAACCCTATGGTTTATTAATTTCACTAGTGAGTATCAAATGCTTCTTAACTTGCTTTCATAAGGTTTGGTTAATCATTTTTTTTCCTTTTAAAAGAATTTTTTTTTTCTGACCAAAAGAATTGTTTTCCATTTCATTAAGAATCAAATTCACAATACAAGTGAGAATACAATCAAATATATTGGGACTAGCATATTGCCAAGGCGCTCAAGCTGGAATATGAGCGACGTTGTTTGTTTGTCTCCGAATGAAACTAACCCTGTAGTTTGGAAAACTAGATAATAAACATTGGCAAGAACGTATTATAGTACCGAATTCAGTTACATTATGACACACTCCATTGATACCATCAACTACCACTTCAGAATCGTTCCGACACGACTCGCTCGTTGGATGTTCAACTCTTGTAACCATTATAATGCTGCCAATAAACCCAGCATCCTCCTGAGGTTGTGGGGAACCTGTGAAACGTGTTGTTTTTGCCTTCACAGTTAAAAGTTATATTTTGTCTCTTCAAACTTTACATGAACACATCCTGTTATTTTTCACCATTATTTAATTATTAAAATAACTATCTAACTTTTTTCTTCGATTGTGCCTCGTGATTAAGAAGTAAAACTCTGTCAATTTTTGCTGGATAATTTTTACCATGTTTTTTAAGTAAATATCTTTGGTAAACTTTACACGACACGTAAATGTTACTATCTTTGCGCGTCGAATCTAACTCTGTTGGCGGATTCTTTTCTAGTTTTTATTGGGAGAGATAATATGAATAATTAAGTCATAGCAAATGATATTAGAATTGATAATATGTATAAGTTATTAAAATATAGTTTTTATTACAACTTTTTTTGACAAATCTATACCAACCTTATAAATTTCAAATAATAATTGTACCAAACGAAGCTTCGTCAGTGTTTCATCGTACGTCACTTGATTTTCTACATTCTAACCTAACAAATAAACCATGTGATTCTCTGATGGATTTTATGATGTGGGGCCCTTAGGCTTTTGTCATCATTCCTCAAGTACGATTAAATTATGTATGACTTTCCATTTCGTTTTGAAGCTATAAATACAACCCTAAGTTTTGAATCTCAAATCAAAAGTCATTTAATATCCTCTTGTGCTTTAAGAACAACTCAAGCTAAGTTCCTACACAAACTTTCTATTTGCATTCAATCAATTTCCTTTCTCTTCAATTAAAACCTAATTGTATATAATATCATGGGAATTCGTCTCCCATTTATGATTCTTCAAACAAAACAAATATTCAAGACTACGTCACCACCTCTTCATAATGGAAAACAGTCCAATGTTCCAAAAGGCCACATGGCAGTGTATGTTGGAGAGTTGCAAAAGAAGCGATTTGTAGTGCCAATTTCATACTTGAACCATCCTTCGTTTCTTGACTTGCTTAATAGATCCGAACAAGAGTTTGGCTTTAATCATCCCATGGGTGGTCTCACAATTCCTTGCAAAGAAGATGCTTTTATCAATCTTACCTCTCAACTACGTGCTTTTGTTGTGAAAGATTAATTACTATACTATATAACTAGTATCTACATGCTTTGTATACACTTTTATTAAATTTATTTATTTATTACTACGAGAATAAAAATCCCCCCATGGCAAGTGTATCTTCAGCTTCTCTTGTCCCTTTGTAATCTCGAATATGTATACTTCTGTTTCTTTTTCTTATGTAAATGTCTCTGTTGTGTTTTAAAAGTTGCAATCATTTTATTTCTTTATCTTATGAAAGCCACTGGTATTATTCTTTAAAAGAAATATAGTCAATAAGATCAACAAACCACTCGTAGAATAAACAAGAAGGAGAGCTACCCCTAGCCAAAAACCAACGCTAAGAGAGAGATACAATCCGATCAAAACACTTCCCAAGGTTAACTACATCTCCCGAGAAAATACAACTATTGCTCAAATCCCAGATGTAGATACTGAATGCCAGATGAGCATCAAGTCACGTCTACCTCTAGCTGGGCCTCCCAGATGAATGAACTGAAAGAACAGAGACTGAATGTCCTGCTGCATCACAAAATCAAAACTCATCCAGCTGACAGTGGCATATCAGAACGCTGAAACAAAACTGCAACTATAGAAGAGATGAAGGGAGGACTCATAGGCATTTCAGCATAAAACACAAATAGTAGCTGCCACATCCATGATCACTCTTCTGGTAAACAAGTTTGTCAAGAGAAGGCAACTACATTGGAAAGAGACAAACTCTTCCAAACATGAGGAGAATCCCAAGCAATCGGTCAGAGAGCCTTAGAATGCGGGACTACGACTGCGTGAGGAGGTGATAAGTAGAAGAAACTGAGAACAAACATGAAGCAAGAGGTGACCATACTCAAAAGTCTGACACCGCTGATATAGAAATCGAAGCAAGAGATTCATGGATCTCCCTAGAACTATCCTCCTACCAAAACCTTACCCGGGCAGTAAATGACCCCTTTATTTATGATAAAGAAAAGTTTAAGAAAAAACTTGAAATTTAAGTTGGCCCATCCAAAGTTCTCTCTGCAAGGTACTAGTGTAGTTATATCATTAGAGGAAGAAAATGATCCTAATCACTTCAAGGGTCTTAATAACACTGTTTTCTCACCTGAGGAGGCGGCCCCTTCTTAGGCCATGAGGAGCATTTCCTCTTTTTCATTGAAACTAGCATAGTTTGCATTTTCCCCCCAATCAGGGCATTCATATTGATAATGCCCCAACTTGCTGCACTTGTAGCATTCTACAACATCCCTGTTGTTGACTTATCTTTCTCTACCTCGCCCACCTCTCGTGGCATTCCCTCTACCTCTACCTCTTCCAAAGCCTCTGCCTCCGAATGACACTTTTAGGACTTGTTCTTCTTCCTTATGCCCTCACAATCACTATTCTTCAATTAAGAGACTGCTTTGAAGTTCATCTATTGACATCAAAGTCACATTATTCGCGTGCTCTTTAGAGCACACCACATAGTTGAAATTGGGTGTCATTGACCTCAATATCTTTCCCACCACATACGTTTCTTGAAGCTTTTCGCCATGGATCTTCATTTTGTTCACTGTTGCCAACGTTCTTGAGAACTACTCGTTCACAGTTTCTCCTTCTTTCATTGCTAAGATTTTGAATTCCTTATGCAATGCTTGTAGTTGTGCAAGCTTTACCTTCGTTGATCCTTGGAATTTTTTCTTTGTGGAGTCCCAGATATCCTTCGATGTATCCGTCTTGAGTATCGTCTCCAAGATGTTCCTTTCGATCGATTAAAGAGGTATTTCTTGGCTATTAGATCTTTGAGCTTTGCTTCTTCTGGGATCTTGATTTCCTCTATCATCGAAGCCGTGCTCACCACCGGAACGTCATTTTCGACGATGCTCCAATACTCCTTCGATCGCAACAGATTCTCCATTAATATGCACCAGTGATTGTAGTGACCGTCGTATTTTGGAACTTCCTATTGTGCAAAATTCTTGTTCTCTGTCATGGTGGTTTCAAGTGTTCTTCTTTTTCTTTCTTGCTTTCGAAATTGCTATTTCTTTCCAGGCCCCAATGGGAGCTCTTGTACCAATTGTTGAGAGTAAAACAGATTACTCAACTAATTCGTATTATTGTTCAAAAAGATTCTTTTTACCAATTGTGAGAAGGATCCACCACTACAAGAAAATGGTGATTACCAACGAACCACGACCCCGTCTCTAAATTTAGAGTTATTGACGGGCATGGTCGTCAGTAATTAACAAAAAGAATGGCTTAATTTGTGATGAAAATTTCCATTGGACTTAATTGTGGGTAATTTAAGAATAGAAAAGATTTTGGGTTCCGACGGCTCTGCTCGTCCGTATAAAAGAAAATATCATCATTAAAATGTTCTAACGGCCTTGCCCATTGGTAATAAAGTAAGTCTGATATTTACTTTATTATCGACGACTAGGTCTGTCGGTAAGTTTTAATTAACTCACTCCCACGAAGACAAAATTCATTTATCTTTTCTACTCCTCTTAGACATTATTTTGGTAAAATATGAATGTTCAATTACACCAAACAAAATTGACAATGAAACACAGTTAAGTTGGTAACACGCTTAGAGTAAAAGTGTGCATGCTTGATTTAATACAGGAAGTTTCAGAAATAATCCTCTGTCAAACATAGTTTAATGTTATGATTTGGATGTTTTATGGGAGAGAGCTTTGCAAAAGAGAAACGAAGAAACAACTCAAAAATGTATTAGGAAAAGATTTTACACCAAACCTGCTTTCAACTTACTTTCCGAGTAAAAACATTCAATGATAAATCACCTCAATCCATACTTAAATTTGTAACCAAATCCATTTTAAAAAACCAATTTCATATTTTCATTCCCAGTCGCATTATCAAATGCTATCCCAAACCTACATTTAAGTTGACAATGAAACACAGTTCAGTTGGTAAGACGCTTAACCTACACCTAAATAGTCGTGGGTTCAAATCATCATGAGAGAAGTGGAGAACACTATTAATCTCCTTAAAAAAAACTACTTAAGTTTACGTCAACCTAGCTTTTAGAGTAAGAACATCTAAATGTAAATTACTTCATTTCACAATCAATTTTACCCGAATCAAGTTCATTTTAAAAGCACTTTTACTAAATACTCACCCAGAGAACAAACACCAAATGCTTGCCCATCCTAGAATCTCTTGGACTTGTACTTCCACAATATGAAGGGCTCAGTTGTTTCTAAATCCTGCAAACTCAATAAATTGTAATAACATTTGCCGTGTGAAATATAGTTGTTTAATCTGTTTAATCCACCACCCCAAAACAAAATGATCATAAATTCATAACCAGTGCGACACTGTTCACCTGGATCAGATAACATAGACTTCAATGGATCAGGAATTCAGAATTGAACAAATCTTTTGTAATGTGGTTAATACTAAACAAAATAGGTGACAAACTCGTGCTACATTCAATGCTGGGTTCTCTAATTCAGCATGGTTCTATTGCAATATTTCTTTCATCACAAAGGATGCAAAACTGAACACTTGAAGCTTGATTGCCATTTACAAGGCTAAAATTAATCTTTAAACTTGAAACTTGGTGCTAGACTGCCAAGGTGAGGATTAGTAGGCATGAAAAAACATCAGTCTTTCTGTTTTTTGTCGATATCGTAAAGCACACACACATCTGCTGCTGTCTTCATCTGAAATCAAAAACAGTAATACAGTTTTATGGCAGATTAAATTGCAGGGCATAAAACTAAAAAGTATCTGATGAACACATACTAGCTGAATCTAATTAATTTTTTTAATAATCAATCAATTCTTATTCCAAGACTTTCTTCATGTGGCTAGAATGCAGAGTACAGAACCCTAGAAGTCAAATACAAGTCACAAGTTATTAAGGTCTCGTTTGGGTTTGGTAGCTTGGGTACTAGATTATGGACACCGCGATTGAACCTGTTAGAGCATCTCCAATGGGAGAAAAATAAACAACTTGCATAACCACTTTAAAGTGGGACCATAATGCCACATAAGCCTTAAGCAACCTTCAAACACACGATAAAGTGGACCAATAACGTCACATATGCAATGAACAATAAAGTCACATGTGCTGCAGCTTGTTAAATAGTATTGATTTTTATTGTTTTTTAATGATAAGAACTGTGTATAGTAGATTGCTTCTACAAGCAAAGTTTGCTTAAGTTAAGCAAGTAGCAGCTCCACGTCACCGAACTCCAATGCTAGCTTTTTCTTTTGTTTTAGTTACACAGGTTAAGCACACATTAACAATCTACTACTGGAGTTGCTCTTATGGAACTATTGCAAACAGTCTTGTCTGGTATTTACCTCCAGCCATATGGCAGTAACTACAACCATTGCGCCAAGGCTTCCCTTCTCTTTCTGGATGAACATAACATTAAAAATAGGCTTAAATATATGTTACCCTTTGACAAATATACCCATTATCCATTTACCCCCTGTAAAAATAAAACTCTTAAAAAGACCTTGTAAATAATAAGTGTTTCTAGTTACCTCTGCTGTTACATTATGTTAACAGCAGGTGTTTTGTAATACACTTAACGCTGTTAATATAATGAGTATATTTGCAAGGGGGGTAACATATATTTAAGCCTAAAATATATATTTATTTACTTTGGAGGTAACTTATCTATATGGGAATCCTCAATAAGTCCCTGAACTAAAAAAATTATAATTGGATCCCTAAACATGTAAACATTTGTACTTGAGTCCCTGAATGTTAAATCTTCTAAATAATTTTAAATTAGATCCCTAACTTTTAAATAATTTTTAATTAGGTCTCTGTGTTCAAGGACTTCATTTCAAATTGTTTAATTGTTTAAGGACCTAATTGCAATTTATTTAAGAGTTCAAAGATGCGATTAAAATATTAATTCAGGAACCTATTCAAAATTCTCAAATAGTTTAGGGACATAGAGAGTAATTAAACCTAAGAAATATGAATAATTTTTTACTGCTTTGTTATAGTTGGACTTCGGATTTTCTTAGTCTCCTTGTAACATAGGGTAGGGGGGTTGAAGAATCAAATATTCACATCTCATCATCTAAAATATGCAGCATAAATATATCATGTACCAACCTGAATAATATTTATAATTTGCTTGGTTGCCCATCCAAATAAACTCGTGACAATTAGGAAGGAGATTAATGATATCTTTTGCAAATTACTTGATAAAACCTGAAAATAGAAACCACTGAGAAGTTAAGATCAGCACAAGAAACCCCCTAGACAACTTTGAGAATCTAACAGCATCAGAAGCACAGAGAAAGTACTAACATCCACCAATGTCTCTGATCGATTCTCCGAAAGATAAAACAGGATTAAGTAAAGAACCTGTAGAAATAAAGGATAAGAAACTAAGAAAAACATTATTAAAGGTTTTTTCTCATTATCAAGACGATGACACTACAATCACCTCACATGAGACGCAACAGTAAGCCATAAACATTCTATTTCCATAGTATGCCTTGAAAAGCCAATTGCTGCTGTCTTTTACATCTTTATGACTAGCCTTGCCACACAAGAAAGTGCTGCATTTGAAGTAAAATAATCCAGCTCAAGAAATTCATAAAGGTGAATCCAATTACTAACAGAATCATACAATTAAAATTAGGAGAGAAAAAGAACACAGTTAACATACATTACCTGTACATTTGCAGCCAATGGCTGGCAATATCTAAGGCGAGCAAAGACAAGAAGGTCAGGCCAGGCCTTTACACAAGTTCAGCACAAAAGTCAGGTCTACATGCTTAAATCAGTGACTGAGGAACAGCTTGAAAGGAGAAATATCTTACTGGTATAATTGGGAAAGAACTACAAGTAGACAAGCAGTGCTTATCCTGGCATTCAGGAAGCCACGTTAGTTTAAAGCACACAAGAATTAATAATCTATGGAATTTAAAATCAACATATTTCTTTGGCTTGCATGTATACTGAGAGTGAGAGAGAACTGAGAATAACCTGTCTGTTACCATGTCCAGCACAGCTCCAAAGGTTGACACTAAATCAAGAAAGTAAAAATACAAAACAGTAAGTGCTAGATTAATGTACAGGTTTATAAACCATTGGGGCGTCCTGGAGCTATAAATGTTAGATTAATATATTGATTTATCATAAGGAATAATTACTTTTTAAAAAATTAAAATAGTAACTACATTCAGATGGGAGTTCTAGAAATTGTAGTCACGGCATGCCACAAGGTCGGCTTATAATGATACTTAAACATGGCATATCAATGACGGACCACCAGAATGAATTGAGCCCTAGACCTTTGTGTGGATGATGCTTGATCATACCTATTAAGCCAGCCTTCATTACTGATAGGTACAAAGAAATGAAGTAAAAAAATAGACAATTCTGCATTAATTATGAAAGGTTCAGGCTTGAATAAGTGTGACCTCAGGTCCTGTGATTCTAGTTAGAACGATAAATTGCGAAAAGAATGATAAATTGCTAGACGATTTGAGAGTGCCTAGTATCTCTCATGAGCTTTCACAAATAAATGCTTCTATTTGACAAGAATCTCAGCACTTCATAGAGCATCCGATCTTTTAATAGAATGAAGGGAGGGGTTGAGTTGTACTGTCTGCTGCTACTGCTGCTAAAGATTTCTTCAACAGACAGACGTGGAATACCGTGTCTGCTTTACTTCCTTCAGGTAATCTCAATGACTTCATAAGGGCCATAGAACCTTGGACTTCATTTCTGATTCACCCTTTTAACCAAGCTCTTCAAGTTTTAAGTACTCCTACTATTCCATCTCCCCTTATGCTGATCCAGGTGTGGCTTCATGTGATTCCAATAAGTATTTTTAATCCAGATAGCAGACAATCTAAAAAATGCTACTAGCGGTAGCGGAAACCGAGATGGCCGCTATATTATAATGTCATATGCAGTTATAGGATGTATATTATATGCATATAAATTCGCAAAAATGATAAAAAATACTCAAAATTCATGACCATTCAACATTAACAATAAAGTCATAAATGTCTCAATAACATAAATCAAATACCAACAAAAGTCTTAAAGTAACTAAATTGTCTAACTCTATAGTGAAATTTTGAATCTAAACATTCAAATTCAAGCATCATCCAAGGTGAAATCGAAGCCTCCTTTCTCGTTATCACAAAATCGAAGTCTCCTTTCTCATTACCACTAGGAACTGAAGCTCCCTCTTTCAAAGTGATAGCATGGTCTCTGTCCCTTTTGAGAGATAACCCCTTTGGTTTCTGAAATAAATCAAAAACTCGTCTACCAAGCTCTCTAGCAAACTAGAAGGTTGCTCCTTCTCCTCCCTCTGTCTCATTATCACTTCTTCCTCCCATTGCTCTTCTCTCCCCACCATCCCCATCCATGGTTTTCACATCTCCCATGAGCCATAACTAATTTCCCGATACCCATACTTCCTCCCACTATACTATCCTGCATATGTTCTTTCTCTTTCCCAACATTTTATATTAGTATTATAATACTTGTTTACGGCCTAACCAATGTTTCATAAGAAAAAGGTAAAAGTCAAAGAGTCAACAAAATGCAGACGCAGTTATAGGAACAAAAAGAATCATCTTTAACCACTGGCACTCATACTGAAAATAAAATATATGAATATGATCACAGATTTAAACAGTAAATGCTTCTTTGAGAAATATCTAAGCAAAGTCCAGCTGAGACATTCACCTAGTTTCAAACTGATTTTCAAGAGTTCAGTTCCAAATGATCTTAAAGCATTCAATGATCAGAAAAAACAAGTTTTACCGTTTTCACAAAACTGAAGGCAATCAAGAGTGAAGAAATTTAACAGAGGTCATATTCAGAATGTTCTAAACCATAAGAAGTAAGAAAATGTATTTATCTCTTAATTTATTTACCTACTTTTACCCAAAAATGTTATTGTGATGTATGGGAATCCAATGCATCCATAGTGGACGTATATAGATTGTACCTAAGGATTTTCTTAGTTGAGCACTAGCATTATTTAAAATTTCAATAGCAAATATTGTCACATAAAAATAGAGCATCTGACATCTACAAGAAAGTTTATACCTTGATTAAATCTTCGAGCACACCAGCCATCCACAGCATCGCATACAAAGCTGGCAACACATATTCAACAAAATCATGCTCTCATCCCACAAACAATAAAGAGGCAAAGCTCAATACTAGAAAAAATCCACAAAACTGTAACCCACCTGAAAAAATAGAGAATAGGGAAAAGGATTTTGCATTTTAAACATAGAGAGAAGGCAAGACAGTTTAAAAGAACTCGGATGTATCCTGCACCATCCAGGACAGTCAAGAGTTAAGACAGTGTATTCGTGGAGAACAAATATGTAAGAAAACATCAGTCAAAAAAGGGGAAATATCAACAATTATAAATAAATACCCACCAATGATATTAGGAACGTACAGGTAGACAGATAATTTACTGAGTCTTGGTGCAGGTTTCTTGGCCATTGGAGCTTCTTATATTCTAAAACTTGATTAAGTGTATGATCGCCAAGCTAAATATTTACCTGCATGCATAGGTTCCAGTAAGAAATCCAAATCCACAAAAGCAGGTTCCTTTTACATAGGTACTGCCATCTCATGCACTTGTATGCATATAACCATAACAGAACATGCATTAAAATGACAATCATCTACCTAACGTGCATCCATATTCACAAAAATGAAAAAGAAAACTCAATCATTAGAGCATGTCAACATCTAGTAATGAACTTTACTTGTGTTCCAACCACAAACTCCGACATAGTTTTTATGAGTTATTGTCCACTTTGTCCTTAAAAGACACCTAGGTACTCCCATTCATGCACTTGTATGCATATAAACATAACAGAGCATGCATTAAAATGAAAACCGTCTAACTAACAAGGCATCCATATTCACAAAAAATTGAAAAAGAAAAACCCAACCATTAGGGCATGTCAATATCTAGTGATGAACTTTATTTGTATTTGTATTCCAACTTCAAATTCCGACATCGTTTTTATAGTCCACTTTGTCCTTAAAAGATGCCTAGATACTGCCATCCCATCTCATGCACTTGTATGTATATAACCATAATAGAACATGCATTGAGATAACAATCATCTACCTAACATGCATCCATATTCACAAAAATTGGAAAAAAGAAACAAAACAGCCCAACTATTAGGGCACTCAACTTCTAGCAATGAACTTTATTTGTGTTCCGACCTCAAATTCCGACATCATTATTTCGATACCACTTTTATGACTTATTGTCCACTTTGTCCTTAAAAGATGCCTAGGTAATCCCATCTCATGCACTTCTCTATATATAACCATAACAGAACATGAGTAAGATGACAATCATCTACCTAACCTAACCATGCAACCACATTCACGGAAATTTAAGGCATGTCAACATCTAGTTATGAATCTTATTTGCTCTTGATTCCCAAGCTATGTGAGACTTTTATTTACCAAAACAATTTGATTACTATCTCCTGAGAAACATGCAAAAAGGGGACTGTGGCATAAATTTTTTAATTTCTATCATCAATCAAATATTCTACTATCCTCAATGTTTCATCCATGATAGGTTAATATACTAAATCGCAGGTCTTGGCTACCTAAACTAACAATTTACATCGTAATGTTCTTGCAAAAGTCAAATCTGAAATCGATGCCAAGTCACGAAATCTAAAACGCTAGAAACTTGTAGAGAATCGCCTATCAAATTTAAAAGAAAAGCACACATGGAAATATCATACTGCATACAAACAGATATTTTTAAAAATAAATAAATAAAAACAAAGAAAGAAAGGGAAAAGAGGGTTACGGTGATGTTTGACAGAGATGAAGGTGGTGGGGAGAGAGAATGGATGGCCGCCGGTGGTAGCGGTTGGATGAGAGAGAAACCAGCGCTGATTGGCGGTGGCAGGTCGGAGAATATTCGATTCCGGTGGCTTACTGGTGGTGACGGAGTGTCGGTGGTGGTTCAAGGAGTTGAGGCGGCTAGGCTTGGCCGAGTTGGGAGAAGAGGGTGGACACGCACAAGGCGAAGAGAAAAAGGGCCGGCTTCATTTTCTTTTCTTTTTTAATTATCATTTATTTATTATTTCTTTTAATGTATGCCAATGCCAATGCCAATGCCAATCCCAATGTGTGCTATGTAGTAGAGGCATGATAAGTTATTATTGTGCTTTTCTTCTTCTTTTTTTTTTTTTTTTTACAACAAAGATGACTCATTCTATTATTAATAATTGAGTAAAAGTGAGCCCGTGGCATCATTATAGACAACATTGACATTATTAACAGGATCAGAGACATACCCCTGCCAATACATAGGTTCTAACTGTTTAACTAAACTAACAAGTGCATGAGCAGCTTGATTACAATCTCTCCTAACAAAAGATCCTAGAATTAGGTAATTGGCTTAAGAGATGAATACAATCATATATAATAGGCTCAAAAGATACATCAAATTTCGAACCAAGGCAGCAAAGAACAACAACTTCAACATCACATTGAAACCAACAGTTAGATAAATTGTGAGAACTTTCCCAATCTAAAGTTCATCTGAGAGAAAGGGCTTCAACAATTGCAGGACTAATCTTACCCCTCCAAATATTAGTAGCAGCATGAAGAACTGTTCAGGAAGCCAATTATCCTTCCAAATCTTCACCTTCTCCTCATTACCAGTCATCCATCTAGTGCCTTTCTCAATGACTTTCTTATAACTTAAGACGCTCCTCCAAGCATAGCTTGGTTGGAAGCCAACAGTAGCATCTAAGAATTCAGACCTAGGGTAGTATCTACCTTGAAGACTCTAGCCATCAGAGAGAATGCATCATTCACAAGCCTCCAGAATTGCTTACCAAGAAGGGCTAGATTGAAGTCACTGAAACCCCTTAACCTCATTCCACCTTTGGACTTGCCCTCCCCCATCTTGCTCCAGCTTATCCAGTGAATCTTTCTATGAGTGTCAGATGATCCCCATCAAAACTTTGCCACCACGAATTCAATCTCTTTGCAATCCCCATCAGACATTTTGTAGCAACTCATGATGTAGTTGAGAATAGATTGAGCTATAGATTTGATCAAAGTCTCTTTACCTGCTCTAGACAGAAACTTCTCCTTCCAACCCTTTACCTTCTTCCAAACTCTATCTTGAACAAAAGAGAAAACCTCCTTCTTAGACCTACCAAATACCACTGGAAGCCCAAGGTACTTAGTTTGGTGTGTCACAACCTTTATCCCAACTGTTATGCATAATTTGTTGGTCTTGGATAGCACATTTCAACCTATATGACATGTCATACTTTTCAAGATTCACAAGTTTTCCTGAGGCAGCTTGGTAAGATTCAAAGATGTTCACAATAGAAGCAGCTTCATGAGTATTAGCCCTAGCAAAAAATAGGCTGTCATCCGCAAAAAGCATATGAGTAATGTGAGGGGCCTATCTAGCAATAGATCCTAATCCAAACATGCAATCTACTAAACGAAACCTTGGTCACCTTTAGTGTGTTCTTGCCAATTATCAAGTGGAAACACTAAAGTATATTCCCTTTGAGTGTAGAATCCCTTTTTGGTCTTTGAGTCTTTATCTTTGTGACATTCATCCAAACTCCATGATTAGTCTAAGCATGCATGTGGACACACATAACTTTCTCTCAAGTCTTCCCCTGGTAGGAAGAATGTCCTTGGATAATCTCCCCGAGAAACTTTTGACACAATTAGGGGCTTCCACTTTCCACATTTCTTTTCACAAATCTCTAAATGAACAGAAAGAAGATTTCGGTGTACTTCTGTTAATTGCATTCTTGAGGAGGTGATAGGCTAAGCATGCATGTCGGCACACATAACTTTCTCTCAAGTCTTCCCCTGGTTGGAAGAATGTCATTAGATAATCTCCACGAGAAATTTCTGACACAATTAGGGCCATCCACTTTCCACATTGCATTCCACAAATCCCTGCATGAAGACGTAGAAGATTCAGTCGTACTTCAGTTAATTGCATTCTTGAGGAGGTGATATGCTGATTTCAATAAGTACCTTCAATGTGTCTTTATGTGCCAGATGAGTCCGCTTCGCATAATCTCCATGTAATGGGAATAATGAGGATCTGTTGAGCTTCAAAATTGTTAAATCACCTAAAGAGGAGGATCCGCTCCATTGCCTAATGTCATGGTCAATGAGTTCACTCATCATGCATGGCCAAAATCTAGGAAGTTTATTGGGTTGCAAACCTTAAAATTAACTTGATCAGACAGCCAATTGTTCTGCCAGATATAAGTTTTCAAACCATTGCTAATTCACCACCTTAAACAATCATTCACCAAATCTTTGGCATTGAATATACTTCTCCAAGCATAGCGTGATTGGTAGCCAATGGAAGTCAGCGTATAAGTCCTCGGGAAGTATCTCGCTTTTAAAACTCTTGACAACAGGAAGTCTCATCTACCAGAGTCTCCAACATTGTTTTCCAAGCAAAGTAGAATTGAAGTCATTGAAGCCTCTAAAGACCATTCCCCTCTCTCTTTGCATTACTGATCTTGCCCCAACCAAGCCAATGAATTTTCCTATGATTCTTAGTAGATCCCCACCAATGTTTTACCGCCATGGGTTCCACATCTTTGTATATCCAATAGGTATTCTAAAGCCACTCATTACATAATTAGGGATAGCTTGAGCAATTGATTTGATTTAGGATTCTTTCCCAATTTCTAGATAGGACTTCTCCTTCCAACCTTCGAGCTTCTTCAGCATTTGCTTACACGCTTTACTAGGAAAGGAAATTCTAGTGTTAAGCACGAGACTCAACATATGCTTGCATTCCATAATTATGGGAGAAATGGAGGTGTCTTCACTCAGACCAATGTAATATTTAACTAGAGATTAAGCATCACATTCAAACCATCTAGCCTCAAAATCTTCTCCTTTGCCGAGTTTACAGTCCACTTAAAGAACATCGCTTCTACAATAGTAGGGGAAATAAAGAGGTTCAACAAATGTGTTCCTACAATTAGGAAATTTCCTTCTTATTCCCTGGCAATAAGGCCCCAACGAAAGCTACCATCAGGAAAGTAACAAGCATTAGTGTTAGTTTTGACCGTGCGAACTTTGAGGGGGGTATAACGCCCCAAAATTAATTAGGTGAATTATTTAACTAATTTGATTAGGTGATTGTTTAACTAATTTAATTAATGTGATTATTTGACTAATTTAATTAAGTAATATCTTAGTTGTGTATAATAAAATAAATATAAGGTGTTATAGTGATTAGTTATATTAAAAATAGAGTATTTAATATAACTAAGGGGTGTTGGGTAGTAAATAAGGAGTGGGAATTAATTAAAATAGGAGTGCACAAGTAGCTAGTGTGGTGTAAATAAGGGCCCAAGCCCATTAGTAGAGCCCAAATTGAAGGAAATAACCTTAGGGGTGTAGGGTTTCTTCTCATTTGAAGAAAGAAAAGAAAAAGGAGAGGTAGAGAGGGGGAGGGGGCATTGGCAGCAGCTATTGGAGGAGGGAGGAAGAGAAAGAAATTCATCTTGGCTTGGGCAAGTGAGTTTTGGGTACCATTCTTCTTTTTTCCTTCTCTATCTTTTAGTGTAAATTTCACACTCTAATTCCTCCTCATTTTCACTTTACCATGGATGGGGTTTGAAGCTCAAAGTGGTAGAGAAACTAGTTATGGTGGTTTTTGTGCTATTGAAGGAGAGAGCACTAGAGTTCTTCAATTTTAAGGTTAGGGGCTCTCATTTACATCTATAATAAGTTGTAAGATATGTGTTATGTGTGGAATAGCTTTAGGAATAATTTGATTGGTTGAGTTTTGTGTTGATTCTATGTTTGTTGTTGTATTGGTAATTAATTTGGTGATACCATGATGCTTGATGTTGGAATTATATGTGTTGTTAAATGTGCATCCTAAGTGTTTGATAAAATGCTTCAATATGAAGAAATATGATAATATGACGATTTAATGATGTGGATTAATTGCCTAAGTGAGTGTTGAATTGTTGAATAAAAGTGTTGTTGAAGTGTTAGTGGTGGCTAGGTGTTCTACATGTGAATGTTGTTTTTAATTGGGTTTCACTTGTTTATGGTTTTTGTGTGTTTTTCTGAGTACTGTTTCGGTTTTCTCAAACTGGTACTGTTTGGTTGGTCCAAAAATTACGTAGCTAATTGTTTTTGAAAATAGACTTAAAGCCGGTCGTTTTGGCACTGGTTTCATTAAATTCGGAGTTGTGTAGCTCCAGTTATGAGTCTCCAAAGTCGGGTCAATTTTCTAGAGTCAAACTGGGAGTAGGTTCAGTTTTTGCAGGTTTTGTGTACTCAATTGAACTCCTTTTTGAATGATTCTTATTTCATTGAAAAATAGACTTAATTCTCTACGAAATAGGCACTGATTTCACTGAATTTCATTAAGAAATGGGAAAGAAAATTTGGTTGTAAGTTGGGTAAAACGTTCTGTCCGAATTTGGTACCTCAGTGTAGTGTTTTGAAAAACTGTACCAACTGGACACTTATTTTGAAAAACTAAAAACATAGGTGGAAACTACACTCAGAGGGCTTTCCAATGAGTGGTCTTTTGTAATTTTTCGATGTCGTTTGCTATTTTAAATAATTTGTCAAGTAGGAGTAATGCTGTAGAAATCCAGCACTTTTGTGCGGGGTTACCAATGTTGCCAAAAGTGTCAAAAATACTGCTTTGGTCCTCCGAACTTTTAGTCCCCAAAAATGTTATTTTGGCCCTTATGCACTATTGGTACTTTTAATATGTTGTTTTGGTCCCTATGTGACTGTCTAGTCCCTAGGTGACCGTTTAGTCCTATTGGTGTCCAAAAAGTGTCTAAGTTCTATTTTAGTCCCTAAGTGCCAACTTAGCCTCTAAGTGATGTCTTAGCCCTCGATTTTCAAAAATAGTCCCTTGATTTCCAAAATAGTCCCTAAGTACTAAATTAATCCTTGGTGAGTCAAAATGGTCCTTAGGAGTGGAAAAGGTCCTAGGGGGTGATTTGGTCCTTAGGTGGGATTTAATTCTTGGTGTGAGATTTAATTTAATAAATGAGGTGTAGGCTTCGGCCAAAGCGACGAGTTGTGTTGTGGTGATGATTAAGCGATGGGTAGGCTTCGGCCAAAGCGACGAGTTGTGTTGTGGAGATGATTAAGTGATGAGTTAATGATTGTTGTGATAAATTTATTGTGTTGTGATGCATTGTCATGGTGTCACATAAATCATGCATACTCAGCGACGATGTGAGCTTCGGCCAAAATGACGAGGGCTTCGGCCAAAATGACGAGGGCTTCGGCCAAAGTGATGATGATGGATCCACATGCATACACTCATACTGTCTTAAGGAATCTTGGTGATGTTTGATTGACCCATTATTATTATTCCTTGGTGTTATAATTATATGGTAAATGCCTTAATTGTAGTGGATTGGTGTTATTAGTTGCTTTCCTAATATAAGGCTTATCCTACTTGTTATTATTTATGTAAAGAGACTCACCCTACTACTTTCGTGTTGCTTCTCATGTCAGCAACCTGCAGGTGATAGCAAATGAAGTAGTTTGGTTCTGGTCATGCTCTGATATGTAGCACCGGGGGCGGGGTGTCCTAGTCGCTAGTTTTGTATCTTGATGTATGTAGTCTGATATTTGTTGAAGTATTAAATACTTCTAAACTGTTGATATTTCATTTGGCCGTAAATCATATTCGTGGATTTTGTAAATAACTAAACAAAATGTTTTGAGGGTTCGCCCCATTGTAAATGTGCTATATATCGCACACTAGTTGTGTTGAGTTTTTAAATGCTATTTTATGTTGTTTTGATGAAAATGTAGCACTCTCTTTGAGAGGTGCGTGGAAAGTTTTTGAAAACTCGATTTTAAATAGATTAATTAGTAGTATTTAGAAAGGGGTGTTACAAAGAGTGGTATCGTGAGCGATTCGGTCCGTCCGCCAAGTTGTCGAGTCTCTGTTAACCCTCGAGTCTTGGTACTCGTTTTAAATCATAATAATGCTGCTGTTTAATTACTTTTATTTCTGTTGGTTTGTTCTTTCATTGACATACTTTGTGATTCATTTTATGGATGACGATTGAAAGCTATATTGCATTATTAAGGTATATGTGACTGAACTGTGTAACTGGTGGTTGTAGCATTGATTTTGTCTATTCGTGACTGTTGTCTGTATCATTAAGATATGTGTGATTAAGAGAGTTCTAACGACGTCAAAGGAGTGAAAGTCGTGACGACGCCTTCGCACTCCGGACTGCGTTAAAAGT
Source organism: Oxytropis ochrocephala (assembly GCA_020916435.1). Classification (NCBI taxonomy): domain Eukaryota; kingdom Viridiplantae; phylum Streptophyta; class Magnoliopsida; order Fabales; family Fabaceae; genus Oxytropis; species Oxytropis ochrocephala. The sequence continues at coordinate 35,186,315 of CM037095.1, forward strand.
CTTTTAATGTGGTAGTTATAAATTGAAAGAAAGTAGTTTTTGTGACCTTAATTAGTTGGTTGCATGAGTAGGAGGGACTGATCACCCCAATCACTCATCCCCAATGAAAGAGGCAACAATAACTCAAGGTTATTATTAAATTTGGATGGATGCACTAATTTTAAATTGGTTGATTGCTTGATTAGCTTGTTAGAATATAGAAAGTAATTTTTATATGACCTAACCGTGGTAAGTATATACTGAACGATATTTGAAGATTGCCTGTTGATTATTGTTGCGCTTGATTGACGTGTCTGCTATAGGTTGATTGCTGCTGTGATGTATAGGAATTTGAGTTGACTTGTACTTAATTGTTTCGAAGATTGTATGCCAAAATGAAATAATGTGTAATGCTATAGTTTTGTTATCTCAATTAAAGTTGCCTAACTTGAAGTTTCGACATTTTCAATGTTTCAATTTGGCTTGTTTCGTGAGCATGATGGGTTTTGTCAAAATTAAATGATTAATTTCCTTACCTTTTTAGTGAATGTCGGAAGTTAAATTTTGAACTAATAGGTAGTTGTTGCATGCTCGAGTGATAGAAAGGTTGGGTTCCCGTGTAGTTTCCTTTTTTGTTAAATCGTGAATTTCGTGATTTTCAAAAAGCTGTACTCGGAAAATTTTTGTGCTATTAGGAATGAACGTAATGTAAGGGTTGGTGTCGAATTCTGTTTCTGAGTTGTTTTCTGATTCTTATTTCAAAAAGTGACATGACTTAGGTCTTTGGATCGATTAAGCTATAATTTGATGTTGTTTGAAAATGATGGAGTTTTACACTAATTGCAAGGTTAGATAAGAGAGAATTTTTATGATATGGGGAGGTGAGTTCAAAAATGACTGTCAAGGTTTTAGAAACAAACATAGCTAATTAAGTACCTTCTGAGTGTGAATTACAAATGTGAAAATTTGTTCGATTTATGATTTAACTGTGGCCTTTGTTGTTGACATTAGTATTGTTTGCCACTTCTTGGACATTGTTTTACGAGGCTTATAAATCTAATGGCGAAAACTGTGCCATGAGACTTTTGTGCACTTCTATTACTTGATTAGTTTTCCTTGCTAAGAATTGACGAGAGTATTTAATTTCATTGTTTAAACTAATATCAAGACCTGTACACCAAAACAATTGTATTATAAAACATGTGTTGGTTGTATTATTTGTGATATGAATTCAATTCCATTTGGTAGAATTATGTACCCGTGATATTTTCTAGGGAAGTTGTAAAAATTGCATGCTAGCCAATCCCTAGGAATAGAGGAAACCGAAGAATATGCCTATATGTTTAATCTTTTCGGATTATGTGTGTAAATTAGTTGCATGATTGGTTATGCTTGTTTGGCGTTTGATGAAACGCAAGAGTATGTGATGATTATAATTGGTTTTGGTAATTGATCATGATGAGTTTTACTTGCTTAAGGTTTTGTGCTTAGAATGAAAGCATGATTGTTATACAACTTAGGAGTAGGAATGATGTCAGAATCAATGTCTTAGGTTGAGATTCATGGGGACCGGTAAAGCTATGCATACTTTTGCGAACTTTCTGAAAATGTTGTTTTTATAAAACTCGGTGTAGAATTATTAGTAAGGGTGGGTGAATTATGATGGTTGTTTGTGTTGTTGAATTCACTGTTTTGAGATGTTCTGACATGAGTCCAGTATTTCAGTGACTGAGAACGTTTTACTAATTAAGAAATTATGTGGTTTGTCTTTTCGAAAACTTAATTGAATGCTTGTTAATTTGCCACTGATTTGGTTGCAATTGGAGTTGTAGAACTCGAGTTATAGGTGAAACAAGTTAGGTTAAAATTCGGAAAACAATCTGAACATAGGTCGATGTGTTTTGTTATCTGCGTTTTCAAATGAACTCCGTTTGAACAATTCTTTTTCCATTAGAAACTATACTCAAAATGCTTTTATTCGGGCTGAAGTTTTGTCTCATTTGGTCAAGTTTAAGTCAGTTTAGCGTGAAATGAAATAGGGGGACAGAATCTGTCAAGTCTGAAAACTGTTTGGGTTGTTTCTAAAAACTGTACTAATTGGCTCATTGTTTTGAAGTTTTAATGATATATTCAGAAACTACACATCCGTGGCTTTCCAACAAGTATTTATTTGTCGAAATCCGAGGTCGTTTACTATTTTAATTAATTCGCCAAAGTAGGCGTAAGGTTCTGAAATTTTCTCGCACCGAGTTAGGTGGACTAATTTGAATCTTTGAATAAAATGATTAATTGTGCAATAGGTTGAACTTGAATTTTGTTGTTATGATCGTGTTAATTGTTGATGTGAATGATGTTGGATATATGATAAATTGTTGAGATTGGTATTGTAGTGTAATTACGGTTGTTAAGGTTGTTGGGCCTCGGCCATAATTATTGTTGTCTCTTTTGTTGGGTTGTCGGGTAGGATTTTGACAACCTACAAAGTTAGAATACCTAATTGGGGAGTAAGAGTGTAGGGAAGAGTGTTTGATGCATTGCGTATAACGATAGAACATAGATGAGAACGGTTAGAGGTGATAAGGAGAGTGGATGTTGATTCTCGTGAGTTTGGTGTAGATTCTCGAGGGGGATAGCAATCGTTCATACAAAGTAGTGAAGGAGAAGAGAAGTTCTCAGTTTCGTGGGAAGCCTATGAAGTTCCAGGTGGTAAGGGCAAGGGAGAGGAGAGTTCGGGCAAAAATCTAAGTGGGGGAGACGTCATATGCATGGTATTGTGTGTCACAAGTGTGGAAAGCGGGGCATAAGAGTCTAGATTGCATGGTCGCCAAGTGTTTCAAGTGTGATGAGTAAGGTCATATAGTCGCTAAGTGTGAGAAGAAGGACGTGGGTCTGTTACTCTCGTGGGGAATTGGGGCACGTTAGTACCAAGTGTCCAAAGCCTAAGAAGGAGAAGTATAGCAGAGAGTGTTTGTCCGGGCGGGTTGAACTCATGAGGAGTTGATAGTTGCATTTAGAGGTTAGCGTTTCATTTAGGGTGCTTTACTAGAAATCTATTGTTTGTTGTGGTGAGTGTTTAAGTTACATGTCCATGATAGTTAGATTTTCGAGGACGAAAATATTCTAAGTGGGGGAGAGTTATAACGCCCCAAAATTAATTAGGTGAATTATTTAACTAATTTGATTAGGTGATTGTTTAACTAATTTAATTAATGTGATTATTTGACTAATTTAATTAAGTAATATCTTAGTTGTGTATATTAAAATAAATATAAGGTGTTATAGTGATTAGTTATATTAAAAATAGAGTATTTAATATAACTAAGGGGTGTTGGATAGTAAATAAGGGAGTGGGGAATTAATTAAAATAGGGAGTGGTTGAAGTAGCTAGGGGGTGTAAATAAGAGGCCCAAGCCCATTAGTAGGCCCAAATTGAAGGAAATAACCTTAGGGGTGTAGGGTTTCCTTCTCATTTGAAGAAAGAAAAGAAAAATGAGAGGTAGAGAGAGGGGGGCGTTGGCAAAGCAGCCTATTGGAGGAGGAGGAAGAGAAAAAAATTCATCTTGGCTTGGGTAAGTGAGTTTTGGGTACCATTCTTCTTCATTTTTCCTTCTCTATCTTTTAGTGTAAATTTCACACTCTAATTCCTCCTCATTTTCAATTTACCATGGATGGGGTTTGAAGCTCAAAGTGGTAGAGAAGCTAGTTATGGTGGTTTTTGTGCTATTGAAGGAGAGAGCACTAGAGTTCTTCAATTTTAAGGTTAGGGGGCTCTCATTTACATCTATAATAAGTTGTAAGACATGTGTTATGTGTGGAATAGCTTTAGGAATAATTTGATTGGTTGAGTTTTGTGTTGATTCTATGTTTGTTGTTGTATTGGTAATTAATTTGGTGATACCATGATGCTTGATGTTGGAATTATATGTGTTGTTAAATGTGCATCCTAAGTGTTTGATAAAATGCTTCAATATGAAGAAATATGATAATATGATGATTTAATGATGTGGATTAATTGCCTAAGTGAGTGTTGAATTGTTGAATAAAAGTGTTGTTGAAGTGTTAGTGGTGGCTAGGTGTTCTACATGTGAATGTTGTTTTTAATTGGGTTTCACTTGTTTATGGTTTTTGTGTGTTTTTCTGAGTACTGTTTCGGTTTTCTCAAACTGGTACTGTTTGGTTGGTCCAAAAATTACGTAGCTAATTGTTATTGAAAATAGACTTAAAGCCGGTCGTTTTGGCACTGGTTTCGTTAAATTCGGAGTTGTGTAGCTCCAGTTATGAGTCTCCAAAGTCGGGTCAATTTTCTAGAGTCAAACTGGGAGTAGGTTCAGTTTTTGCAGGTTTTGTGTGCTCAATGGAACTCCTTTTTGAATGATTCTTATTTCATTGAAAAATAGACTTAATTCTCTACGAAATAGGCACTGATTTCACTGAATTTCATTAAGAAATGAGAAAGAAAATTTGGTTGTAAGTTGGGTAAAACGTTCTGTCCGAATTTGGTACCTCAGTGTAGTGTTTTGAAAAACTGTACCAACTGGACACTTATTTTGAAAAGCTAAAAACATAGGTGGAAACTAAACTCAGAGGGCTTTCCAATGAGTGGTCTTTTGTAATTTTTCGATGTCGTTTGCTATTTTAAATAATTTGCCAAGTAGGAGTAATGTTTGTAGAAATCCAAAGCACTTTGTGCGGGGTTGCCAATGTTGCCCAAAGTGTCAAAAATCTTTGTTTTGGTCCCTCTGAACTTTTTAGTCCCCAAAATGTTATTTTGGCCCTTATGCACTATTGGTACTTTTAATATGTTGTTTTGGTCCCTATGTGACTGTTTAGTCCCTAGGTGACCGTTTAGTTCTATTGGTGTCCAAAAAGTGTCTAAGTGCTATTTTAGTCCCTAAGTGCCAACTTAGCCTCTAAGTGATGTCTTAGCCCTCGATTTTTTCAAAAATAGTCCCTTGATTTCCAAAATAGTCCCTAAGTACTAAATTAATCCTTGGTGAGTCAAAATGGTCCTTAGGAGTGGAAAAGGTCCTAGGGGTGATTTGGTCCTTAGGTGGGATTTAATTCTTGGTGTGAGATTTAATTTAATAAATGAGGTGTGGCTTTGGCCAAAGCGACGAGTTGTGTTGTGGTGATGATTAAGCGATGGGTAGGCTTCGCCAAAGCGACGAGTTGTGTTGTGGAGATGATTAAGTGATGAGTTAATGATTGTTGTGATAAATTTATTGTGTTGTGATGCATTGTCATGGTGTCACATAAATCATGCATACTCAGCGACGATGTGGGCTTCGGCCAAAATGACGAGGGCTTCGGCCAAAATGACGAGGGCTTCGGCCAAAGTGATGATGATGGATCCACATGCATATTGCATACATGCATACACTCATACTGTCTTAAGGAATCTTGGTGATGTTTGATTGACCCATTATTATTATTCCTCTGTTATAATTATATGGTAAATGCCTTAATTGTAGTGGATTGGTGTTATTAGTTGCTTTCCTAATATAAGGCTTATCCTACTTGTTATTATTTATGTAAAGAGACTCACCCTACTGCTTTCGTGTTGCTTCTCATGTCGGCAACCTGCAGGTGATAGCAAATGAAGTAGTGTGGTTCTGGTCATGCTCTGATATGTAGCAGTAAGCGGGGTGTCCTAGTCGCTAGTTTTGTATCTTGATGTATGTAGTCTCGATATTTGTTGAAGTATTAAATACTTCTAAATCGTTGATATTCATTTGTCTTTGGTAAATCATATTCAGGATTTTGTAAATAACTAAACAAAATGTTTTGAGGGTTCGCCCCATTGTAAATGTGCTATATATCGCACACTAGTTGTGTTGAGTTTTTAAATGCTATTTTATGTTGTTTTGATGAAAATGTAGCACTCTCTTTGAGGTGCGTGGAAAGATTTTGAAAACTCTGATTTTAAATAGATTAATTAGTAGTATTTAGAAAGGGGGTGTTACAGGGGGTGTTGCACCCGAAAAATCCGGTTTGGGTTTCTCAATGTACAACGTGGAATTTTTTTGAAGCCGCCACTAATATTTTAATTTTAAGACCAAAACATTGAAAAAAGGTCTTTTGAACAAGGCAGATGGTCTTTTGAAAACTAGAGATATAGGTTCGGGGTCGATTACGTGTGAGGAAGGTACTAGCACTGCACACGTCCTTTCTACCGAAAAGGAACCTCTAACTAAGTGTGTGGTTTTAACGTTTGATTTGAAAAATAACTAGATTTGCCTATTTATTTCTTCTTTGAAGATGAACGGGAAAACTTAATGAAAATTTCTATTTTTGGCGCTTGACGAGAATTGGCTTCTCGCTCCTACGTATCTCCTGGTGCGATGGAGAATTCAAAGCTACCTAGTTCTTGGTTGTCATGAAAAGGTTTTTGTTTTTTTTTATCTTTTTAGTGAGTTTTCGAAATAGGACGAGTATTCAGCGAATGATTAAACTAACAAAGGTTATGGGTAATCACCGCTAAGTACTCTTGAAAAATGGGAGTCACCGCCACTAGTCAGACGAACAAAGGTTCTGATTGACCGTTAGTAGCGACTCGTTTTTTATTTGATCTTAATTTTGAAAATGGTTTTCGAAAGAGATTAATTGGCACGAATGATCAAACTAACCAAAGTTATGGGTGACCATCGCTTATTGTTCTTTGGAAAAAGACATTGCCACCAATGGCTAGACGAACAAAGGTTCTGATTAGCCACTAGCAACAATGGATTTAAAAATGATTCTTTTTGTTATGAAAAATGCTAATGTTTATGGTTGCGACAAGGATTTTTATTTGTTGTGCTTGACGAGAACGTGGCTCGCTCCTACGTATCCCAAATGGGAATCAAAGCGACGTAGTTCTAAGTTGAAGGGGGATACTAGTAAAAATGGGGTGCTAGTTAACTGCTAGATGTTTGTATAAGAAAACAAGGGGTATGTTATTAAAAAAATCAGAGAAAATAGATAAATGTTGTTAGAGCTAGTCGAGAACTAGAGCTAGTCGAGAACTAGAGCTAGTCAAAAATTAGGTTTTTAAGTTCTTTTGATTTATTAGAGTTGGTTATCAGAACCAACAGAAACCTCTTGATATCTACACAGATATGTTGTAAATTCTTGATATCCATCAATACACAAATGTAATAGGACTGCCGGGTAAGTAGGCCACCTCGGCTGGTAGGCAGGACACCTCGGCTGGTAGGCAGGCCACATCGGCTGGGGGAGAGTGGTGCCACCTTGGCTGGCAAGAGGGGTGCCACCTGTAACACCCCAAAATAGTTCAATTAATTATTTAGTTGAATTATTTAAGGTTTACAACATTTTAGTTAAGTCAAGTATTAATTAGAAGTCTATTTCATTTAGGAGATGTTTAAATAAATGGAGAAGGTGGGAATAGAGGCCCATGAGCCATTGGAAGCCCAAACTAATGCAATAAAGGAGCGTGTCGAAGGAAAGGGAGCATGCATGCAAAGTGTTTTGAGAAAAAAGTCAAAGGGAAAGTAAGAGAGAGAAGTTGGTAGGTGAGATCACTTTCTAGAGAGAAGGAAGAGCATTTGGTGTGGAAGAAGCTCAAGCTCAAGGGAGAATTGTTGCTGTGAGGAGAATCAGGGAGCATCGGTGAAGAGAGGGTCTTTTGCTCGGTGATCAAGGTTAGGGGCTCTCTTCTCACGTATAATTTTGTAGTATGATGAGTGTTATGTGTGAGTAGTTTGTAGTTGTGTTTTTCTCGAATTTGTGTTGCATGTTTTGTGTGTTTCGATTGTGCTTGATGTTATGTTTTAGCTCGTTTGGTGAGGTTGTGTTGAGATGTTGAGGTGTTGGTCATACGAGAGACTAATGAGTGAAATGGGAGCTGAGAAAACTCTCAGTCCTAGTGAGCTAAAGTGAGAGACGTGAGAGTGTGAAGTTCTTAAGAAGTAAAACGTTGGACTACCGAGGTGTAGATTTAGAGTTGAGTGATCATAACGAAGAGAACATGTGTGCGGGCTTAGCGAAGGGTTGACTTGGGATTGTCGAGGTGTATCTACCTACCACCGGTGTACGAAACTTAAGTGATGATCGTAAGTCAAAACGTAATAACGATAACATAAGAACCGAGGTGAGTGATAGAGCACAAGTGACTAAGTGTATGAGTACCTGAGACTAGGTATAGGTATCGGTTTGTACTTGCCGAGGTGTAGGGTAAGTAGGCCGAGATGCTTAGGCCGAGATAAAGTACTTAGGCGTAGGCTATTTGAAGTGCGTTGATAACATTATAGCGTAGTAACTTAGGTGTTATGGCCGAGATGTAGAGTATATCATACCTAGGTGTACTTGCCGAGGAGAGATGTTGCGTTTAAGTGCGGTGTGTTCAAGCGTAGAGTAACCAGGTGGTATTATAGAGGAAGTGAAGTACGTTTCGTGCGAAGTGAAGTGACTACGAGTGGAGTAGAGTGTAGGCGTGCCGAGGTGCCAAGCGTCCGAGGTGCAAACGCGCCGAGGTGCTATAGGTGCCGAGGTGTTGTTTTAACGCTAGTGTAAGCGCGAGTTGTTCTTTGGGCGCATGGCCGAGAGTGTCGTTTTAAGCGGCGATTCACGTGAGTGGTGAATGGTGTAGTCGATTTTAGTCCTAAGTGACATGGTAGACCTCGTAGTATTTGTTGGCGATGTAGAGAGCGTCGGCGTTAGTACGTAAAAATGACGTATGTGTGTTGTTGGCCTTATGGCTACGAGTTGAGGAGTAATAAATGATGAAGTCCCTGATGGGCATTAAAATAAATGAAAAGGGTGAATGCAGAGGACTTCGGTCCTAGAGGTGAGCAGAGGACTTAGGTCCTATTATGAGGCAGAGGAGGTGGTTAGAGCTGTTGAAAGATTATGACTTCGGTATGAACTATCACCCAGGAAAGGCTAATGTAGTAGCTGATGCATTGAGTAGGAAGTCCTTGCACGTGTCAGCCATGATGGTTAAGGAGTTGGAGTTAATTGAGCAATTCAGAGATTTAAGCTTGGTCTATGAAGTAACTTCTCAGAGTGTTAAGTTGGGGATGCTGAAGATCACTAATGAGTTCTTGGTTAGCATTAGGGAGGCTCAGAAGTTGGATGTTAAGCTTGTGGATATAGTAGTGGGAATTGGCCGAGCTCAAAGTAAAGATTTTGAGTTGGATACACAAGGTTTGTTGAGGTACCGAGGTCGGATTTGTATTCCTGATGAAAAGGAAATGAAGAAGGCAGTGCGGAAGAATGTCATAGGAGTAAATTGAGTATTCACCCGGGGCTACAAAGATGTATCAAGATTTTGAAGAGGCTATTCGGTGGCAAGGTATGAAAAGGGATGTAGCTCGGTTCGTCTATGCTTATGCGATTTGTCGTAATTCAAGGTAGAGCACGGCCGGCGAGGTTGATGCAACCATTACTGATTCGGAGTGGAAATGGGGACAATATTGCTATGGATTTCGTGAATCGGTCCGCCGAAAAATCGTGAAGAGGTATGATGCTATTTGGGTAGTTGTTGATAGGCTAACTAAGTCGGCACACGCCGTTCCTATTAACATCACGTATCGATGCGCCGAGGTTAGCGAGTAAATTTACATCAAAGAAATTGTGAAGCTTCATGGAGTCCCTTCAAGCATTGTTTGAGATAGGGATCCTAGGTTTACATCGGCATTTTGGAAGAGTTTGCAAGAAGCGTTGGGGTCCAAGTTGCGTTTGAGCTCAAGATATCATCCATAGGACCGATGGTGGTCACCCGAGAGGACCATCCGGTCCTTAGAAGATTTGTTAAGGGCTTGTGTGCTCGAGCATGGTAGTGCGTGGGATTCGTATCTTCATTTAATCGAGTTCACTTATAATAATAGCCGTCATTCTAGCATTGGGATGGCACCCTTTGAAGCGTTGTATGGGCGGAGGTGTAGGACTCGCGTTGTCTTTGGTATGAGTCCGGTGAGAGTGTGGTGCTCGGACCGAGATCGTCCGAGAGAGACCGCCGAGAAGGTGAAGCTAATTCAAGAGAAGATGAAAGCCTCGCTGAGTAGTAGCGGAAGAGTTACCATGACAAGAGGAGAAAAGATTTGGAATTCGGGTAGGTGAACATGTGTTTCGAGAGTCAATCCAGGTGGTGGTGTGGGTCGAGCTTTGAAGGCTAAGAAGTTGTCCCCTCGTTTTATTGGTCCATACCGGATCCCTAGAGAGAGTTGGGAAGGTGGCTTACTGAGTTGCTTTGCCACCTAACTTTGTCAAATTTGCATAATGTGTTCCATGTGTCTCACCGAGGAAATATATTTCGGACCGGCCCCATGTAATTCGGATGGACGACGTGCAAGTAAGGGAGAACTTGATTTGTGGAGCAGTCTTCGATCGAGGATTGAAGGCCGAGAAGTGAAGACTTTAAGAGGAAAAGAGATCAAGCTAGTGAAGGTGGTTTGGTTTGGAGTCTGCTTTGGTGAGAATGCTACTTGGGAGCCGGAGAGCAAGATGCGGGAAGCCTATCTCGAGTTATTTGCTTGGTGTAAGATTTCGAGGACGAAATATTCCAAGTGGGGAGAGTTGTAACACCCCAAAATAGTTCAATTAATTATTTAGTTGAATTATTTAAGGTTTACAACATTTTAGTTAAGTCAAGTATTAATTAGAAGTCTATTTCATTTAGGAGATGTTTAAATAAATGGAGAAGGTGGGAATAGAGGCCCATGAGCCATTGGAAGCCCAAACTAATGCAATAAAGGAGTGTGTCGAAGGAAAAGGAGCATGCATGCAAAGTGTTTTGAGAAAAAGTCAAAGGGAAAGTAAGAGAGAGAAGTTGGTAGGTGAGATCACTTTCTAGAGAGAAGGAAGAGCATTTGGTGTGGAAGAAGCTCAAGCTCGAGGAGAATTGTTCTTTGTGAGGAGAATCGGGGAGCATCGGTGAAGAGAGGTCTTTTGCTCGGTGATCAAGGTTAGGGGGCTCTCTTCTCACGTATAATTTTGTAGTATGATGAGTGTTATGTGTGAGTAGTTTGTAGTTGTGTTTTTTCGAAATTTGTGTTGCATGTTTTGTGTGTTTCGATTGTGCTTGATGTTATGTTTTAGCTCGTTCGGTGAGGTTGTGTTGAGATGTTGAGGTGTTGGTCATACGAGAGACTAATGAGTGAAATGGGAGCTGAGAAAACTCTCAGTCCTAGTGAGCTAAAGTGAGAGACGTGAGAGTGTGAAGTTCTTAAGAAGTAAAACGTTGGACTACCGAGGTGTAGATTTAGAGTTGAGTGATCCTAACGAAGAGAACATGTGTCTGGGCTTAAGCGAAGGGGTTGACTTGGGATTGTCGAGGTGTATCTACCTACCACCGTGTAACTTGAAACTTAAGTGATGATCGTAAGTCAAAACGCGTAATAACGATAACATAAGAACCGAGGTGAGTGATAGAGCACAAGTGACTAAGTGTATGAGTACCTGAGACTAGGTATAGGTATCGGTTTGTACTTGCCGAGGTGTAGGGTAAGTAGGCCGAGATGCTTAGGCCGAGATAAAGTACTTAGGCGTAGCTGCTGAAGTGCGTTGATAACGTATAGCGTGTAGTAACCGAGGTGTTATGGCCGAGATGTAGAGTATATCATACCTAGGTGTACTTGCCGAGGTGAGATGTTGCGTTTAAGTGCGGTGTGTTCAAGCGTAGAGTAACCAGGTGGTATTATAGAGGAAGTGAAGTACGTTTCGTGCGAAGTGAAGTGACTACGAGTGGAGTAGAGTGTAGGCGTGCCGAGGTGCCAAACGCGCCGAGGTGCTATAGGTGCCGAGGTGTTGTTTTAACGCTAGTGTAAGCGCGAGTTGTTCTTTGGGCATGGCGAGAGTGTCGTTTTAAGCGACAGTTACGTGAGTGGCTGAATGGTGTAGTCAGTTTTAGTCCTAAGTGACATGGTAGACCTCGTAGTGACTGTTGGCCGATGTAGAGACGTCGGCGTTAGCACAGAAAATGACGTATGTGTGTTGTTGGCCTTATGGCTACAAGTTGAGGAGTAATAAATGATGAAGTCCCTGATGGGCATTAAAATAAATGAAAAGGGTGAATGCAGAGGACTTCGGTCCTAGAGGTGAGCAGAGGACTTAGGTCCTATTATGAACAGAAGGCTGCGGTCTAATTGGTGAGTTACTGAGATTGTGTTATGATTTAATTGAATGATGTATATCTTTGTGTGTTATGCATTGTTCATGGTGTCGCATAAATCATAAACATAATGGTGAAAGCAGAGGACTTGGTCCTATGGTGAAAGCAGAGGACTTGGTCCTAAGGTGTAAGTGAAGACTTGGTCTTAATGGATCCATCATGCATATGCCCTTGGTGTTTTGGAGTGCGCATCATGCATATAACTCATGCACTAAATAATTGTGTTATTTGTGTGTTGTGCCGAGGTGTTTATATGTGTTTTGCTTAGCATAATGCTTGTCATAAACCTTATTATATGTGTTTAGAGACTCACCCTACTGCTTTTATGTTGCTTCTCATGTTGGCAACTTGCAGGTATCCCCGAGTAGGGGTCAGTTCTCACTCTGTGTAGTTGGCGTCATTTTGCTCTGGTAGTGTAACTTTGGGGGCGAGTAGCGTAGTGAGTGCATTATGTAGGTTTTTTTGAGTTGTAAACCTATGTCTTTTTGGAACATGTATTATTTTATTTGTGTTGTAACTAATAACTTTTATTCTTGTGAGCTCGGTTCCTTCTTGGCCGAGAGTCTTTGTATGTGCATCACACTACCTTTGTTTAGGCTGCGCAATTGTTTTATTGTTTTGCTTGGTTAAATTCATGTAGAAAAATGTAGCACTCCTTGAGTGGTTTTTGAAAACTCGATTTAATTCGCTAAGTAGTATTAAAAGTAAGGGGGTGTTACAATAAAGTGGTATCGAGCAAAAGTCCCGGTCTTGTCAGACCAAGTATTGAGTCTTGAGTTTCCAAAATTTGAGTCTTATGGCTCGTTCTAAGTAGATTTTGTTTATATGTTTAGTGTAATGGTGGAAAGATTTGGGAGGAATGACGCCGCCATAGGCTGCCTTTGCATTAGAAGCGATGGCGATTGCTATGGGGAATCACCTCGTGACGTGAGGATCTTTGGAGCGAGGAGGTTGGCTACGCTTTGAGAGGAGAATCCTCCTACTTTCAAAGGGAGGTATGATCCCGATGGAGCTATGGCCTTTAGTTAAAGGAAATAGAAAGGATCTTTTTAGTGATGGAGTGTTCGATTGCGCAAAAGGTGAGATTTGGTACTCACATGCCGGGCCGAGGAGGCATGACGATTGGTGGCCGGAAAATCTTCAAAGGTTGAGAGCTAACTTTGAAGGAGAAATCACACAGGATATTTTCAAGAGGAGTTCACGATGAAGTATTATCTGAAGATGTTAAGGAAAGAAAGAAATGGAATTTTTAGAGTCAAGCGGGGAGTAAGTCGGTGGCGAGTATGCGGCAAGGTTTACCGAGTTGGTGAGGTTCTACCCCATTACACCGAGCTCCTTTGAGTTCTCCAAGTGTATTAAGTTTGAGAATGGTTTAAGGCGCCCGACATCAAGCAGGCAATTGGGTATCAACAGATAAGGGTGTTTGCTCAGCTGGTGAATAGCTGCAGAATCTTCGAGGAAGACAAGGTGGCCGCGACTACCACCTATAAAACTGGAAGGGAGAAGCAGAATTCTCAATATCGTGCTAAGCCTTACGAGGGTTCTGGTGGAAAGGGTAAAGGAAAGTGGAAAGCTGGTTGGGCCAAGGCGCCGAGTGTGGGGAGCTCCTCCGAGTATAGTGTGCTTCAAGTTTGGAAAACCTGGTCACAAAAGTTTTGAGTGCCCAGTCATTAAGTGTTTTAAGTGTGGCAAGGAAGGCCACAAGGCTCCAGACTGTGAAAAGAAGGACATGGTTTGCTACAACTGTGGGGAGGCAGGGCATATTAGTTCGAGGTGTCCTAAGCCAAAGAAGGAGAAGAATGGTGGAAAGGTGTTCGCTCTTGCGGGATCCGAGGTGGTGAATGAGATAAAAGGTACGTGTTTTATAAATGGCATTCCCTGTGATTGCAATAGTGGATCTTTGGTGCCACGCATTCTTTCATTTCGCTTTGTGTGTTAAGAAGTTGGATTTAGTGTTGTCTTCTATGATGAGGAGATGGTTATCGGTACTCGGCCGCGGTCAGGTGACTACCTCTGCAGTGTGTGCGAAGTGTCCTCTGTCGGTCTTTGGCGAGAGACTTCCTTGTTAACTGATCCATCTCACCTTTGGAGGGGATGGATGTCATCCTCGTATGGATTGGTTAGTGGATAACCATGTCCATATCAATTGCTTTGAGAGAATTTGTGAGTTTCTCTTCTTCCGAGGTGGAAGAATGCATTCGATGTCTGCAGAGCAGCACGCGCAAGGTAATGAAGGAAGGGCTGCGTTGTTTTGCGTTGAGTGTGACAATGTCTGCAGAGAGCCGAGCTAAGATTGATGAAATACTCATAGTGAGAGAGTTCCCGCAGGTATTTCGGATGAAATTCCGGATGTGCCGCTTTGAGAGAGGAGTCGAGTTTACCATTGATTTAGTACACGGTACTCAGGCGGTGTCTATGGCACCATATAGGATGTCTGCGTCTGAGCTATCAGAAAGTGAAGAAGCGACTTGAAGAATTGTTGGAGAAGAAGTTTATAAGGCCGAGTGTGTCACCTTGGGGGAGCTCCGGTGTTCTTTGGTGAAAAAGAAGGATGGGAGTATGCGACTCTGCGTTGACTATCGTCAATTTGAATAAAGTAACAATCAAGAATAAGTATCCACTTCCAAGAATAGATGATTTGATGGACCAATTGGTGGGAGCGCAAGTGTTTTCTAAGATTGACTTGAGGTCGGGTTACCATCAAATCAAAGTAAAGGATGAAGATGTTCCTAAGACGGCGTTTAGAACTCGGTATGGACACTACGAGTATTCAGTCATGCCATTTGGTGTTACTAATGCTCCTGGAGTATTCATGGAGTATATGAATCGTATCTTTCATGAATATTTGGATCGGTTTGTGGTAGTGTTCATTGACGACATCCTGGTTTATTCTAAGTCCGAGGAAGAGCATGTCGAGCACTTAAGGTTAGTGTTGGAGATCTTAAAGGATAGGCAGCTGTATGCGAAGCTATCCAAGTGTGAGTTTTGGTTGAGAGAAGTGAATTTCCTTGGTCATGTGATTACTGGTGTGGTGGTATTGCGATAGATCCTTCAAGATTGAGGTCGTATTGCAATGGGGACGCCAAGTCGATCAACGAGATAAGAAGTTTTTAGGTTTGGCCGGTTACTACGGGAGATTCATTGAAGGTTTCTCCAAGTTGGCGCTACAGTTGACTCGGGATTGACTTGCAAAGGTAAGGCATTCGTGTGGGATGATAATTGTGAAGAAAGTTTCAAGAGTGAAGAAGAGATTGACGACTCTCCAATCTTGGCGTTCGTTTAGAATCCAAATGAGTCTTTTGTAGTATATTGTGATGCGTCTAAGTTGGGTTTGGGCTGCGTACTGATGCAAGACAGTAAGGTAGTTGCTTACGCTTCAAGGCAATTGAGAATTCATGAGAAGAACTACCCTACACATGATTTGGAGCTTGCTGCCGTGGTGTTTGCGCTGAAGATGTGGAGGCATTACCTTTATGGTTCTCGGTTTGAAGTGTTTAGTGATCACAAGGGTCTACAATATTTGTTTGACCAGAAGGAGTTGAACATGAGGCAGAGGAGGTGGTTAGAGCTGTTGAAAGATTATGACTTCGGTCTGAACTATCACCCAGGAAAGGCTAATGTAGTAGCTGATGCATTGAGTAGGAAGTCCTTGCACGTGTCAGCCATGATGGTTAAGGAGTTGGAGTTAATTGAGCAATTCAGAGATTTAAGCTTGGTCTATGAAGTAACTTCTCAGAGTGTTAAGTTGGGGATGTTGAAGATCACTAATGAGTTCTTGGTTAGCATTAGGGAGGCTCAGAAGTTGGATGTTAAGCTTGTGGATATAGTAGTGGGAATTGGCCGAGCTGAAAGTAAAGATTTTGAGTTGGATACACAAGGTTTGTTGAGGTACCGAGGTCGGATTTGTATTCCTGATGAAAAGGAAATGAAGAAGGCAATTCTGGAAGAATGTCATAGGAGTAAATTGAGTATTCACCCAGGGGCTACAAAGATGTATCAAGATTTGAAGAGGCTATTACGGTGGCAAGGTATGAAAGGGATGTAGCTCGGTTCGTCTATGCTTATCGATTTGTCGAAATTCCAAGGTAGAGCACCGAAGCGGCAAGCAGGTTGATGCAACCATTACAGATTCCGGAGTGGAAATGGGACGATATTGCTATGGATTTCGTGAATCGCCAGTGCCAGAAAATCGTGAAGAGGTATGATGCTATTTGGGTAGTTGTTGATAGGCTAACTAAGTCGGCACACGCCGTCCTATTAACATCACGTATCGATCGTCGAGGTTAGCGAGAAATTTACATCAAAGAAATTGTGAAGCTTCATGGAGTCCCTTCAAGCATTGTTTTGAGATAGGGATCCTAGGTTTACATCGGCATTTTGGAAGAGTTTGCAAGAAGCGTTGGGGTCCAAGTTGCGTTTGAGCTCAAAAGATATCATCCATAGACCGATGGTCGATCAGAGAGGACCATCCAGTCCTTAGAAGATTTGTTAAGGGCTTGTGTGCTCGAGCATGGTAGTGCGTGGGATTCGTATCTTCATTTAATCGAGTTCACTTATAATAATAGCTGTCATTCTAGCATTGGGATGGCACCCTTTGAAGCGTTGTATGGGCGGAGGTGTAGGACTCGTTGTCTTTGGTATGAGTCCGGTGAGAGTGTGGTGCTCGGACCGAGATCGTCCAGAGACCGCCGAGAAGGTGAAGCTAATTCAAGAGAAGATGAAAGCCTCGCGAGTAGGCGGAAGAGTTACCATGACAAGAGGAGAAAAGATTTGGAATTCCAGGTAGGTGAACATGTGTTTCTGAGAGTCAATCCGGTGACTGGTGTGGGTCGAGCTTTGAAGGCTAAGAAGTTGTCCCCTCGTTTTATTGGTCCATACCAGATCTAGAGAGAGTTGGGAAGGTGGCTACCGAGTTGCTTTGCCACCTAACTTTGTCAAATTTGCATAATGTGTTCCATGTGTCTCGGTGAGGAAATATATTTGAGACCGTCCCATGTAATTCGGATGGACGACGTGCAAGTAAGGGAGAACTGTTTGTGGAGACAGTCTGGCGTCAGGATTGAAGGCCGAGAAGTGAAGACTTTAAGAGGAAAAGAGATCAAGCTAGTGAAGGTGGTTTGGTTTTTGATTTCTTTGGTGAGAATGCTACTTGGGAGCTGGAGAGCAAGATGCAGGAAGCCTATCTCGAGTTATTTGCTTCAGGTAAGATTTCGAGGACGAAATATTCCAAGTGGGGGAGAGTTGTAACACCCCAAAATAGTTCAATTAATTATTTAGTTGAATTATTTAAGGTTTACAACATTTTAGTTATGTCAAGTATTAATTAGAAGTCTATTTCATTTAGGAGATGTTTAAATAAATGGAAAAGGTGGGAATAGAGGCCCATGAGCCATTGGAAGCCCAAACTAATGCAATAAAGGAGTGTGTCGAAGGAAAGGGAGCATGCATGCAAAGTGTTTTGAGAAAAAAGTCAATGAGAAAGTAAGAGAGAGAAGTTGGTAGGTGAGATCACTTTCTAGAGAGAAGGAAGAGCATTTGGCGTGGAAGAAGCTCAAGCTCGAGGAGAATTGTTCTTTGTGAGGAGAATCGGGAGCATCGGTGAAGAGAGGGTCTTTTGCTCAGCTGATCAAGGTTAGGGGGCTCTCTTCTCACGTATAATTTTGTAGTATGATGAGTGTTATTTGTGAGTAGTTTGTAGTTGTGTTTTTCCGAAATTTGTGTTGCATGTTTTGTGTGTTTCGATTGTGCTTGATGTTATGTTTTAGCTCGTTCGGTGAGGTTGTGTTGAGATGTTGAGGTGTTGGTCATCACGAGAGACTAATGAGTGAAATGGGAGTCGAGAAAACTCTCGATCCTAGTGAGCTAAAGTGAGAGACATGAGAGTGTGAAGTTCTTAAGAAGTAAAGCGTTGGACTACCGAGGTGTAGATTTGGAGTTGAGTGATCATAAGAAGAGAAGAGCGTGTGTGCGGGCTTAAGCGAAAGGGTTGACTTGGGATTGTCGAGGTGTATCTACCTACCACCAGTGTAACGAAACTTAAGTGATGATCGTAAGTCAAAACGTAATAACGATAATGTAACACCTCAATAATTTAATTAAGTAATTGATTAAATTATTTGAAGTGTTGCACTAAATTTAATTATATTGAGTTATAATGTGGTAATTATTTTATTGTGTTAGGGAGTGGTGGAAGCGATGGAAGGGGGGTGTAAAAAGGGCCCAAACCTTTTGAGCCCAAAATATAAATAAACTAGGCTTAGTTGCAAAGGAAGGAAAAGAAAAGAAAAACAACAGAAGAAAAAAAAATAGGGTTTGCGCCGTGGGAGAGGGAAGGAAGGAGAAGAGAGAACTTCTCAAGGTTGCTCAAGGTAAGGGTTTTGGTCCTTTCTTTCCCAATTTTTTTTCCTTTTCCTATTGTGGTGATCTTCAATCACTCATTGCTTGTTGTTGTTGGTTCGCAAGTTGCTCAAGAAGGAACATCCATCGTTAATTTCGAAGGAGAGGAAGGGAAAGCTTGCTATTTGGGTGATTTTGGTGTTAGTGGAGTCCTACGATTTAATTTAAGGTAAGGGTGAGCGTTTCATCTAACATAATGGGGTATATGATGGGTTTGGTTGGGTTTTGATGTTGTATGATGTATTGTTGATGTTATCGCGTGATTAAAATTATGGGATGATGAATTGAGTTTCGAATTTGGGTGAGTTGATGGGGTTAAAATCGATTTCCATGGTTTTGGTGATTAAATTGTTGCTGTTTGCCTTGTTTAATTATGTGTGGTTGCTGTTTTTGATTGGATATAATGCTGTTTGTTTCGAAAATATAAGGTGCTGTCCTTGGTGATGGAATTGTTGCTGTTTGTTTGGTTAAAATCATGTGTTGTTGCTATTTTTAATTGAATATAGTTGCTGTTTTTCAAGGATATGAGGTGTTGTTTTTGGTTGTTAAATTGTTGCTGTTTTGTTAACAAATAAGTGATGTTTTCATGAAAATATAGTGCAGATTTTTTTTAATATAAGTTGCTGTTTTGTCACAAAAAAAATTGGTGCTGTATTGTGAAAATATAGTGCAGATTTTCTTTAATATAAGTTGCTGTTTGTCACTAAAAATTGATGCTGTTTTACGAAAAATATAGTGCAGTTTTTTTTAAATATTAAGTTGCTGTGTTCGTCACTAAATTGATGCTGTTTTTATGAATAAAAGTTGCTATTCTTCAAGAATAGGGGCTGCTGTTTTCCTAAGTAAATTGTTGCGGTTTTACAAAATAATGAGGTGCGGTCTTGTATTAAAATATTGCCGTTATACAAAATATTGCTGTATTAAAAGTCAATGTTTTCTCAAATTTTGTTGCTGGATGAGGATCGAATTTTCTGAGTTATTTTATGATTGAATTGCTGTAAGAGGTTATACTACTAGTGAACTCCTTGACTATGGCTAAATTGTGGTTTACCACTAAGGCGAAATTTCTTTCACTGGTGCATTTACAAGGGCATCACTGAGAGCCTCGCAAATGTGGCCAATGCCTCTTGCGAGTAGTACCAGTTACCTGAGTAATCCCATAGTCAATCAGTTTACTATTTTATAGCCCACAAAACTAAAAAAATAAGTGATCGATGATGATGTGTTATTTAATGATTGTGATGTGAATGACGAATGCACTCTACGAGTGTTTTATGATGATGTGTTATTTGATGAGTGTGATATGAATGATGAATACACTCTACGAGTGTTTTATGATGACATACCTTGAGTGGTTATTTATTTTATGATGATGATGATGAGTACTCCGAGTGAGTGTTGGTTGAATTGCACATGTGTTATAGAATTCATGGCATGTGCATACTATGACTTATATTGATGATGTTATGCCTTGAGTGGTTCTCTTCTATAATGAAGATATGCCTTGAGTGGTTTTAAAGATGATATGGTACCATCATGCATATGCCGCGTGTGGGTTGCATCTTCATACATAAACATAATTGTGAGTGGTCTTTGTTGTGATTTGAAAGTGGTGTTGTGTAATTATGATGTGGTGATGATACCTTGTGATTGTCCCTTCTTATTACTCTATTGTGTATCGATTATGTTCCTTTGAAATTCTCACCCTTACGCTTGAAATGTTGCTCTATGTGGCAACGCTAGCAGTACCGCCGCAGTGAAGGCTGCAGGTGCCTTATTCTTTAAATTTTTGGGTGTAATGTTGTGTCGCTCTACGATCTTTGTAACACCTAGGGCGTGGAGTGGGATAATTTGTTTAATGATTGTACACGATTTTTAATTGTTATATTGAGACGCAGCGTGTGAGAGTATTTGGTGAGTTGGTAGTTATCTGCATTGCGATTGTGTTTCATGAGAATGGGATTTTCCATAACATGATGTTTGATTGCACAAATTGAAGAGTGCATTATTTGATGAATTTTTAATGAAGTGTAGCATTTCTTTTCTATCAAGTAACAAAATTTTATTTTTAAGAAAAGGAATTACTCGATAAATGACACGTAATATAAGGGTAGAAAAGGGTGTTACATTAGTGGTATCGAGCGATTCGGTCTGTCCGTAGGTGGTTGAGTCATCAAGTTGAGTAACATTTGAGCTTTGTTACTCGTTTCGATTGTTGTTTTTACGTTGCGGTACTAGAATGGCGGGGCGGAACGATCTCGCGACTTCTTCGCGCCTTGCGAGCTATTCTTTGGGGTTGTGGGTAATGCTACGGGTGATGGAACGCGTGAGTCCGCCCGCGTTCGGCGTGAGAAACCTCCTACTTTTGAAGGCGGGTATAATCACGATGGTGCCCTTGAGTGGCTAAGTGAGATGGAGCGGATATTCCGTGTCATGGATTGCACCGATGCTCGAGAAGGTTCGCTATGGCACACACATGTTGAAGAAAGAGGCTTATGGTGGTGGAGAAACGGCTAGTCGGGGTTGACGACGCCAATGAGCGAGATCACGTGGGCGATATTTGAGAGGAGTTCAAGAGGAAATACTATCAGGAAGATGTCAGTGGAAAGAAAGAGGTGGAGTTTTTGAGACTTGAGCAAGGTAGCATGGTATGAATTGAATATCTTTGCAAAATTCTTGAAGCTTGTCAAGTTTTATCCACACTATGATGGAGAGGGGTGAGTTCTCCAAGTGCATCAAGTTTGAGAGCGGGTTGCGTCTTGATATTAATAGAGCCATAGGGTATCGCAGATCCGAAGTATTTCCGTTGTTGGTTAATAGTGCGAGAATTTTTGAAGAGGACAATAATGCTTTCTCTAGAGCTATGAAGGAAAAGCAAAAGAATTTTTCGGTAGGGAAAGCCATATGAGGTGCCTATTTGGTAAGGGCAAAGGGAAGTTTGTTGGTAAATTTGTTGGTGGGTCTAAGCGAAGTGGGGAGATCTTTGCGGCCGGTGTTACTTGTTACACGTGTGGAAAAGCGAGCCATAAGAGTCAGTTGTCCAAATAATGAGAAAAAGAGATGTTGCAGTGTGGAAAAGAGGGACACATGGCTTCCAAGTGTGATAGGAAGGAGGTGTTGTGCTTTAATTGTGGGGAGAGTGGTCACATCGATTACGTGTCCAAAGCCAAAGAAAGAGAAGTCCACTGGGAGAGTTTTTGCCTTTGGCGAGTTGAGAGGGACCCAATGCGATTAAAGGTACATGCTTCATCTATGGTACACCTTTAATTGCTATTGTTGACACTGGGTGCTACGCACTCTTTTATTGCTATGCATGTGTCTTTGAAAAGTTGAAATTAGTGTTATGCTGTTATGAGAGAGGATGGTTATCGACACTCCCGGCTAAGGGTTCGGTAACTACTTCTCTAATGTGTGCTAGGTGTCTCTCTGTCGGTCTTGGCAGAGATTTTTTAGTTGATCGATTTGTTTGCCTTTGGGTGGGTTGGATGTGATTAGGCATGGGTGGTTAGTAGATAACCATGTGCACATCAACCGCCCTAGTAAGTCTGTTAGTTTTCTTCTTCCGAAGAGGAAAGAGTACGCTTTCTTTGTCTGCTTTGAGCAATTGCGCGGGGTAATGAAAGAGGGTGGTCGGTTGTTTGCTTTGATGGCGTCCATGTATGCGGAGAACCAAGCTGTGGTTGATGGGTTGCAGGTGGTGTGTGAGTTCCCTGAAGTGTTTCCTGATGAGATTCCTAGTGTGCCACCAGAAAGGGAAGTTGAGTTTGGGATTGAGCTTGTGCCTGGCACTAGGCCTGTGTCTATGGCACCGCATCAGAATATCCTGCATCGAGTTAGCGCGAATTGAAAAAGCAACTTGAAGATTTGTTAGAAAAGAAGTTTGTGAGACCAGGAGTGTGTCACCTTGGGAGCCCCCAGTCTTGCTAGTGAAAAAGAAAGACGGGAGTATGAGGTTGTGTGTAGACTACCGTCAGTTGAACAAAGTTACAATCAAGAATAAATATCCTCTTCCGAGGATTGATGATCTGATGGATCAGCTGGTGGGTGCTAAGGTTTTTAGCAAGATTGACTTGAGGTCGGGTTATCATCAGATCAAGGTGAAGGATGAAGACATCCAGAAGACCGCGTTCAGGACGAGGTATGGGCATTATGAGTACTCTGTAATGCCGTTTGGTGTCACAAATGCACCAGGGGTGTTTATGGAGTACATGAACCGGATCTTCCATAGCTATTTAGATCGGTTCGTGGTTGTGTTTATTGATGATATACTGGTGTACTCTAAGTCTGAGGAGGAACACGCAGAGCACTTGAGGTTGGTGCTAGAAGTGCTGAAAGAAAGAAAGCTTTATGCTAAGTTATCAAAGTGTGAGTTACATTTGAAAAGGTAAGCTTCTTGGGTCACATTATCTCTGGTGATGGTATAGCTGTGGACCCAGCAAAGGTTGATGCAGTGTTGCAGTGGGAGAGCCCAAAGTCTGTGACTGAGATTAGGAGTTTCTTGGGGTTGACTGGTTACTACAGGAGGTTTATTGAGGGGTTCTCTAAGCTAGCCCTTCCAGTTGATTGATTTGACTGTAAGGAAGAGCTTTTGTGTGGGGCGCCAAGTGTGAAGAGAGCTTCAAGAGTGAAAAAGAGGTTGACAACATCTCAAAGTGCTAGTCTTTGCTGTCTTGGATCGGCCTTTTGTTGTGTCTTGTGATGCTTCCAAGATGGGTTTGGGAGGTGTATTGATGCGAGGATGGGAAGGTAGTTGCTTATGCGTCGAGAGCGATTGAGGATACATGAGAGGAACTATCCTACTCACGATTTGGAACTAGCCGCTATTGTGTTTGCGCTAAAGATTTGGAGGCACTTATCTCTATGGTACCGATTTGAGGTGTTCGGTGATCACAAGAGTTTGAGGTACTGTTTGACCAAAAGGAGCTGAATATGAGACAGAGGCGTTGGTTAGAGTTGCTGAAAGATTACGATTTCGGCTTGAACTATCACCCCGGCAAAGCTAATGTCGTGGCTGATGCTTTAAGTCGGAAAACTTTGCATATGTCAGCAATGATGGTGAAGGAATTGGAGTTGATTGAGCAATTCCGTGATTTGAGTCTGGTTTGTGAGGTGACGCCGCAGAGTGTCAAGCTGGGTATGTTGAGGATTGATAATGACTTCTTGATTAATATCGAGACGCCCAGAAACTGGATGTGAAACCGGTGGATTTGTTGGTTGCGGGTGATCCAGGCGGTGGATGGGGATTTCAGGTTGGATTCCCAGGGAGTATTGAGATTCAGGGACAGGATATGTGTTCCTGATGATGTTGATATGAAGAGAATGATACTCGAGGAGAGCCATAGGAGCAAGTTAAGTATTCATCCAGGTGCCACGAAAATGTACCATGATTTGAAGAGACTGTTTTGGTGGCCCGGTATGAAGAAGGATGTAGCACAATTTGTATACGCATGTTTGACTTGCTAGAAGTCAAAGATTGAGCACCGAGGCGGCGGGGTTGATGCAACCGTTGGAGATTCCGGAATGGAAGTGGGACAAACATTTCCATGGACTTTGTGATGAGGTTGCCAAACAACGTGAGAGGTTTGACTCTATTTGGGTGATTGTGGATAGGTTGACCAAGTCCGCTCACTTCATTCCTATCAACATCACCATCCTGTGCCAAAGTTGGCTAGAATATACATTCGGTGATTGTGAAGCTTCATGGGGTTAGAAGAGTATTGTGTCGGATAGAGACCCGCGGTTTACATCGAGAATTTTGGGGAAGCTTACAGGAGGCCTTGGGGTCCAAGCGAGGTTGAGTTTGACTTATCATCCTCGGTGATGGTCGGACAGAGAGAACCATCCGGTCTCTGGAGGATCTTCCGAGAGCTTGTGTCTTTGGAGCGGGGGTGCGTGGGATACACACCTTCCAGCGATTGAGTTCACTTATAATAATGACTACCATTCGAGTATAGGGATGGCTCCTTTTGAGGCAATTGTATGGGCGGAGGTGTAGGACTCGTTGTGTTGGCATGAGTCCAGGTGAGAGTGTCGTTCTTGGACCGGAATTGGTTAGGGAGACTACGAGAGAAGGTTAAGATGATCGGGGAGAAAATGAAAGAGTCCCAGAGCCGCGCGAGAAAAGTTATCATGATAGGAGGAGAAAGGACTTGGAATTTCAGTGGTGAGCATGTATTCACGAGAGTTACGCCTATGCAGTGTGTGGGCGTGTGAAAGCGAAGAAGTTGACTCCTAGATTTATTGGACCGTACCAAATCACCGAGAGGGTAGGAAAAGTTGCTTATAGGGTGGCTCGCCACCTAATCTTTCGAACTTGCACGATGTATTTCACGTGTCACGGCTTGGAAGTATATTCCGCATCTGTCTCATGTGATTCACATGGATGATGTAAGTGCGTGAGAATCTCACGGTGGAGACTATGCCGGTGAGGATTGATGATAGAGAGGTGAAGGTGTTGAGAGGAAAGACATTGCATTGGTCAAAGTAGTGTGGTTGGGAGGCTGCTTGGGAGAGCATGACTTGGGAGCTAGAGAGCGAGGATGAGGAGTCCTATTCGAGCTATTCGACTCGGTATGAATTTAGTCTGAAATTTCCTAAGTGGGGGAGAGTTGTAACACCTCAATAATTTAATTAAGTAATTGATTAAATTATTTGAAGTGTTGCACTAAATTTAATTATATTGAGTTATAATGTGGTAATTATTTTATTGTGTTAGGGAGTGGTGGAAG
The DNA here is from genome assembly GCA_020916435.1 of Oxytropis ochrocephala. Classification (NCBI taxonomy): domain Eukaryota; kingdom Viridiplantae; phylum Streptophyta; class Magnoliopsida; order Fabales; family Fabaceae; genus Oxytropis; species Oxytropis ochrocephala. The sequence goes on from CM037095.1 coordinate 35,211,530, forward strand.
CGATGGAAGGGGGGTGTAAAAAGGGCCCAAACCTTTTGAGCCCAAAATATAAATAAACTAGGCTTAGTTGCAAAGGAAGGAAAAGAAAAGAAAAACAACAGAAGGAAAAAAAAATAGGGTTTGCGCCGTGGGAGAGGGAAGGAAGGAGAAGAGAGAACTTCTCAAGGTTGCTCAAGGTAAGGGTTTTGGTCCTTTCTTTCCCAATTTTTTTTCCTTTTCCTATTGTGGTGATCTTCAATCACCCATTGCTTGTTGTTGTTGGTTATGCAAGTTGCTCAAGAAGGAACATCCATCGTTAATTTGAAGGAGAGGAAGGAAAGCTTGCTATTTGGGTGATTTTGGTGTTAGTGGAGTCCTACGATTTAATTTAAGGTAAGGGTGAGCGTTTCATCTAACATAATGGGGTATATGATGGGTTTGGTTGGGTTTTGATGTTGTATGATGTATTGTTGATGTTATCGCGTGATTAAAATTATGGGATGATGAATTGAGTTTCGAATTTGGGTGAGTTGATGGGGTTAAAATCGATTTCCATGGTTTTGGTGATTAAATTGTTCTTTGTTTGCCTTGTTTAATTATGTGTGGTTGCTGTTTTTGATTGGATATAGTGCTGTTTGTTTCGAAAATATAAGGTGCTGTCCTTGGTGATGGAATTGTTGCTGTTTGTTTGGTTAAAATCATGTGTTGTTGCTATTTTTAATTGAATATAGTTGCTGTTTTTCAAGGATATGAGGTGTTGTTTTGGTTGTTAAATTGTTCTTTGTTTTGTTAACAAATAAGTGATGTTTTCATGAAAATATAGTGCAGATTTTTTTTAATATAAGTTGTTGTTTTGTCACAAAAAAAAATTGGTGCTGTTTTGTGAAAATATAGTGCAGATTTTTTTTAATATAAGTTGCTGTTTGTCACTAAAAATTGATGCTGTTTTACGAAAAATATAGTGCAGTTTTTTTTAAATATTAAGTTGCTGTGTTCGTCACTAAATTGATGCTGTTTTTATGAATAAAAGTTGCTATTCTTCAAGAATAGGAAATTTCTTTATTTTCCTAAGTAAATTGTTGCGGTTTTACAAAATAATGAGGTGCGGTCTTGTATTAAAATATTGCCGTTATACAAAATATTGCTGTATTAAAAGTCAATGTTTTCTCAAATTTTGTTGCTGGATGAGGATCGAATTTTCTGAGTTATTTTATGATTGAATTGCTGTAAGAGGTTATACTACTAGTGAACTCCTTGACTATGGCTAAATTGTGGTTTACCACTAAGGCCGGAATTTCTTTCACTGGTGCATTTACAAGGGCATCACTGAGAGCCTCGCAAATGTGGCCAATGCCTCTTGCGAGTAGTACCAGTTACCTGAGTAATCCCATAGTCAATCAGTTTACTATTTTATAGCCCACAAAACTAAAAAAATAAGTGATCGATGATGATGTGTTATTTAATGATTGTGATGTGAATGACGAATGCACTCTACGAGTGTTTTATGATGATGTGTTATTTGATGAGTGTGATATGAATGATGAATACACTCTACGAGTGTTTTATGATGACATACCTTGAGTGGTTATTTATTTTATGATGATGATGATGAGTACTCCGAGTGAGTGTTGGTTGAATTGCACATGTGTTATAGAATTCATGGCATGTGCATACTATGACTTATATTGATGATGTTATGCCTTGAGTGGTTCTCTTCTATAATGAAGATATGCCTTGAGTGGTTTTTAAAGATGATATGGTACCATCATGCATATGCCCGCGTGTGGGTTGCATCTTCATACATAAACATAATTGTGAGTGGTGCTGTTGTGATTTGAGCTGGTGTTGTGTAATTATGATGTGGTGATGATACCTTGTGATTGTCCCTTCTTATTACTCTATTGTGTATCTGATTATGTTCCTTTGAAATTCTCACCCTTACGCTTGGAATGTTGCTCTATTGTGGCAACGCTGCAGTACCCATGAGTGAAGGTGCAGTGCCTTATTCTTTAAATTTTTGGGCTGTAATGTTGTGTCGCTCTCTGATACTGTAACACCTAGGGGCGTGGAGTGGGATAATTTGTTTAATGATTGTACACTGATTTTTAATTGTTATATTGAGACGCGTGTGAGAGTATTTGGTGAGTTGGTAGTTATACCGCTGCGATTGTGTTTCATGAGAATGGGATTTTCCATAACATGATGTTTGATTGCACAAATTGAAGAGTGCATTATTTGATGAATTTTTAATGAAGTGTAGCATTTCTTTTCTATCAAGTAACGAAATTTTATTTTTAAGAAAAAGGAATTACTCTGATAAATGACACGTAATATAAGGGTAGAAAAGGGGTGTTACAGATAACATAAGAACCGAGGTGAGTGATAGAGCACAAGTGACTAAGTGTATGAGTACCTGAGACTAGGTATAGGTATCGGTTTGTACTTGCCGAGGTGTAGGGTAAGTAGGCCGAGATGCTTAGGCCGAGATAAAGTACTTAGGCGTAGTCTTTGAAGTCTGCCGTTGATAACATTATAGCGTGTATGCTTAGAGGTGTTATGGCCGAGATGTAGAGTATATCATACCCAGGTGTATTTGCCGAGGTGAGATGTTGCGTTTAAGTGCGGTGTGTTCAAGCGTAGAGTAACCAGGTGGTATTATAGAGGAAGTGAAGTACGTTTCGTCGAAGGGAAGGGACTTAGGGTGGAGTAGAGTGTAGGCGTGCCGAGGTGCCAAAACGCGCCGAGGTGCTATAGGTGCCAAGGTGTTGTTTTAACGCTAGTGTAAGCGCGAGTTGTTCTTTGGGGATGGCCCGAGAGTGTCGTTTTAAGCGGCGATTCACGTGAGTGGTGAATGGTGTAGTCGGGTTTTAGTCCTAAGTGACATGGTAGACCTCGTAGGATTGTTTTGGTCCACTACTAGGTGCCGAGGTGTTTGGTGGTGAGGCGGCGACGCCTTAGAGATTTGATGGCCGATGTAGAGACGTCGGCGTTAGTACGTAAAAATGACGTATGTGTGTTGTTGGCCTTATGGCTACGAGTTGAGGAGTAATAAATGATGAAGTCCACGATGGGCATTAAAATAAATGAAAAGGGTGAATGCAGAGGACTTTGGTCCTAGAGGTGAGCGAGAGGACTTAGGTCTATTATGAGCAGAAGGCTGCGGTCTAATTGGTGAGTTCTTGAGATTGTGTTATGATTTAATTGAATGATGTATATCTTTGTGTGTTATGCATTGTTCATGGTGTCATATAAATCATAAACATAATGGTGAAAGCAGAGGACTTGGTCCTATGGTGAAAGCAGAGGACTTGGTCCTAAGGTGTGTGAAGACTTGGTCTTAATGGATCCATCATGCATATGCCCTTGGTGTTTTGGAGTCCGCATCATGCATATAACTCATGCACTAAATAATTGTGTTATTTGTGTGTTGTGCCGATGTGTTTATATGTGTTTTGCTTAGCATAATGCTTGTCATAAACCTTATTATATGTGTTTAGAGACTCACCCTCATTGCTTTTATGTTGCTTCTCATGTTGGCAACTTGCGGTATCCCCTAGTAAGTCGGTTCTCTTTCTGTGTAGTTGGCGTCATTTTGCTCTGGTAGTGTAACACTAGGGGCCGAGTAGCGTAGTGGTCTGTTATGTAGGTTTTTTTTTTTGAGTTGTAAACCTATGTCTTTTTGGAACATGTATTATTTTGACTGTGTTGTAACTAATAACTTTTATTCTTGTGAGCTCAGTTCCTTCTTGGCCGAGGAGTCTTTGTATGTGCATCACACTACCACCTTGTTTAGGCTGCGCAATTGTTTTATTGTTTTGCTTGGTTAAATTCATGTAGAAAAATGTAGCACTCCTTGAGTGGTTTTTGAAAACTCTGATTTAATTCGCTAAGTAGTATTAAAAGTAAGGGGGTGTTACACCACCTCAGCTGGTAAGAGGGGTGCCACCTCGGCTGCTAAGAGGGGTGCCACCTCGGTGGTAAGTGAGCCACCTCGGTGGGGAGAGTGGTGTCACCTCGGCTGGGGGAGAGTGGTGCCACCTCAGCTGTGGAGAGTGGTACTACCTCGGTGGTCTGTGAGCCACCTCGGTGGGGAGAGTGGAGTCACCTTGGCTTGGGGAGAGTGGTGCCACCTCGGCTTGGGAGAGTGGTACCACCTCACTGCAGGCGAGCCACCTCGGTGGGGAGAGTGGTGTCACCTTGGCTGGGGGAGAGTGGTGCCACCTCGGCTGGGGAGAGTGGTACCACCTCAGCTGGTAGGCAGGCCACCTCGGCTGGGGGAGAGTGGTACCACCTCGGCTAGTAAGCAGGCCACCTCGGCTGGGGGGAGGGGCGCCACAGAATCACAAGCGCGTTTATCTCTCCCTTCCTCTCTTACGCGTCTCTCAGAGTGGTGTCACCTTGGCTGGGGGAGAGTGGTGCCACTTCGGCTGGGGAGAGTGGTACCACCTCAGCTGGTAGGTGTTTGCTGGTGTTTTTAGCAAACAATCACTAGTTTTCAATATTGTGATTGTGAGATCAAACTAGAAAATCTCTTTGACAATTGCCTTTGTGTTTTTGTGTTTTTAACGGTTTTAAGAACAGTAAATGACACGAAGAACGAGACTAAAAGTAAAACAAAAGCAATAATTGCAATAAATGTAAAAAGAGAATAGAGATTGCATTGAATTGAAAGTAAAGTGGTTCACAAGCACGTACAATGAATCTGTTCACTCGTTTTTCGCTTTTATGCGGAAGTTGAGTTTTGAGTTCTTGCGTAATGTTGTGACCCTATTTTCTATTACGAAAGAGTATTTATACTCTTGGAAACAAAGCGTGGAAAAATAAGCGATCCCACAGGAATAAGGAGAAATGGCGCCTTCACTAGCTTTGTTTGCTCCTTCGCACTTCGACTAAAGCGCTACCAACCGCTCGACGAAGTATCAAACCTTGCTTTGTCGAAGGTTGATTTTCTCCTTGTCGAAGGATCCTTGCTCGCTTTCGTTTCACAACTCGAGTGCGGGCTTGTCGAAGCTCATTCACGTTGCTAGCACTTGTAGACCTTTTCTGTCGAAATGATGATGAATTGACTTGATATTGACCTGTGGCTTCCAAAACATTAATAATGGAAAGTCAACCCCATTTAAAACTTCATTTAATGTACTATCGAAATTTTGAGGTAACAGTAGGCAAGCCACCTCGGCTGAGGAGAGGGGCGCCACCTCGGCTAGTAAGCAGGCCACCTCGGCTGGGGAGAGGGGTGCCACAGAATCACAAGCGAAACATATGCAGCAAACTAATGAGGTTGCAGAGATTTTCCCTAGTCTTCCTCGACTACAACCTAGGGTCTTTGCCAAAACACCCTTCCATTTTGAATTTCTGAATAATCCTCTTAGGGTTTTTAGGTCTGCGCCTAGGGTTGAACAAACAGTTTACATATAATGGCTTAACAAAATATAAGCTAAAAAAGCCACCGTTTGGAGACAGCAAGGTATCTTCGACCTTATCCAATTGTCGAGGTATGGACCTAGGTACGATAGTACCTTAATCTTGGCAACAATGCAATTCTGGGATTGTGCCACTCATAGCCTCCACCTTAAATGTGGTATGTTATCCCCCACTCTTTTGGACGTTGCTGCCATCACAGGTTTGAAACCTCTAGGTGAAACCTTCAATCCCAAACTTCTTGAATTTAATTATGACTTCAACTTCACTAATGCCTCTTTCGCCCCTTACATTAGTGATCATCATGATATTGATACTGAGGAAGTATCAGATCCAGAACATATAGCTTTCCTAACCCTCTGGTTATCTCTTTTTGTTTTTTGCACACGTTCTCTTCAAGTTTCCAAATCTTACATCCCACTAGCTACCCAACTTCATGCCAAACAGGACCTCAACCTTGCTAAACTGATTTTAGGCTCTCTTCACCAACAACTTGACAATGCTGTCATAGAATTGAGAGAAGATGAGCCAACAACGAAATTCTTGGCTTCAGGTCCTATGTGGCTATTTCAATTGTGACTTTTGGCCACTTTTGAGTCTAGGCTTGGCCTGTACATTCCCAAATCAGTTCAACCCTCTTTAGAAACCAGAGGAACTGAAGGGATTCGACTAGCACAGTTGAAGCCCAAGCAAATAAACCTTTCTGCAGAAGAGTCCTTTTCTATCTATTTCGAAATTTTCTTGCACTGCACCAATTTCATCGACTCCATGGCTCCTTTCTTACAAAGACCTCATGGGCCTTCTTGGTTCAAAATACCATTTCCCTCTTCTTCTGCATATCATGTTGAAGAGACTAACCAAATTTAGCAAGCTTATCTTTCGCCAGCACTCCTTTCCACCAGGCTTACCCCTAGCAAAAATAAAAATAATCTTGGGATCACCAGATATTTCCCAGGCTACTTTGCAAGGCAATTTGGCCTCTGTCAAATTCGACCAGCCCCAGTGTATTTCCACAGGCGAGATTTCCTAAGCCCAGAAACAGAGAAAGCTTATGAACAAGCTTTCAAGAAATTTCACTACAAGGCTTTGAACTTCGAGCCTATTAATTATAACCCAAGGTTCTCATGCACTGCAAAGTTCCATGAATGGTGGTCCAAGTATTATACTGCTGGAGAAGCCAATGATACCTTTGATGAAAATCTCTTGAAGAAATTGGTGTCTGCTTTTCCTTCAAGCAACACAGGTACACACCTTTTCGACACTTAAGTTTTTTAAGACTTAAATGCTTGTATTCGAATTTCGTTGCTGTTTGCTTATCAAACTTTTCGACATTAGAAAAAACTGCATTGAAGCTGAAAGGCAAAGGAAGCAAAACAACAGCAACAAAACCTTCCCCACAAGCTAAGAAGAAAAAGGAAGTAAATCCTATTCCAGATCTCACCCCAAAAAAGGTATATTGTTATCCACTTACCTCAAGTTGTTTTTTTTTTTTAGTATGACCTTTCAGTCACGTCGAAAAATTTCTCCTTCCAGAAAGTAACCAAAGAGGCCAACCCTCCTTCAAAAAACAAAGCTAAAGGAACATTGGTCATTTCTTCCAGCTCTGAGGTAACATATATAAACCTCATTAGTCTGTCGAGATTCTTTCAAACTCATCACTATTTCTGTGATATCACTTGTATTATAAATCAAATTCTCCTTTTAGGATACTGAAAGTGACGGAGATAATGTTCCTCTTATATAGAGATCAAGAAAAAGAACTCTGTTCGACCCTCTCAAAGCGACGAAAGGCATTGTTATTGAAGAACCTTCTGAATCTCAAATCTCTCCTCCCACCAAAAAACTTAAGGTAAACATTCTTTCGACTGTATCTTGCATTCCTTTTTGTTTTACACCTTTCCAATTTTAACTTTAGTAACATAACTCATCATGAAATTGGTAGGTGAAGCGATGCATTACTACTCTCTTTGTAGAGTCTTTGGTCGAGGTTGCAAAGACGAGAGTTGTCTTCTACAAGATCATCTTTGCCTTCGTCACCACTTGGTGTAGCTGCTGAGGAAATTTTCCAAGAAATTCTCGAGCCTGAGCTTCCCATTTTTGATGCAACTATTACAAATGCTGATGGCGTCGAGCAAGAGGCCATTGTTGAAGAAAATGCTCAAGTTTTGGGAACCAAAGGCCCAGAAAATGAAGGACAAGCAGTAATGGTTATTTCTGATGAGAATCCTGACGAGAACATTGTAACACCCCGGAAGTATTTAATCGAATTATTAAATTTATTGGAGGTGTGATTAATTTGATTAAAAATATTGGGTGTTGTTCAGGAGGGGAAACAAGTAAAAAGGGTGTTGAGAGAAAGAAATCAGAATTGAGAGAGAGGGAGAAGCTGCGCTAAAAGGAGAGGGAGGAGGAGAGTCTTCTCAAGTTTTTCTTCAGGTGAGAGTTCTTAATCTTTCTATACCGTTTTTCTTCCTTTTCCTAGTGTTGTAGCCTTCAATCCCTAACCTCCGTTGTGTTGATTCCCCATTGATCAAAGGAGTGAGTGTGGCTGCGATTTTGAAGGAAGAAGGAGAAGTTTCGTTCGTTGTGTTGCTGGGTTTTTGTACGTGATTTCGTTGTTTCCGGATTATACAAATTCGAGGTAAGGGTGAGCGTTTCGGTTTAACATGATTGAGTATATTAGTAGGGTTTTGTGGGAATTGGTATTGTTGCTGAATTTGATGATGTTTTGATGATTTCATATTTTGAAAAGTATTGATGTTGTTTTGATGCTATTGTTGTTGTTGGAAGAATTTGATGATTCGTTGGAATGAAAATGTGAGAGTGTTCTTGATTTAATTTGATGTTTTATGTTGATGAATTGTTGATTGTTCTGGATGAACTATTAGTGATGATTTGATGATTGATTTGGTGATTAAAACGTGTTTTTGGTGTTGATGAATCTGAATTTTTCTCGCACATTTATTTATTGCTGCCCAATCGCGCCTCACCCGCGCTCGGATCGCTCAGCGCAAAGCGCGCTGCGCAGCAGCCTGATTTTGCCCAATCGTCGCGCTCGGTCGCGCGACGACTCGCGCGCTCCGCGCGAGTCACTCGCTTTTCACATTTTTTCTTTTAAAGTCTTTGTCACGTTTTTGAAAAATTGATATCTTGCGAACCGGGAACCCGATTGAGGTGTTCTAAGATGCGTTGGAAAGCTTATTCAGAGGCCTAACTGAATATTCTATTTTTAAGGCAAAATAAACTGTTTTGTGATGCCGTTTATACAAATTAAAAATATGATATTCCTCTTTTTCCAATGTGGGTATCTAAGTTTAAAGATGAGGTGTTTTCCGAATTGAAACGTGACGATTCTTAACAAAATTTTTGTGATGCTATGCTTATATAAATGAGTCTCGGTGAAAGGTTATACTACTAGTGTGCTAATTGACTATGGCTAAATTGTGGTTTACCACTAAGGTCCAATTTCTTTCATTGGTGTATTTACAAGAGGCATCATCGAGAGTCTTGCAAAGGTGGCCAATGCACATTGCAAGTAGTATCGATTACACGAGTAATCCCATAGTCAATCAGTTCACTTTTTTATAACACACTAAGCTAAAAGACAAATGAAATATATATATATATATATATATATATATATATATATAGGAGGAACGTATATTATGAGAGGACTTTTATGATGAGAGGGTGAGAGGAACCAATCATGACCATAGATCAAATCAAGAATGGTTGAGATTAAAACAAAAGTCAACGTGATAACTACCCACTTTCTAATCACAACCACCCATGTTGTGTTATAGAGGTCCAGATTTACTCCTCTCATCTCTCATAATAAACACTCCTCTCACCTTATACATCCCCATATATATATATATATATATATATATATATATATATATATATATATATATATATGCTCAATGATGATGAGAAAAAGTATGACTGTGATGATGTTGCTATATGATTTTGTGAAATGACGAGTTCACTCTATGAGTGATTATGATGATGTGATATATATGATTTTGATGACTATGACGAATACACTCTATGAGTGTTTTATGATGGTGATGATGAGTACTCCAGGTGAGTGTTTGATGAATTGCACATGTGTTCATAGAGTATCATGGCATGTGCATACTATGACGAATAGGCTTCGGCCTCTTATGACGAATAGGCTTCGGCCTCTTATTATGACGAGTATGGTACCATCATGCATATGCCCGTGTGTGGGTTGCATTTTCATACATAATCATGACTGTGAATTGTTGCTGTTTGTGATTGGAGCTGGTGTTGTGAGATTATGATGTGGTGATGATGATGATACCGTGTGATTGTCTGCTCTCATTTCTCTATTATGTACCTGATTATGTTTTATTGAAATTCTCACCCCTTCTGCTTGAAATGTTGCTCTTTTGTGGCAACGCCTGCAGTAACCATGAGTGAAGGTCTTGCGCCTTCCGTGTTAGCTATGATTTCGTCTATTGAGTCGCTCTCTGATACCGTAGCACCTAGGGGGCGTAGTTGAAGTTGTTAGTTATTAATTAATTGTTCCACGATTATATTGAGAATATGAGATGTGTTTTGAGAGGCCTAGTGATGTTATTATCTTATTCCGCTGTGACGAGTTGTTTTATGAGGTTTAATTTTTATGCACAAACTTAATGAGTGCAAACGATGAGTTTTGTTTATGACGAGGTAGCATTTCTTTTCTACTAATTAAATTAATATTTTTGAAAAAGAAATTACTCTGATAATGACGTGTAAATTGAGGGGTAGAAAAGGGGTGTTACATTAGTGGTATCAGAGCAGTTCGGTCTGTCTCACGGTGGTTGAGTCGTCAAGTTGAGTAACATTTGAGTTTGTGTTACTCGTTTCGATTTTTGTTTTACGTTGTAGTGCTAGAATGGCGGGGCGAAGCGATCTTTGACTTGCTGCTTGCCGCCTTGCGAGCTATTCTTTGGAGTTGTGGGTAACATACCCAATGCTATTGGTGATGGAACACGAGTTTGGCTACGTTCGGCGTGAGAACCCTCCTACTTTTGAAGGCGGGTATAATCGATGGTGCCCTTGAGTGGGCTAAGTGAAATGGAGCGGATCTTCCCGCGTTATGATTGCACCGATGCTCAGAAGGTTCGCTATGGCACACACATGTTGAAGAAAGAGGCTTATGATTGGTGGAGGCGGCTAGTCGGGGTTGACGATCGCCAATGAGGAGGTTACTTGAAATTTTGTGTTTGAGAGGAATTCAAGAGAAAGTACTATCCGGAGGATGTCCGCGGGAAGAAGGAGGTTGAGTTTTTGAGACTTGAACAAGGTAGCATGTCTGTGTCTGAGTATGCTGCAAAATTTACTGAGCTGTCTAAGTTTTATCCTCATTATGACGGAGAGGGGGCTGATTTCTCCAAATGTATTAAGTTTGAGAACGGGTTACGTGCTGATATTAAGAGAGCCGTAGGGTATCAACAGATCCGTGTGTTTCTCTTGTTAGTTAATAGCGCCAGAATTTTTGAGGAGGACAATAATGCCTTCTCCAGAGTTATGAAAGAAAAGCAAAAGAACTTCTCGGATCGTGGTAAGCCATATGAGGTGCCAGCTGGTAAGGGCAAAGGGAAGTTTGTTGGTAAGTTTGCTGGTGAGTCTAAGCGAAGTGGGGGAGATGCTGCAGGCGGTGTTACTTGTTACACGTGTGGAAAAGTGGGCCATAAGAGCCCAGATTGCCCAAACAAGGGTGTGAAGAGATGTTACCGGTGTGGGAAGGAGGGACACATGGCTTCCAACTGTGATAAGAAGGAGGTGCTATGCTTTAATTGTGGGAGAGTGGTCACATCGATTTGGTGCTCGAAACCCAAGAGAGAGAAGTCGTATGGAAAAGTATTTGCTCTAATTGGGTCCGGCGTAGTGAGCGAGATTCGAGAGTGCGTGCTATATCAATAATACTCCTCTTGTTGCTATTGTTGATCTTTGGTGCTACCTATAGTTTTATTCTTCTTTGCATGTGTTGAGAACTTAAGTCTTGTTTTATCCGATATGTTGAGGGAGATGGTTATCGATACTCCAGCTAAGGGTTGGTGACTACCTCCACTGTTTGTGCTAAATGTCCTGTATCTATGTATGGTAGAGAATTTTTAGTTGATTTGATCCATGTTTGCCGCTGAGTGGGATGGATGTCATTCTGGGTATGGAGTGGTTAGTTGATAACCATGTTCATATCAATTGTCGTGAAAGGTCCGTGAGTTTTGCTTCGCATGAAGAGAAGTCGCAGTTTGCTATATCTGTGGTCACCTACAGGATGATGAGAGAAGAGGTTCAGTTGTTTTCTCTATTAGCATCGTTGTCTGCTGAGAGCCAAGCGAAGGTTGATGAATTGCCGGTAGTGCGTGAGTTTTCTGAGGTGTTCCCTGATGAGATTCCGGATGTACCACCAGAGAGAGAGGTGGAGTTTACTATTGACCTGGTTCTTGGCACTAAGCCTGTGTCTATGGCACCATATAGAATATCTGCATCCGAGGCGCGAATTGAAAAAGCAACTTGAAGATTTGTTAGAAAGGAAGTTTGTGAGACCGAGTGTGTCACCTTGGGGAGCTCCAGTGCTGCTAGTGAAAAAGAAATATGGGAGTATGAGGTTGTGTGTAGACTACCGTCAGTTGAATAAAGTTACAATCAAGAACAAGTACCGTTCTTTGAGGATTGATGACTTGATGGATCAATTAGTGGGTGCTAAAGTATTTAGCAAGATTGACTTAAAGTGCGGTTATCACGGATCAAGGTCAAGGATGAAGATGTTCCGAAGACGGCATTTAGGAAAAGATATGGGCACTATGAGTATTCCGTTATGCCTTTCGGTGTGACTAATGCGCCGGGAGTATTCATGGGATACATGAACCAAATCTTCCGTGAGTACTTGGACAAATTTGTGGTGGTTTTCATTGATGACATTCTGATTTACTCTAAGTCAGAATAGGAGCATGCGGAACATCTGAGGTTGGTGTTAGAAATTCTGAGGAGTCGAAAGTTATATGCCAAGTTGTCCAAGTGTGAGTTTTGGTTGAAAAATGTCAGTTTTCTCGGTCATGTGATTTCCAGTGAAGGGATTGCGGTGGACCCTTCCAAAGTTGATGCAGTGTTGCAGTGGGAGTCTCCAAAGTCAGTTACTGAAATAAGGAGTTTTCTGGGATTAGCTGGCTATTATAGAATATTCATTGAGGGGTTTTCGAAGTTGGCTCTGCCATTAACCCAATTAACTTGCAAGGGCAAAGCTTTTGTTTGGGATGACCGATGTGAAGAAAGTTTCAATGAGCTGAAAAGAAGATTGACTACATCTCCAGTGTTGACCTTACCTAGTTCGGTCGAGCCGTTTGTAGTATACTGCGATGCTTCCAAGATGGGTTTGGGCGGCGTGCTTATGCAGAATGGGAAAGTGGTCGCTTATTTGTCGAGGCAATTAAGGACTCATGAGAAGAATTACCCCACTCATGACTTAGAACTTGCCGGTGTGGTATTCACATTAAAAATTTGGAGACATTATTTGTATGGATCGAGATTTGAGGTGTTCAGTGATCACAAGAGTCTGCGGTATCACATTCGATCGAGAAAGAGTTAAATATGAGACAAATATTTGGTGGTTAGAATTATTGAAGGATTATGATTTTGAATTGAGTTATCACCGGGTAAAGCTAACGTGGTTGCAGATGCTTTGAGTCGGAAGACCTTGCATATGTCGGCATTGATGGCTAGAGAGCTTGAGTTGATTGAGCAATTCGAGAGACATGAGTTTAGTTTGTGAAGTTACACCTCAGTGTCGGGTTGGGTATGTTGAAAATTGGCAATGATTTTATGGCTAGTATCCAGGGAAGCCTTGAAGTTAGATGTGAAATTGGTTGATTTGATGAGTGGGATTGGTCACACGGGAATGAAGACTTGAGTTAGATGCTCGAGCGTATTGAGAGTACAGTGGAAGAATTTGTGTTCCGAAGATGAGGAAATGAAAAGGCAATTCTTGAGGAAGGACATAGGAGTAAGTTAAGTATCCATCCCGGAGGCGGCGAAGATGTATCAAGATCCGAAAAAGATGTTTTGGTGGCACAGGTTAAAGCGAGATGTGGCGCGATTCGTGTACTCGTGTTTGACTCGTCGAAATCGAAGGTCGAGCATCGAAGCTGCGGGAATGATGCAACCATTGAATGTCCCGAGAATGGAAGTGGGATAGTATCTCCATGGATTTTGTATTTGGGTTACCCAACACGGTGAGAGGGCATGATTCGATTTGGGTAGTTGTGGATAGATTGATGAAGTCGGCTTATTTTATTCCTATCGGTATTAAGTATCCTGTGTCGAGATTGGTGAAATCTACATTCGGTGATTGTGAAGTCGCATGGTGTTCCTTTGTGCATTGTGTCGATAGAGACCCAAGGTTTACTTGAATTTTGGAGTAGTTTGCGAGGAAGGAGTTGGGTTGAAATTGAGGTTGAGTTCACTTATCATCCTCAAACCGAGGCGCGCAGAGAGGACAATCCAATCATTGGAAGATCTGTTGAGGTCGTGTGTTCTAGAGCAGGGAGGTGCGTGGGATACTCATCTCCCCTTGATCGAGTTTACATACAACAATAGTTATCACTCCAGTATCGGGATGGCACCGTTTGAGGCATTGTATGGTCGGAGGTGTAGGACTCCGGTGTGTTGGTATGAGACTGGGGAAAGTTTAGTGCTTGGACCTGAGCTGGTTAGAGAAACCACTGAGAAAGTGAAGATGATTCGAGAGAAAATGAAAGCGTCTCAGAGTAGACAGAAGAACTACCATGACAAGAGAATGAAGGATTTAGAGTTTGAGGCGGGTGACCACGTGTTCTTGAGAGTCACACCTATGACTGGTGTCGGGCGTGCGCTGAAATCAAAGAAGTTGACTCCTCGCTTCATTGGACCGTATCAGATTACGGAAAGAGTTGGAAGTGTTGCATATTGGGTGGCCTTGCCACCTAATCTTTCGAACTTGCACGACGTGTTTCACGTGTCGCAGCTTCGGAAGTATATTGCAGATCCGTCTCATGTGATTCAACCGGATGATGTAGAGGTGCGGGATAATCTCACTGTGGAGACCGTGCCCGTACGAATTGAGGATTGGGAAGTGAAGACCCTTCGAGGTAAGAAGATCAATCTGGTGAAAGTTGTATGGTTTGGGGCGGTGGTGAAAGCTCGGCGTGGGAGCTGGAGGATAAGATGCGAGAGTCGTATCCAGAGTTATTTGAATCAGGTATGTTTTCGAGGACGAAAAATCCTAAGTGGGGGAGAGTTGTAACACCCCGGAAGTATTTAATTGAATTATTAAATTTATTGGAGGTGTGATTAATTTGATTAAAAATATTGGGTGTTGTTCAGGAGGGGAAACAAGTAAAAAGGGTGGTGCTGACGTGGGAGGCCCAGCGCTTGCTGAGCCCACAGGTTAAACCCTAGGGGTCTAAGCCAAGCTTCTCTCATTTCCACATTTTTGAGAGAAAGAAATCAGGATTGAGAGAGAGGGAGAAGCTGCGCTAAAAGGAGAGGGAGGAGGAGAGTCTTCTCAAGTTTTTCTTCAGGTGAGAGTTCTTAATCTTTCTATACCGTTTTTCTTCCTTTTCCTAGTGTTGTAGCCTTCAATCCCTAACCTCCGTTGTGTTGATTCCCCATTGATCAAAGGAGTGAGTGTGGCTGCGATTTTGAAGGAAGAAGGAGAAGTTTCGTTCGTTGTGTTGCTGGGTTTTTGTACGTGATTTCGTTGTTTCCGGATTATACAAATTCGAGGTAAGGGTGAGCGTTTCGGTTTAACATGATTGAGTATATTAGTAGGGTTTTGTGGGAATTGGTATTGTTGCTGAATTTGATGATGTTTTGATGATTTCATATTTTGAAAAGTATTGATGTTGTTTTGATGCAATTGTTGTTGTTGGAAGAATTTGATGATTCGTTGGAATGAAAATGTGAGAGTGTTCTTGATTTAATTTGATGTTTTATGTTGATGAATTGTTGATTGTTCTGGATGAACTATTAGTGATGATTTGATGATTGATTTGGTGATTAAAGCGTGTTTTGGTGTTGATGAATCTGAATTTTTACGCACATTTATTTATTCTTTGCTTAATCGCGCCTCACCCGCGCTCGATCGCGCTCCAGCGCAAGCGCGCTGTGCAGCAGCCTCATTTCCCTGCCCAATCGCGCTCGATCGCGCCCGACTCGCGCTCCAGTCGCGCCCGACACGCGCTCCGAGCGCGAGTCACTGTTTTTCACTGTTTTCTCACTGTTTTCTTTAAAGTGCTATCATGTTTTTGAAAAATTGATATCTTGCGAACCGGGAACCCGATTGAGGTGTTCTAAGATGTGTTGGAAAGCTTATTCAGAGGCCTAACTGAATATTCTATTTTTAAGGAAAAATAAACTGTTTTTTGTTGCCGTTTATACAAATTAAAAATGTGATATTCCTCTTTTTCCAATGTGGGTATCTAAGTTTAAAGATGAGGTGTTTTCGCGAATTGAAACGTGACGATTCTTAACAAAATTTTTGTAATGCTATGCTTATATAAATGAGTCTCGGTGAAAAGTTATACTACTAGTGTGCTAATTGACTATGGCTAAATTGTAGTTTACCACTAAGGTCAGAATTTCTTTCACTGGTGTATTTACAAGGGCATCACTGAGTGTCTTGCAAAGGTGGCCAATGCCTGTTGCAAGTACTATTAGTTACCTGAGTAATCCCATAGTCAATCAGTTCACTATTTTATAACACACGAAGCTAAAAGAGAAATGAAATATATATATATATATATATATATATATATATATATATATATATATATATATATATATATATATATATATATATGCTCAATGATGATGAGAAAAAGTATGATTGTGATGATGTTGCTATATGATTTTGTGAAATGACGAGTTCACTCTATGAGTGATTATGATGATGTGATATATATGATTTTGATGACTATGACGAATACACTCTATGAGTGTTTTATGATGGTGATGATGAGTACTCCGGTGAGTGTTTGATGAATTGCACATGTGTTCATAGAGTATCATGGCATGTGCATACTATGACGAATAGGCTTCAGCCTCTTATGACGAATAGGCTTGGCCTCTTATTATAGCGAGTATGGTACCATCATGCATATGCCCGCGTGTGGGTTGCATTTTCATACATAATCATGGATGTGAATTGTTCTTTGTTTGTGATTGAGTTTGGTTTTGTGAGATTATGATGTGGTGATGATGATGATATCGTGTGATTATGCGCTCTCATTTCTCTATTATGTACACGATTATGTTTTATTGAAATTCTCACCCTTACGCTTGAAATGTTGCTCTCTTTTGTGGCAACTCGCAGTAACCGCGAGTGAAGGTCTTGCGCCTTAGTGTTAGCTATGGGTCATGTCTATTGAGTCACTCTCACGATACCGTAGCACCTAGGGGCGTAGTTGAAGTTGTTAGTTATTAATTAATTGTTCCACGATTATATTGAGAATATGAGATGTGTTTTGAGAGGCCTAGTGATGTTATTATCTTATTCATTTGTGACGAGTTGTTTTATGAGGTTTAATTTTTATGCACAAACTTAATGAGTGCAAATGATGAGTTTTGTTTATGACGAGGTAGCATTTATTTTCTACTAATTAAATTAATATTTTTGAAAAGAAATTACTCACGATAATGACGTGTAAATTGAGGGGTAGAAAAGGGTGTTACAAACATGGTCGACCAAGGACAAGAAGAACTTTGAAGGGACGAACACGAAAACCAAGACATTTCGCGCAAAGAATCAACTAACTTGATCTTTGTTAGTGATCAAGAATTGGTCGAGAAATTAAAAAAGAAAGACCTTTGGCGGCTTTGAAGATCATTTGAGTCTCCAAAGTTCTTCAAACCGTCGATTTGCGGCTCTTCAAACACTTCTCTTAGTTCTATCAACCAAGAGTCAATAGAAAGCCCGCCGTCGGTTGAAGGCTAAAGTATTGGAGAGGATCTCGTGGCGAAAATTGAGCAGGATCATACGAGTATCGGAGATCAAATCACTTATTCAAAGGATAAGCAAGTTAGATCCTGTTCCTGGGTGTATTAGCAATTACAAGGACTGCCAACAGCAATTGGACCTGCGGCCCAGCCCATCACGATCGGCCCAACACGCCGCTTGGAGCGCAATTCTCGCCGGTAAATTTCGCATAACGGTCGGACATCATCTGATATATACGCCATTCGCACATGGCATCAGCACGTTCTCTAACCTTGTGCTATCGCCGAGCGACCTCTCACTAGATCGTCGGAGTGTCTTTGCAGGTACCACCCGAGGTGCTCAACGCGTGAAGCCAGGACCGGTCCTCTCAACCCTCTCAACGGCCGGCCCATTCAGCGAAGCAACAACAACTTCAACACTTGGTGGTCAAGGTACGATCAATTGGCGACCACGATGGGAGGCCCGCGCGCTATCCTACCTCTTTCATGGCTCCACGCGGCCGGCCCCGACGCGCCCACTTTTCGACTCAATCCTCCGGCGAGAATCGCAGCAGACCGAACCGGGCGTGGCGTCACGGTCCACGAATCTCAAGAGACTTCCACGACAAGAGCCTTGGTGCACAACGGCCGTGGACCGGTCCTCCAGCGGATCCATCCGTCCGTTCGAGAACTTGCCGCCCGCCCGATTGAAGCGGGCATCCGAGGAACCCTCTGCCGTACCATGTTACTCAAGCCGTTTGCAGATCTTGCAAAACAAGAATCAGTGATCGCGCATCGAGATGCACTCATCTCCCGGTATGAAAGAGGTTCGATTCGGGCGCGCGCGTGCGGAAGGCGGAGAACCTTCGGCTCGCCGACCCGGCCGCGCGAAGACACCGCTCCCCTCCTCGAAGGAGCATTTCACGCCGAGAGCACTACTCATCGTTCTCCGGCGAGAAGAAGCGAGGGCACGCAGTCGCCGGCGAGAAGCAGCGTGAGACGCCGTTCGATGTCCGATGACTATGAAGATTCTAGCTACCGTCCTGACACCGGTCGCTCGCCCACTAGATACTCCTCTAATGAGTCGTCCGGGGTCACGTCGGTCGAGAAGCGAGATCTTGGGATTTCGCGAAGAGTGGAAGATTACGAAATGGAAGAATTAGGGGCGTTTCGATCGGCCAGGAGAGGCCAAAGCGGCGACCCGTAAGGCCTCCTCAACTTCCACCAACCGCCCATCACGGAGGATTCTATGGAATGCCGGGAACGCGAGGCATGCCTCGCAATGCAACCCTTTGGGTCGAGCGGCATTCGAGAATGAACATGGCCCGTTCTCCGGGAGATCGGGCGTTATAAGATTCCGAGAGATCTCGCAAGCCGCCCAATCTCAACAAGTTTGACGGCCGAGGAGATCCAGACAAGCATCTCCGTTACTTCAATAATTACTGCTGCTATAGGAATTGGGACCGACCATGAAGTGCGTGCTTTTCCCCAATCACCGGGACGGTACCGAGCATTGGAATGGTGGGAGTCTCTGCGACCCAATTCCATCTCCTCGTGGGACGACACGATTAGAATATTCTTGTCTCACTACACCGCAAAAATCGCCAATATCGGTATGAAGAATACTTGGACTCTGTTGTTCAAGGAGATAATGAGACGTTGAGACGAGTACATCGGCCGGTTTAACATCGAAGGTGAGTTCATTCGTGACTTGTCGGACAAGGACAAGTTGAAATATCTGAAGCGTGGTATTCGACCGACCACCAGGTTCGTCGAAGAATTTACATTGAATCATTACCAAGATCTCGGTCACTTCTTAACGAGGGCTAACGTCCACATGCGGTATGAAGAAACTCGGCAAAGAAGAAAGGCCGTCCGTACCGACCTAAAGAAGAAAAGCAGAAGCGGCCAAAAGGGCATGAAGGTCGCCGCGACAATCGGCCCGACTTTCGAGATAAGAAGTTCGATCATCGCACTCGACTCAACACCTCTATTGCGCAGATTTACACAGTGAGTGTCGAATAATGAGTTTGTGGGAGTTAAGCGGCTGAACCACTCGTGCTCAAGAAGGGGCACGACCGACCAAAAGATACCGCCGCTACCACAAGAGTAAAGGGCACGATACTAACGATTGTATGGCCTCAAAGATGATATTGAAGAGCTCATTCAAAAGGCAAGTTGGGAAAGTATGTGAGGTCGAGGAAGGCGGCCGACCTCAAGAGAAGCAGAGAAAAGAAGCCGATCCAGACAGAGGAAAGGGGCCTGCGGCCATAGAGGCACCCAAAACAAGGATCGACCGAAGATTGCGTGACACTCGACGGTCCAAAGGCCGTAATGTTGCGATGGTTATTCATGGTGGAAACCCCGGATCGCAGGGAATCTAATAAAGCCACTAAGAGAAAGTGGGGACGAGTTGTTAATGGTCGCATCCACTTGAAGACCACCACCGGTCTCGGCGAGACCTCCCATCTCGTTCGGTGACAGCGACCTATACGACGGCAAGCCTAATAGCTATGTTCCATTGGTAATCAGAGCCGTTATGGCAAACACAGAAGTGCAGAGAATCCTGGTCGATCAAGGTAGCTCGGCTGACATCATGTTTGAAGACTTGATCGACAAAATAAAGGTTGATCGAAGCGAGATAATTCCCCAGGCCGAGCCTACTCCTCTAACAGGTTTCAATGGGGCGACGACCTACCCGTTGGGAACGATCGAGCTGCTGGTCACGTTTGGTGACGACACTGGGGATAGTACTGCATGCGGGGCCCGGTCGGAGACGACGTTCCTTGTACTCCCCCTCAAATCCTGCTATCAATGTATTATTGGTAGGCCGACTTTGGGTAAGCTAGAGGCCGTTACATCGACGGTGCATCTGAAAATGAAATTCTACAGCAAAGACGACCAAGTGGTTACCCTGGCGGCCGACCTAGAATCAGCAAGAAGAAGCCATGCTCTATACCAAGAAATATGCGACGAGGTAGATCGTGGCCCGAACGTTCAGAGCACTAGTGAAGGCCATCAAGTCAATGTCGCTGATTTGGACGCTCGGTATGACCCAGACAGCGACCCAGAGGATAATGATGATGATTTGGCTCGAGAACTGAAAAACAGGTTGAGAAGACCAGAGCCCCATGGAGAGTTGGTAGATGTTCAATTGGGTGACGACCCATCCAAAACAGTAAAGCTCGGTAGCGACCTACCGGAGCAAGTGAAGCAAGATCTTGTTCAATGTTTGAGAGACTATGCTGACCTGTTCGCATGGCAGGCATCAGACATGCCCGGCATTCCTATCGAAGTGGCCTGCCATCAACTTTCAGTCGATGAAGGGGTCAAGCCGGTCGCCCAAAGAAGACGCACTCGAGCGAGGAAAAATCTCAAGCCATTTGCAAAGGCCGTTGAGGACCTCATAAAGGCCAATTTTATAGAAGAGATCAAATACACGACACTGGCCGCCCAATGTCGTCTTTGGTTAAGAAGAAGAATGGAAAATGGAGGATGTGTGTGGACTATATCGACCTAAATAAGGCATGCGAAGGATGCCTTCCCGTGCCTAACATTGACAAGCCGGTCGATGGGGCTTCGCTACAAACTCTTGTCTTTTACGGATGCTTACTCGGATACAATCGGATCACGATGTATCCGCCCGATCGGCACAAAGGCGGCCTTCATGACCGATCGGGGAAATTTTCAAGATAAGGTGATGCCCCCTTGTCAAGAACGGCTGGAGCGACCTACCGGCGGATGATGAACAAGATTTTTAAAAGCGGATCGGTCGCATCTCGAGTGTATTTGGGCGACATGATCATTAAAAGCGAATCGACCCAGATCACGTGAGCGACCTCAGAGAAATATTTGAAGAAGCTAGGAGGAACTCACTTAGACTAAATCCTGAAAAATGTACCTTTGGGGTGAGGGCCGGCAGATTCTTGGGTTTCCACCTGACTGAAAGAGGGATAGAAGCAAACCACGAAAAGTGTAGAGGCGATGTCGCCGATATGAGGCCGCCCACATCGAAAAAAAAAGAAATACAACAACTAAATGGCATGGTGGCCGTCCTATCGAGTTCATCCCCAAAGCGGCTGCAAGTCGCTTCCAATCGCTTAGGATCTTTGAAGAAAGAGGTGGACTTCGAGTGGACCGAGCAATGCCAGCGAGCATTGGATGAGTTAAAGCAAGCTTTGGTTAGCCCGCCGATCATGACCAAGCCGCTACCGGGCGAGACATTGTATCTATACTTGGCCATAACAGAAGAAGTTCTCAGTGCTGTGCTAGTTAGAGAGAACGAGCTAAAGCAGAATCCGGTCTACTTCATTAGTAAAGTGCTACAAGGGCCCGAGCTGAGATACCAGAAGATAGAGAAGTTTGCCCTTGCGCTCCTAATAGCTGCTAGAAGGCTGAGACCCTACTTTGTGGCCCACCAGGTCGTGGTAAGGACCGACCAGCCTATCAGGCAAGTCCTTCATCGGCCAGACCTGGCGGGACGAATGATAAAATGGGCGGTAGAACTCAGTGAGTTTGGCATCAAATTCGAATCCAGATCGGCCGCCAAAGCGCAGGTGTTGGCCGACTTTATAGCAGAAATGACTCCTACCCGGAAGATCGTTTGGAACGACCGGATCTTGCACGTAGATGGGTCGTCTAATAGTAAAGGAAGTGGAGCCGGCCTAGTCGGAAAATTCGAAGGTCCGTGAGAGGTGTCTTTGACTTTCGCTTTCCACACGCCGAATAATCGGGCCGAATATGAGGCGTGTATAGCGACTGCTGACTCGCTGAGAGACTTCAATGTTGACCGGGTTGAACTCGGATCGGATTCCCTACTCGTAGTCTCACGGATCAAAGAATTGTATGATGCTAAAGACGAGCGTCTTTGAAAAGTTATCTTGCAAGAGTGAGAGAAGCGCTCAGCGATTCGACCGAAATGAAGTGGTACATGTGCCTCGAACCGAAAATGTTCGAGCAGATATTCTATCAAAGTTGGCAAGTACCAAAACTCCGGAAATCATAGAAGTGTAATTCAAGAAACGTTAAATCGATCGAGGCGTTCAACCAAGCCAAGCCAAGTCATCATTGGCGTTACGTGTGTCGACGGATTTGATTGGATCGCCCCTATCCTAAGGTACATTGTTGAAGGAGAGGAGCCGAACGATCCAAAGCAAGCTAAGTTGGTCGACTCGGAGCGACCAAGTACTCGGTTATAGAAGGAAGTTATGCAAGAGGATTCTCCTCTCCATTGTTAAGGTGTCTTCACGTCGGCCGAAGCCGACCATGTCTTTGAGGACATTCATGAAGGTGTTTGTGGAGTCACCGGGGCGCTCGTTCCATAGATAAGAAGGCTCTCGGGGCGGCTACTATTGGCCGACCATGGGCGAGGACGCCAAGAAACTTCGTTGAAGTGCAAGAAATGCCAAGTACATGCGATGTTCACATTGCACCTTCCTCGTAATTACAAAGTCTTGTCTCACCTTGGCCGTTCGCCTGGTGGGGCATGGATCTTCTAGGTCCGTTTCCACCTGCTCCAGGCCAGTTCAAGTTCTTGATCGTGGCGGTAGATTACTTCACTAAGTGGATCGAGGCCGAGCCGCTTGCAACAATCACATCGGCCAAAGTCGCCAAGTTCTTCGGACGGTGTGTGCTAGCCCGTTTTGGGATCCCCCAGCAATTGATAACAGACAACGGCACCCGGTTCACAGACAAGAGATTGAGAGAAATGTTGGTCGACTTGGGGTCAAGCAGCGTTTCACCTCGGTCGAGCACCCTCGGACTAACGGCGGTAGGCGGCCAATGTGAGTTATCTTACGTGGTTTAAAGCGAAGACCGGATGAAGCGAAAGGCTGGTCGAAGAGTCGCGATCCGTTGCGTGGGCCTACTGGGGCGACCCTCATTCATCGGCCGGGAGTCGCCGCCCGATTGGTGTGCAGGAATCTTTGTGATACCCATAGAAATGGGCGAGTGAATTGGAGGACTTCAAACCCCCTACGGTGGTTGACAACGGCCAGGGCTATCCGAGAAGAAGCTGGACCTAATTGAAGAAGCTGCGCCCAAGCTTCACTAAGAGAGCAATTGATCAAAGTAAGGTCGCAGCCGGGTACAACGCTCGAGTTCAAAAGAGAGAATTCTCGGTCGGCCCACTCGTTCTAAGACGGGCCGGCGTGGGAAACAAGAATGCACGCCAAGGAAGGCGGCACCAAATTGGGAAGGTCCGTATCGAGTCATCAAGAAGGCGGCAAGGGGGCATACGAGTGGAAACCATGAATGGGGCGACTATCCCCCGAACATGGAATGCGAGAAAAACTTAGGAAATATTACGTTTGAATGTAACAAGTGATTTGAATGTAATGACGACCGACGACTACTAATGAAAAGCGGGGAAAGCGCTCTTTTTCCCACCGGGTTTTTTACGAGGCGACCTTTAAAAACATGATGTGTTCTTTACTTTCTCGCAAGAATGTATGACCGGTCGCTCAAGATTGCCCGTGGCAAAGGAGCGATCGAAGATTTATCAAAGTTGATTAGATCGTCAAACGATCTACCTCGAAGCCATCGAAATGGCCTGGCGGTTAACACCGCAAACCTTAGATCGTCGAAGCGGTCCAAATCGGCGACCATCGAAATGGTCCCAATCGAGTGCCATCGAAATGGCCCAAGGGTTAAAACCCGCAAACCTTAGATCGCCGAAACGATCTAAATCGAGCGACCGTCGAAACGGTCCCAACCGAGCGCCATCGAAAATGGCCCAACAACGCTAAGTCGTCGAAACGATCTACATCGAGTGTCATCGAAAATGACCCAAAGGTTAAGTAATAACCCATCGCGTTAGGCCGTCGAACGACCTACCTTGAATGCCATCGAAAGGGCCTGATTGAGGGTCGCCGAGCGATCCAAGGCCCCGTTGGGATATTAACTTGTCAAAGAATGGACGCTTTCGAAATAAGCGCGAATGACGGTTGAACGGTCTTAAAGCTCAAAGACTTAGAGAAAAATAAACATACAAGGCGCACAAAGAAAAGCGACCAAAAACGAGCGCTATCGAAGTAGCACGAAACGGCCGCCGAGCGGCCCACGAGTTCCAAATGAATAAGGCGAATAAATGCAAGTACGCAGACATAGCAATATAAATTTAAAAGGGCGTAATTAAAAGCAAGATTGTCATTACAAATATGGGACGCCCGGCCGAAGCCGAGCGCCCACGAATTAAAGAACTGCACGAAGGCAGAAAAATTGTCGGGCCCGAAGGCAAGTTAAAGTTACAAAATTACACCGCTCGCAGGCGGGCTTCAAAAGAGAATGGTGGCCGGGCGAATGACGTTGCCCTGCTCGTCATATTCTGCAGGCAACATGATCTTATTGTTTTCGACATAGTGCGTGGGCTTGATCATCTTGTCATCGAAATTGATCTGCAGATCGGTATTCAACACCCGCGCCTGGCCAAGAGCGTTGTAAAATTGCTCGATTGCGCCTCTCCGACCGGCCAGGCCACCGTCGGGATCTTTTCTCGGCTCGGCCTTCTACGCCACCCAACCGCCTCTCGCTTCCCCACGGCCTCGCGTCGCCCTTCAAAGTTGCGACCTGAGCAGAAAGCTCCTTGTTCCTCTTTGCAAGCCTGGCCCGGTCTTCCTCCCCCCGTTTAAGGGCCTCCTTCTTCGACTGGAGGAGCTTGTCGTATTTCTGCTGCGCCTCGGTCAAAGCCTTGTCCTTTCCTGCGAAATTCAGGTCGAAGGTTGGCTAGTCGGTCGAACAAAGGTAAGATAAAGAATACAAGACTAAGAAAATAAAATTACCATCAGATTCGGCCACCAGCTCGGCCATGACTTTCTCGACCCCCATACAGAGAGAAGCGCAGAGCGCCATGGGTTTCCTTCGGTACTCCTCCAGATCGGCCGCACCCAAGCTTTCGAGCTGAATGATGGGAATCTCCTCCGTTGCAGGGGTCGAGACCCGACAATCACGCTTGACCCGCTTGGGTGAGCGATCGGCACTGGGAGGAGGCGACCGAGGCCTGCCGACCGGCTTTTTCCCCTGGCTCTTGGGAGTTTGGTGGACTTTTGAGGAAGATTCGGGGTTATCCCCCGGCCGAGGACCGTCGTATCTTTTAGCCCCTCCTTCGGGCTTCAGGACGGAAGCGAGCAGTTCCGGCTTTGCACGGCCATCGCTTTCGCAAAATAACGAGTCATGAGTTAAAAGAAAAAAGAAAGTCAACAACGAGAATATAAGGACGAAAAGTGCAAAAGCGAACCAATCTCGGCCTCGGTTCATAGCCTTCGTATAAGACAAAGGGCGGCAAGGTATGTCGCCCTTAGGACTGGACGCATCATGCCCGGCGACTTTATCATCTCCAAAGTCTCCGTGTCGGCCTCTCCCGGATCTTTCTTCGCATAGATGTAATCTCCGGCCGCTGCAGAAATGAGCCTCATTCCACATGATTGGGAAATAAGGGGCCCAAAGATCCCGTCCGGTGAACCTCACAAACGGTCTTCCGGCCTCCTCGGTAGGAACGATCCGAAATACCGACTTTTCGGGCCGCTCCCAGCGACTCTCGAACGCTTTGAAAAATCGGTGGTGAGTCTTCTGCATCTTGAAGGAGACTTGTTCCCTCTTCTCCTTGTTGGCCTTCTCTCTGAGCCAGCTCAGCTCGAAGATAGCGAAGAAAAGCATCATCGACACCGGCCGACCCAGCTTGGTCAGCAAAACTTCAAAAGTCTTTAAAAACGCCCACGCGTTTGGGTGAAGCTGTGAAGGGGCGACCCCAATATGGCGCAGGACGTCGCGTTGGAATTCGGTAAAAGGAGGGGTAATCTTCATCTTCTCGAACACGAGCCGATACATCGTGAACTTGAAGTTGGAAGAATAAGTCGCGATATCTTCGCCCTCCTTCATGCCTCTTATCCTCCAGCCCGGTGAGTCTTCAAGGCGGCTCCGTAGATCGGGCAAAGCATCGTGACCGACTGTAAGAATGCTCCTGTTAGAGCGAAGAGTCTCCGACACCCAAGACATGTCAGACACATCTCGAGCTACATCAGCTTGGACCTCGGCCTCAGCTTGAACCTCGGCCGACCCTTCGTTCGACCCTCCGATGTTGGCTTCCAAACCAGAAATATTGACTTCGGGCTGAACCACCTCTTCTCCTCGGACTTCTTCGGCTCGGCCGCCTTCGGCCTCCACCATCTCCTCGTCCACGACTGGGACGGCACTCTGCGCCTCGTCATCATCAATGATAATCACGTCGACGTCTTCTTCTTCTCCCTCCACTCGGGATACAACGTCCTCGGGCGGTGAAGAGTTGCTTGGCCGCTCGGAAGAATGGGCGGACCTGGAACCAGTGCTCTTAGAGCTGGCCGATCCCCGATCGGAAGAACGAGAACTCGAGCCCGTGTTGCTCGAAGAACTGCTTGAAGGGTTAGAACTTTTGTCGCCCGAAGACGACTTGGGTTCGCCCGGCCTCGACATGAATGTGGCGAAAAGATCAAGGCGGTTTTCCGAATACGGCGATTAACTTTGTCCGTGGCATACACGAACACCTGTGATAAAGGGATCGAGTCAGGTCGATCGAGCAAAGCACTCATGAGAGGGGGCGAGCTGGCCATCCCTCGACCTGACACCCCCTATCACGAGGCGTGGAAAAGCACGAAGTACTTTAAAGAAAAAACTCAAGTTAAAAGAGTAAAGGGAGTGATCGATTCATACCTTAAGCAGATGTTGAAGATCGGTCGCAAATAGATAGAAACAGCTTCGAATGCAAGTCGGTCGTTGGCAGAGCAAATCTTGGAAGTGTGAGAAATGAACTCAGCAGAAGGGCTATTTATAGCACGCAGTCTCGCGCGCGTGAAGGGGACCGGGAGGCGAAGAGTCACAACGCTTCGTCTTCTCACCAATGGTTGTCTCCAGACAGCCTCGGAAACACCAAACGTCACGTCTTAAATGTCAGGAAAGACCAACCGTCACGACAGCACGGCCGACGGTTGACGAGCGGTCGACACCGCCCCGTAGAAAAAGCAAACGGCCGCGTCCGTTTCGTCAAAGTAACTTCACTCCTGGGGGCATCGATTCAAGCCTCAGCCCGCTCTCAAGCGACCTAGGCTTGGGGGCGGCTGTTCTCGGGTGTATTAGCAATTACAAGGATCGCCAGCGGCAATTGGACTCGCGCCGACCCATCACGATCGGCCCAACACGCCGCTGCTTTGAGCGCAATTCTCGCCGGCCGAAATTCTCGCATAACGGTCGGACATCATCAGATATATACGCCATTCGCATACATGGCATCGTGTACGTTCTCTAACCTTGTGCTATCCGCCGAGCGACCTCTCACTAGATCGTCAGAGTGTCTTTGCAGTACCACCCGAGGTGCTCAACGCGTGAAGCCAGGACCGGTCCTCTCAACCCTCTCAACGACCAGGCCCATTCAACGAAGCAACAACAACTTCAACACTTCATTGGTCAAGGTACGATCAGATCCTCCTCAAGATCTTCTCACCTTCTTCATCGAATTTGGTCCTCTCTTCGAGCAACTTTCTCTCTTGATTAAACAACGATCCAATATCCTCAAGCACTGAGGCTCGGGAGAATCAACTTTGCGGCGTAACTTGATTCTCTTAAAGTTGCTCAAGATGATATTGAAGCTCTTGAAACACAAGCAACAAATGACGAAGGCGGTTCACGAGTGGGATGTGAAGATCACACGCTATGCAGAAGAGATAAAAATACTTCAGACCAAATTGTCGAATGCTGAGTATCAGAAAAGCTTGGTCGTCGAAAGAATGGAGAATGCCTCTTTGTCGAACAAAACCGCTAAGGCATTGACGGCCATAGATCATTTTAGAAAGCCAACCAACATCAAGCTACTCTTGCCGAACTCGTGGGGATCCGAACCTTCTTGAGACTTCCATTTCTCTAAGTGCAAACATTCTTGAGAGGCTCAAAACATCGTTGAAGAATTTTTGAGACTTTATAATAGTTTAGAATTTTTATTATGGTTATGTAATTTTAATTTTGCATTACACATTACCATTTATGAACAATTTCCGTTTATCTACGTTTGTTCGATTTTTATCTCAGTCAATGTTGGCTTATATTGTTTTAAATATTTGCCATTTATTCGAAATATCCTGTTTTCGTTGTTTCCGGATTATACAAATTCGAGGTAAGGGTGAGCGTTTCGGTTTAACATGATTGAGTATATTAGTATGGTTTTGTGGGGTTTGTGGGAATTGGTATTGTTGCTGAATTTGATGATGTTTTGATGATTTCATATTTTGAAAAGTATTGATGTTGTTTTGATGCAATTGTTGTTGTTGGAAGAATTTGATGATTCGTTGGAATGAAAATGTGAGAGTGTTCTTGATTTAATTTGATGTTTTATGTTGATGAATTGTTGATTGTTCTGGATGAACTATTAGTGATGATTTGATGATTGATTTGGTGATTAAAACGTGTTTTTGGTGTTGATGAATCTGAATTTTTACGCACATTTATTTGTTCTTCGCCTAATCGCGCCTCACCCGCGCTCCAGTCGCGCTCCAGGCGCAAGCGCGCTGCGCAGCAGCCTCATTTCCCTGCCCAATCGCCCTCCAGTCGCGCCCGACTCGCGCTCCAGTCGCGCCCGACACGCGCTCCGAGCGCGAGTCACTGTTTTTCACTGTTTTCTCACTGTTTTCTTTAAAGTGCTATCATGTTTTTGAAAAATTGATATCTTGCGAACCGGGAACCCGATTGAGGTGTTCTAAGATGCGTTGAAAAGCTTATTCAGAGGCCTAACTGAATATTCTATTTTTAAGGAAAAATAAACTGTTTTTTGTTGCCGTTTATACAAATTAAAAATGTGATATTCCTCTTTTTCCAATGTGGGTATCTAAGTTTAAAGATGAGGTGTTTTCCCGAATTGAAACGTGACGATTCTTAACAAAAATTTTGTGATGCTATGCTTATATAAATGAGTCTCGGTGAAAAGTTATACTACTAGTGTGCTAATTGACTATGGCTAAATTGTGGTTTACCACTAAGGTCAGAATTTCTTTCACTGGTGTATTTACAAGGGCATCACTGAGAGTCTTGCAAAGGTGGCCAATGCCTGTTGCAAGTACTATTAGTTACCCGAGTAATCCCATAGTCAATCGGGTTCACTATTTTATAACACACTAAGCTAAAAGACAAATGAAATATATATATATATATATATATATATATATATATATATATATATATATATATATATATATATATATATATGCTCAATGATGATGAGAAAAAGTATGACTGTGATGATGTTGCTATATGATTTTGACGAAATGACGAGTTCACTCTATGAGTGATTATGATGATGTGATATATATGATTTTGATGACTATAACGAATACACTCTATGAGTGTTTTATGATGGTGATGATGAGTACTCCAGGTGAGTGTTTGATGAATTGCACATGTGTTCATAGAGTATCATGGCATGTGCATACTATGACGAATAGGCTTCGGCCTTATGACGAATAGGCTTCGGCCTCTTATTATGACGAGTATGGTACCATCATGCATATGCCCGCGTGTGGGTTGCATTTTCATACATAATCATGACTGTGAATTGTTGCTGTTTGTGATTGGAGCTGGTTTTGTGAGATTATGATGTGGTGATGATGATGATATCGTGTGATTGTCTGCTCTCATTTCTCTATTATGTACCTGATTATGTTTTATTGAAATTCTCACCCCTTCTGCTTGAAATGTTGCTCTTTTGTGGCAACGCTGCAGGTAACCGCGAGTGAAGGTCTTGCTGCCTTCCGTGTTAGCTATGGGGCTATCTATTGAGTCACTCTCTGATACCGTAGCACCTAGGGGGCGTAGTTGAAGTTGTTAGTTATTAATTAATTGTTCCACGATTATATTGAGAATATGAGATGTGTTTTGAGAGGCCTAGTGATGTTATTATCTTATTCCGCTGTGACGAGTTGTTTTATGATGTTTAATTTTTATGCACAAACTTAATGAGTGCAAACGATGAGTTTTGTTTATGACGAGGTAGCATTTATTTTCTACTAATTAAATTAATATTTTTGAAAAAGAAATTACTCTGATAATGACGTGTAAATTGAGGGGTAGAAAAGGGGTGTTACAAACATGGTCGACCAAGGACAAGAAGAACTTAGAAGGGACGAACCTGAAAACCAAGACATTTCTGCCAAAGAATCAACTAACAGTGCTGTTAGTGATCAAGAATTGGCTGAGCTGAAAAAGAAAGACCCTTTGGCAGCTTTGAAGATCATGCTGAGTCTCCAAAGTTCTTCAAACCGTCTGATTTGCAGCTCTTCAAACACTTCTCTTAGTTCTATCAACCAAGAGTCAATAGAAAGCCTGCTTCGTCAGTTGAAGGCTAAAGTATTGGAGGGGGATCTCGTGGCGAAAATTGAACAGGATCCTTCTGAGTATCTGGAGATCAAATCACTTATTCAAAGGATAAGCAAGTTAGATCCTCCTCAAGATCTTTTCACCTTCTTCATCGAATTTGGTCCTCTCTTCGAGCAACTTTCTCTCTTGATTAAACAACGATCCAATATCCTCAAGCACAAGGCTCAGGAGAATCAACTTTGCGAAGCAGAACTTGATTCTCTTAAAGTTGCTCAAGATGATATTGAAGCTCTTGAAACACAAGCAGCAAATGACGAGAAGGCGGTTGCTGAGTGGGATGTGAAGATCATACGCTATGCAGAAGAGATAAAAATACTTCAGACCAAATTGTCGAATGCTGAGTATCAGAAAAGCTTGGTCGTCGAAAGAATGGAGAATGCCTCTTTGTCGAACAAAACCGCTAAGGCATTGACGGCCATAGATCATTTAGAGAAAGCCAACCAACATCAAGCTACTCTTGCCGAACTCGACGGGGATCTGAACCTTCTTGAGACTTCCATTTCTCTAAGTGCAAACATTCTTGAGAGGCTCAAAACATCGTTGAAGAATTTTTGAGACTTTATAATAGTTTAGAATTTTTATTATGGTTATGTAATTTTAATTTTGCATTACACATTACCATTTATGAACAATTTCCGTTGGCTTATATTGTTTTAAATATTTGCCATTTATTCGAAATATCCTGTTTTCGTCACCCAGCTCTTCGATTTCATAAGCACCATTTCAAAAGCATTGCAAAACGCGAAATGGGCCTTCCCACCCTGGTGACCATTTGCCTAAAACTCTATCTTTTTTGTCCATAGGCAACAGGACTTTCCACACTAATTCTCCTTCTTCAAATGTTTTTAACTTAACCTTTTTGTTATAGGCTTTAGCTACCCTTTCTTTCTGCCGAATGAGCATTTCTAAAGCTAATAACCTCTCTTCGTCTAAATCAACCAATTCATCGATAATCATATTCCAATAATGGTCAGAAGGGATTTCCCATTGTCTTTGAATTTTTGTTGATTGTAAACAAATTTCGACAGGTAACACTGCATCATGTCCAAATGTTAGCCTGTAAGGAGTAGTGTTGATAGACTCTTTAGGTGAAGTTCGACAAGTCCATAACACTTGGTCAAGAGTACTATGCCAATTTTTGGGTTTACGTCCAACATGTTTTTTAATCAAGTTAATAATGATTTTGTTGGCAGCTTCTACCTGACCATTGGCTTGTGCGTAGTATGGCGTCGAAGTTAATAACTTAAAACCAATTTCAGAAGCAAAGTCTACCATTTTTCGACCAGTAAAAACAGTACCTTGGTCTGTAGTAATGGTTTCTGGAATTCCATATCTATAAATGATATGATTTTGAATAAACTTTATTACTGCTTCTTGATCCACATTGGCTAAAGGTATTGCTTCTACCCATTTAGTAAAGTAGTCAATTCCTACAAGGATGTATCTGTGACCTTTTGACGAAGTTGGTTTTATTTCTCCAATCACATCTAAAGCCCATCCTCTAAATGGCCAAGGTTTCACTATAGAGTGTAACTCATTTGCAGGCACATGTTTTATTCCAGCATGCTTTTGGAATTCTTGACAACCTTTAGCAAACTCTATACAATCTTTCAACATAGTTGGCCAATACATTCCTTGCCGAAACAATAACCATCTCATTTTGTGGCCTACTTGATGTGAGCCACATGCTCCACTGTGTGTATCAGAAACTGCTAAGTATGCCTCATTCTCACTAAGACATTTTAATAGCACCCCCTCAGGAGTTTGCTTGAACAATTCATTTCCAATTACCACATAGCTCAGAGCTCTGTACTTCACTTTCCTACTGGTGTTTCCTGTAGGATTTTGCAAATACTCTACAATAGGTTTCCGCCAATCATTATCAATCATATTGTCAATAGCAAAAATTTCTGCTAAGTCAATATCATCAAAGATGTGACGTGTTTCAACAAATACTTCATTTGTAGTTATTGTGTAACACCCAAAAATAGTTCAATTAATTATTTAGTTGAGTTATTTAAGGTTTACAACTTTTTAATTAAGCCAAGTATTAATTAGGAGTTTATTTCTTTTAGGAGATGCTTAAGTGAATGGAGAAGGTGGGCGTAGAGGCCCATGAGCCATTGGAGGCCCATGAGCCATTAGAAGCCCAAGTGTGTGCCTTAAATGAGAGTGTCGAAGGAGAGGGAGCATGTTTCACCAAAAAGGAATCTAAGAAAAGTCAAAGAGAAGTAAGAGAGAGAAGTTGGTAGGTGAGATCATTTTCTAGAGAGAAGGAAGAGCTTCCGCCGAAGAAGAAGCTCAAGCTCAAAGGGAGAAGAGTTGCTGCGAGTGTTAACTGGAGAGTTTCAGTGAAGAGAGAGTGTTCTACTCAACTGAACAAGGTTAGGGGGCTCTCTTCTCACGTATAATTTTGTGTTATGATGAGTTGTTATGTGTGAGTAGATTGTATTTATGTTTGCTGAGTTGCTTTGCATGCTTGATGTGTTTTGATGTTTTTGATGTTGTGTTTTGGCTCACTTCAGTGGAGTTGTGTGGAGTGGATGAGAGAGTTGGTCATACGAAGGATCAAGGAGTGAAATGGGGCTGAGGAAACTCTCAGTCCCAGTGAGCGAGAGTGAGTGAGGGTGAGCAACATAATCTTGGAGAGGTCCTTAAAGAATAGGCTTAGGATAACAAAGGAGTAGTTGAAAACGTACATCATAAAGTGACGAGTGTGCGTTGGAGTTAAATGGAGTAGTCGGTTTAGGATTGCCGAGGTGAGGTTACTCTCCATACGTAAGCTGGAGCTTAAGTGAATAATCGTAAGTGTTAAGAACGTACGTAACGAGGTCATAGGAACCGAGGTGAGTGATAGAGCACCAGTAACTAAGTGTATGAGTACCTGAGACTAGGTATAAGTATCGGTCTGTACTTGCCGAAGTGTAGGGTAAGTAGGCCGAGATACTTAGGCCGAGATAGAGTACTTAGGCGTAGATGCTGAAGTGCCGTTGATAACGTATAGCGTGTAGTAACCGAGGTTTATGGCCGAGACGTAGAGTATATCATACCTAGGTGTACTTGCCGAGGTGAGATGTCGCGTTTAAGCGCGGTGTGCCCAAGCGTAGAGTAACTAGGCGGTGTTATAGAGGAAGTAAAGTACGTTCGCGTGAATGGAAGTGACTATGAGTGGAGTAGAGTGTGGGCGTACCAAGGTGCCAAGCGTGTCGAGGTGCCGAGTGTGCCGAGGTGCTATAGGTGCCGAGGTGTTGTTTCAACGCTAGTGTAGCGTAGGCTGTTGCTGGACGCAACTGTGAGCGTCGCTTTGAGTGCCAAGTGCGTGAGGGGCTAAGTGGTGTAGTCGTTTTAGTCCCTATTTGACGTTTTAGTCCTAAGTGGCATGGTAGTCCTCGTGGTGACTTTTTTTGGTCCACTACTTGGAACCGAGGTGATCGGTGAGTTGAGGGCGACAGTCTTAGTGCTGTAGGCCGATACAGAGACGTCGGCCTTAGTGCCGTAATTATGTGTGAGAGTTGTTTTGGCCGTAAGGCAACGAGTAGAGGAAAAATAAATGGCCTTAGCGCGGTGGCCGTAATTATGTGTCTTAGTGTTTTGGCCGTAATTATGTGTGAGAGTTGTTTTGGCCTGAGGGGCATTAAATAAAATGAAAATGGTGAATGCAGAGGACTTCGGTCCTAGAGGTGAGCAGAGGACTTAGGTCCCATTTATGAATAAAAGGCTGCGGTCTAATTGGTGAGTTACTGGAATTGTGTTATGATTTAATTGAATAATGTATATGTTGTGTATTATGCATTGTTCATGGTGTCACATAAATCATAAGCATAATGGTGAAAGCAGAGGACCTCGGTCCTATGGTGAAAGCAGAGGACTTCGGTCCTAAGGTGATAGCATCAGACTTCGGTCTTAATGGATCCATCATGCATATGCCCTTGGAGTTTTGGGTCTGCATCATGCATATAACTCATGCACTAAATAATTGTGTTATTTGTGTGTTGTGCCGAGTTGTTTATATGTGTTGCTTAGCATAATGCTTGTCATAAACTTTATTATATGTGTTTAGAGACTCACCCTACTGCTTTTATGTCGCTCTCATGTTGGCAACTTGCAGGTATTCCCGAGTAGAGGTCAGTCCTCACTCAGTGTCGTTTGGCGTCGTCATTGCTCTGGTAGTGTAACACAGGGGGCCAAGTAGTGTAGTGGTCTGTTATGTAGATTTATTTTGAGTTATAAACCTATGTCTTTTGGAACATGTATTATTTTGACTGTGATGTAACTAATAACCTGTTGATTGTTGAGCTCGGTTCCTTCTAGGCCGAGGTGCTGTATGTACATCACACTACACTGTTTAGCTGCGCAATTATTTATATTGTTTTGCTTGGTTGAAATTCATGTAGAAAATGTAGCACTCCTTGAGTGGTTTTTGAAAACTCTGATTTAATTTGCTAAGTAGTATTAAAGTAAGGGGGTGTTACATATTGCCCCCCCAATTTTTGGTGTTGACAATAATGTTGAAAAAGTGTCATTATAAAGGGAGTCCTCTGCAATGAGTTTATCTTTGATCTCAATTAACTCTTCTAGGCTTTATTTTGAAACTTTGTAGCCTAAAGTAATTTGTGCCAACTCATTTGCCACTTGATTTTCAATTCGTGGTAAATGTTCTAGGTGTACAAATGTAAACCTTTTTAATAAAGTACTGGCAACAATAAAATATTTAATAAGGTGTTCATTGATGCATTTGTATTCCTTTGTCAATTGTTTGACAACTAGTTGGGAATCACCTTTTATTTCTACATGACTTGCCCCCAACTCGAGTAAAATTTTAAGGCCTACTATCAGAGCCTCATACTCAGCTTCATTATTAGAGCAAAAGTCTCGAATTTTGAATCTATACTTCGTTGGAATGTTTTCTGGGGAAATAATTAAAATCCCAATACCAACTCCATTTTTATGGCTTGAGCCATCGAAATATAGCTTCCAAGGACGTATGTCTAACGAATTCAACTCACGTTCGACAACAGAATGGTCCACTATAAAATCAGCAACCACTTGTCCTTTAATTGATTTAAGAGGCTGATAAGTTAGATTATATTCTAACAAAGCTAAAGCCCATTTACCAATTCTACTATGCAACATTGGTTTTGATAACATATGTTTAATTACATCAAAATGCGAATAAACATAAACATCTGCTGATTTTATATATTGCTTTAATTTCGTACAAGAGAAATACAAGCAAAGGCATAAATTTTCTATTGGGCTATACCGTGTTTCAGCATCAATTAAAACCCTACTAAGGTAATAAATGGCTCTTTCGACACCATTATCATCCTCTTGTGCCAACATGCTACCTATTGTGTTATCAGAAGCTGTTATATACAGTTTTAGCAATTTGTGTCTAATAACAGGCAATAAAATTGGTGGTTTCATTAAATAAGACTTAATTGCATCAAAAGCTGCTTGATGAACTTGCTCCCATTTGAACTCATCTTCTTTCTTCAGTCTCAACAATGGCGAAAATGCTTGTGTTTTGCCACTTAGGTTTGATATAAATCTTCGAAGGAAATTGATTTTTCCCAGTAATGACTGAAGTTCTTTCTTGGTCGAAGGAGTTTTCGTTTCCATAATTGCCTTAGTCTTATTTTGATTGATTTCTATGCCTTTCTTGTGTACTACAAAACCCAAGAATTCACCTGCACATACACATAAAACACATTTGGTTGGATTCATTTTTAATCCATATTTCCTCATTCGTTCAAAAGAGCGTCGAAGATGGTCTAAGTGACCAATTTCTGAGGAAGACTTAACCACCACATCATCTATGTATATTTGCATAAAATCATCAATAAAATCATGAAACATAGAATTCATTGCTCTTTGGTAAGTGGCACCAGCATTTTTTAAACCAAAGGGCATTACTACCCATTCATAAACACCCAATGCCCCTGGACATCGAAAAGATGTTTTCGACACGTCCTCTTCAACAATAAAGATTTGATTATACCCTGAATAGCCATCTAGCATACTGAGATAATCAAATCCTGCTGCTGAATCTATTAGCATTTCTGCTACAGGCATGGCGTACTCATCTTTAGGTGTTGCGTTATTTAAATCTCTAAAATCTACGCAAACTCTAAGTTTTCCATTTTTCTTCATTACTGGAACAATATTAGCTAACCAATCGACATACCTGGCAGTTCTGATGAATTTGCTCTTGAACAACCTTTTGATCTCTTCTTTGATCTTAGCCAATATTTGAGGAGCGAATCTTCTTGGTGTTTGCTTTACTGGTTTCACTGTATTCCCATGCATTTCACTGTATCCCCATGCAAAGCAATCCTTGAACTCCTGCAGTAGCGAAATAACTTGGGTTTTGAAGGCAGCATCAAGGTGTGCACTAATGTACGTTGGCCTTTTGACTAAGCCATCTCCCAAATCCACTTCTTCCACTGGATCTTGAGCTTGCATGCGTTTTGTCGAATCTCTAGGATCTTTTTCAAAACCCAATGGTTCATCATCATAAATGCAATCAAGTTTTTCATCTATGACTTCACCATTTTCTTCAGATGAAGCTATGGCTTCGACAGCCATTGTTTGTTGAATTATTTCGGCTTCCAAAGCCGCTTTTACTCTATTTTCGGCCATGTAGGCCGTAATCTTATCCCATGCATTGGGTACTGACATTTAAAACCTTTTTAAGATTCAGTGTCCCATCTTGTCTGAGGTAGAACACCTTCAGGATAAACACTTGTATCTTCCATTACTTCCCTTTCCCAAACGAAACCATGTGTTGGGTAGAGATGGACTGAAGCAAGCACATTGTCAGAAGGAATGTACGCTTGATTGGAAGATGTACATGGCGCAATATTCGCCATCTGCTTTTCAAAATTTTCTTTGGTGACATGGTTCACATCAGCAAGAAAATAACTCTGGTCAGCTTCGACATACTCCACTAGACCATCTTCTTTCCACATCACCAGTTTTTGATGTAGGCTTGAAGGCACAACACCAACTCCATGTATCCATTCCCTACCAAGGAGCAAATTATAGCTTGCCTTAGAAGCTATAACAAAGAACATAGTAGTTCTTTTAATAGTGCCTACAACTATCTCAACCTCTATGGCCCCCAAAGATTGGCCAGATTTGCCTTCATAGTTTGTTAAGACAATATTATGAGGTTTGAGATCTGTGTCGAACATTCCTATTGTCTTCAACAACGCCTGAGGCATTAGGTTTACTGCAGCACCTCCATCCACCAGTATTTTATTAATGCCCACACCATTGACTTTGGCTTGAACATATAGTGGCTTTAAGTGATGTTGCATGCCTTCATCTGGCTTCTCGAAAGTAGCCATTTGGTCTTCGACACAACCATTGTTCATCACATAATAATAAACTGGCTTATGGTTAGCCATATCTTCAGTAAAGTTCTCTTCAATGTCATTGGGAACTGTAATGACATCGTATTCACTGGGTAGAATAGATACCACATTACATATGACATCAAAGCTAGCTTCAGAATCATCAAAATCTGAAGTCACATCTTCATCCATGTCGAATTTAGCATTCCTCATTTTCAAAGACGATAATGGAGGAAATATTCTCTTAGTTGCAGGCCTCTTTGGCTTTTCTATCACAATAGCTTTACCTTTGGCCTTATCCCCAGTATTCACCAGATTTGCAGCATGTATATTTGCCTTTGTAGCTCCAACAGTTTTAGCAGTCGCATTCTTTACCCCCTTCGAACTTCCGGGGTTTGCTCATTAGCAGCAAGCATTGCTTTCTTCTTTGAGCGTTGGAATCGACGCCATTAAGTCTTCGTCATAGGGTTTTTACCCTTATAGTTATTCTTGTAATTGTACTTTGCAGCCTCACTCGTATTTGACTTAGCAGCTTCAACCTGTGGAGCAGTGTTTTTGTAATGCTTGCAACCAGCATGGATCCACTTCTCATTTGGCAGGTTTGCCATTGGGACAAATGATTTAGCAGATGCCGACAACACGAACTCTTTCTTCGTTGTACTCTTGTTAGCAAACTGTTGTCTACTTGTCGAAGGCTTAGTTGAACTCTTAGCCTTGTAAGGAAGATCTCTCTTTTGAAACTGAAGTTTGGCTTCTTATCTAGCCATTTCCTTTTCAGAGGTTGTCGAACTCTATAGCCTTCGATACTCTTGGCTGCCTCTTTGTCGAAAACAACACTACATCTGGGGCACATCATTACCTCAGAGTTTTTCAACTTGCACCTGTTGAGGAAATCTATCAATTCCTCTTCAGCCTTAGTGTATACAAACTATACTTTTTCATCATACTCTTCCTGAGTTATCTTCTGTGTAACATTATCTGCACGTACAACACTCTTGAGTTTCTCTGAAGTAGACTTAACATTTTTGGGAGAGCCTAACATCTTAACATCCACCATGCTGATATTCATTTCGACAGGTTCTGCGTACATGGCTTTAGCTTGATGGAGTGGGTCAGCATCAATTTGCATTGGAGCTTTGTTTTTCTTGTCACCAAATTTAAGCCTTCCCTCTTTAATGGCCTTTTGTACTATGTCCCTGAAAAGTACACAACGGTCAGTAGTATGTCCCAAAAAATTATGAAACTTACAATAACCCTTTTTCTTCCTCTGTTCGAGAGAAGGTACTTTCAGGCCATTAGGCACTAATATTTGGCCATCAGTTACTAAAAGATCAAAAATTTCATCACATTTAATAACATCAAAAGTGTAAGTTTTAGGCACAAATCTATTATTTTTAGGCTCTACAGGATTATTCCCATTTGCAGGCCTTAATAATTTACAGGAATAAGGAGGACCAGGCTTAAGTTCAGCCACGTTTATCTCTTCTGCATCGACATCACTAAATGCAAAATCGAATTCCTCATCAACATAGGCTATTTTTTCTTTTTTATGAAACCCAACTGAGTTTTCTTTTTTATTGAATTTGTGCACTCTAGCCTTTTCCTCTTTCAACCTTTCTACTTGTCGAACTCTATCGGCTAATTGGGCCATGTCTCTTAAATGAGAAGTATCCAATTTCTTTCTAATAGAATAATCAAGGCCACCAGCAGCCATTTCGACAAGTTCATGTTCAGGAACTTGTGTAAAACACCTAGTCTTTAACAACCTAAATCTATTTAAGTAATCATCAATAGCCTCAGGCACTTTACGTCGAACACTGGCCAATTCTTTGAGACTAATCTTTGACTAGCCCATGTAGAATTGTTCATGAAACGCTTTTTCCAATTGCCCCCATGTATACATAGAACCAGGGGGTAAAGTGGTAAACCACGTAAAAGCATTCTTAGTTAGAGAATTTGGAAAATATTTCATTTTCAAGTTCTCATTTTGGGCTATATCCCCTGCCTCAGTCATGTAAAGGGCAATATGTTCGACAGTAGACTCATTGGTATCACCCCCAAATTTAGTAAACTTGGGAATTTTCCAACCTCTTGGCAACTCTGTTTGCAACACATATTCACACAATGGTGATATGAAATTAGGCCTATGCAAACCTATGTTAAGGCCATTCTGTGCCATTATGGTTTATACCAAAGTGGCTATATTATCTTGAGCACAAACATTATTTCGTTGCACTTGTCGAACAACTTAATCAGCGTTTTGGTTTCGGTTTACCATGACTACTTCAGGGACATGGTTTCCCATCCCTGGTTGTTCGTCTATAACCGCTTGGGCTTCGACTGTAACTGATCTTTGTGGAGTATTAGGCGCATTATTCCCACAATTGGGTACTTGCCTATTATTACCCGTAGGAGCCCCAAAAAAATCTGCAATCCTACCCATCTGATTCGCTAACATTTGATAACTCGTATTGGTATTCTGAATTAATGGATTGAAAACAGTACCAATTTGTTGGGTTAGCATATTAACCATATCATGATTACTTTCGTCTACTTGTTGTCTTAACGCCAACAAAGACCCATTGGTTAATCGCAAGAGGATTTCGACCTTGCATGCTCGGAAGAAACATGAGAGGAGAAAAGGTCGAAACATCTGGCATTCCAGTAGGCATGCCATACATAGCAAAAGGGTATGGTGGTAGACTCATATTCTGAAAACGCGTTTCTAAACTGTTCCCTGTTGCCATATAAGGACTAGAAGGAAGTCCTACATTTGGTGGCACAGACATAGATTGTGTCGACCCAACATTGGTCATCGACATTGCAGGAACGGTTATTGATGTTACTGGGGCTATTGTCCCTGCAACATTTCCAGCGCTAACACTCACAGAGTCCAAGGTTGTTCCTTGCCCTTGTGGTGCCACAGGGTTGGAACTGGAGGCATTGTTAGAATTAGTACGCACCATTCTACCACTCCTCAAGCGCATACAAATACATGCACTAATGAGTAAAAGCACAAAATCAATGGCAAAAGGTCCCACTGGGCGTGCCAATTTGTTTGCTGGTGTTTTTAGCAAACAATCAGTAGTTTTCAATATTGTGATTGTGAGATCAAACTAGAAAATCTCTTTGACAATTGCCTTTGTGTTTTTAACGGTTTTAAGATTAGTAAATGACACGAAGAACGAGACTGAAAGTAAAACAAAAGCAATAATTGCAATAAATGTAAAAAGAGAATAGAGATTGCATTGAATTGAAAGTAAAGTGGTTCACAAGCACGTACAATGAATCTGTTCACTCGTTTTTCGCTTTTGTCTGGAAGTTGAGTTTTTAGAGTTCTTGCGTAATGTTGTGACCCCTATTTTCTATTACGAAAGAGTATTTATACTCTTGGAAACAAACGTGGAAAAATAACTGATCCCTAGGAATAAGGAGAAGTAACTGCCCACTAACTGTTTGCTCCTTCGCACTTCGACTAAACTGCTACCAACCGCTCGACGAAGTATCGAACCTTGCTTTGTCGAAAGGTTGATTTCTCCCTTGTCGAAGGTTCCTTGCTCTGCTCGTTTCCACAACTCTGAGTGCCAGGCTTGTCGAAGCTCATTCACGTTGCTAGCACTTGTAGACATTTTCTGTCGAAATGATGATGAATTGACTTGATATTGACCTGTGGCTTCCAAAACATTAATAATGGAAAGTCAACCCCATTTAAAACTTCATTTAATGTACTATCGAAATTTTGAGGTAACAGTAGGCAAGCCACCTCGGCTGGGGAGAGGGGCGCCACCTCGGCTAGTAAGCAGGCCACCTCGGCTGGGGAGAGGGGTGCCACAGAATCACAAGCGAAACATATGCAGCAAACTAAAATCAACAACCAAGCCAAACATTAACAGTTTTTTTTTTCTCAAAATTCTGAATTCTCTCATACGAGTAGATTCATGGGATAGCAAACTAAAACTTAAAAGCTTACAAAACAATAGATGCAGCTAATTCAACAGATCATAAAACAATTAAAAAAAATTAAGGGAAGAATTACCACAAAGCTTGAATAATGAATCCCTTCTCTCAAATCTCACAAAAAAAAAATAGTAATAATCCTATGAACTTTCAGTGGGGGGAAGAAGAAAAAATGAAGAACTAACTTTCTCTCTCACTCAAGCATCAAAAAATCTTGCTCATGAATCTTCTTCTCCAAAGCTCGGATCTTTTCCACTCTTCCCTCCTCCGGACTCCTCAAAACCGTAACCCCCTATTTATACTAGAAACTTGATCTTGTAGTGTTGCGTTTTGACCTTCGTTTTTTCGTTGAACCTTGCATCTAGATCTGAAGATTTTGAGTTTATTGAAATAAACGTGAAATAAACTTAGAGTTCGCTGATCAGACTGCTCCTGCAATTGAACGTAGTTGACTCGGCCAACTCGCCTCAACTCGGAGAAACTCGCTGTTGACTCGGTGACCCGCTTGACCCGTTCAAAGTTGATTGTGGCAGATAAATTCGTGCATTCTTATTAAAAAATGCAGAAGTGGAGATCGAACCCCTGCCATGCTATCCTTACAAGCGAAGCCTAACCATCTGGGGCTGTAATATTTTGTTGT
This sequence comes from Oxytropis ochrocephala, assembly GCA_020916435.1. Classification (NCBI taxonomy): domain Eukaryota; kingdom Viridiplantae; phylum Streptophyta; class Magnoliopsida; order Fabales; family Fabaceae; genus Oxytropis; species Oxytropis ochrocephala. Next base: position 35,254,238 of record CM037095.1, read on the forward strand.
CATGTCTTCTAAATACATAACACTTAATGCATATTTTATTTCCTTTTTTAGGAAACACTACTTTTAATGGTATATCCTTTATTTCATGACTTGATTCAATTGTGACATAAATGTTTACAAAATAAATCTTAAAAAAAATATAGTTTTGAACAAAATAAACGTTGACACAAAAATAATTAATAAATCTTAAAAAATATATTGTAGTTATTAATATATTATAATAAAAATAGGTTTTTTTTGCATTTTTAGGGTACGAAAAGAAATAATAGTTGTTTGATATGTGATTTTATACACAGTATGCCTATTTTTAACAGTCTCTAGTACTATCACGGGTCATGCAGGCCAACTGCTGACCCCTCGGTCCGACCATTGACCCAGTGACTGTAACACCCCCTTCTATTATTTATTATTTTACTAACTAGAAGTCAGAGATTTCAAAAATATCTTTCCACGCACCTCAAGAGAGTGCTACATTTCGTCAAACCTCACAAAAATAAACTTTAAAACTCAACGCATCGAGTGTGTGGATATATATAACATATCCAAAAAGGGGTAAATCCTCAAACCTGTTTAAAGTTTACAATAATCCGAAAGAATAGTTTTACAGCACAGCGGAATGAAACTTAGTTTACATATTCGGTACATAATCCAAATCAGTCTAATACATAAAATAAGATGGCAATACTACAATCCCCGTCCCTGGTGTTACTAATCAGAGCTGACACAGACGACCCAAAAGGCTTGAACACCTTCACTCAGTATCACCTGGCGTTGCCACGAGAGCAGGCAACATAAAAATTGCTAGGGTGAGTCTCTTTACATAAATAATAACAAGTAAGATAAGCATTATATTCGGAAGCATCTAGCGACAACAATCCATAGTAATTAAGGCATTCACCATTCAATTAAAATACCAACAAGTCACAACAAAAGATTAATTAAGCATCAACGAGAATTCAAAGAATGCATGGTTATATGCATGTGTGCAATATGCATGTGGATCACTTAACTCGGGTGCAGAAAATCCTGTAACTATACGCCTACTTTGGCGAATTAATTAAAATAGTAAACGACCTCGGATTTCGACAAATAAATACTCGTTGGAAAGCCACGGATGTGTAGTTTCTAAATATATCCTTAAAGTTTTAAAGCAATGAGCCAATTAGTACAGTTTTTTTTAGAAACAACCCAAACAGTTTTTTGGACTTGATGATTCTGTCCTCCTATTTCATTTCACGCCATCCTGACTTAAACTTGACCAAACGAGGCGAAACTTCAGCCCGAATAAAAGCATTTTGAGTATAGTTTCTAATGGAAAAATAATCGTTCAAAACGGAGTTCATTTGAGTATGTAAAACTTGCAAAAACCGAACCTACTCACAGTTTGATTCTAGAAATTTGACTCGACTTTGGAGATTCATAACTGGAGCTACACAACTCCGAATTTAATGAAACTAGTGCCAAAACGACCGGCTTTAAGTCTATTTTCGAAAACACTCAGCCACATAATTTTTGACTCGAGCAAACAGCACCAGTTTTCAAAAGACTGAACAGCGTCCAGATTGTTTTCCAGAATTTTAACCTAACTTGTTTCACCTATAACTCGAGTTCTACAACTCCGAATTCAACCCAATCAGTGGCAAATTAACAAGCATTCAATCAAGTTTTCGAAATGACTCACCACATAATTTTTCAATTGACCAAACAATACCAGTTTTTACAAGACTGAAACAGCATCCGAAGCGCGCACGTAAATCATGCGCAAGTAAAACTCACCATTATCAATCACCAAAACTAATTACAATCATCACATACTTATGCATTTCATCAAACATCAAATAAGCATAACCAATCATGCAATTAATTTAAAACACACAATTCGAAAAGATTAAACGATCGGCATTTTCTTGATTTCTTCATTCCTAAGGGTTGGCTAACAAGCGATTTTACAACTTCTCTATGGAACATATGATTCTATCAAATCGAATTGATTTCATATCACAAAAGAAACATAATTCAACACATGTATTATGGTACGATTACTTCGACATCTGAGACTTGCTATTTGTTTTACACAAATGGAATTAAATACTCTTGTCAACATTTAGCAAGGAAAAACAAATCAAGACATAGAATTACACAAAATATCCCGTTATACGTTTTCATCATTAGATTTATATTCCACGTAAAACAATTTTCAAGAAGTGACAATTAATACTAGTGATAGCAACAACAATGCCAAAGTTAAGTCATAAAACGAACGCAATTACATAATTGTAGTTCACATTCAGGAAGTACTTAAAATAGTTTACTTTTGTTTCTAAAACCTTGCCAACTACGATTGGACTCACATTCTCGTAGCATAAAAATTTTAACTCCCTTAACCATACATTCAGTGTGACCCCCATAATTTTCAAACAACACTAGACCACAACCTAATTGGTGCAAAAACCGAAATCATGTCTCATTTTGAAATAAAAATCTTAGAACAACTTGGAAACCAAATTCAATACTAATTTGACATCCCATTTATTCCCAATGGCACAAAGATTTCCAAGTACCGTTTTTTCGAAAACCTTAGAACTCAAAGTTTGTTCAAAAAGAAAATTATATGCGAACTTCAACCTTACTCAAGCATGCAACCACATATACAACTACTTATTAGTTCAAAGTTTTAATCTCCGACATAAATTCAGAAGGTAAGAAAAGTTAACCATTTAGTTTTTTGGACCATTCACATTATGCTCCCAACCAAGCCAAATTGAACATTAAAAATGTCAAACTTCAAATTATGCAACTTTAATTGTGATAACGAAAATATATCATTTCATATCATATCATTTCTTTTTGGCATACAATCTTAGAAACAATTACGCACAAGTCAACTCAAATTCCTATACATCGCAGCAACAGTCAACCTATAGCAGAAATGTCAATCACGCGCAACAATATTCAACCAACAATCCATTAAATATTGTCCAGTGTTTAATTACCACGGTTAGGTCATATAAAAATTACTTTCTATATCCTAACTTATAGATCGAGCAATCAATCAAATTAAAATTGTACACGCATCCTATTTTAATAATAATCATGAGTTATTGTTGCCTCTTTCATTGGGATGAGTTATTGGGGTGATCAGTCCCTCCTACTCATGCAACCAACTAATTAAGGTCACAAAACTACTTCATCTTCAATTTATAACTATCACATTAAAAGATTTTTAACGCAGTCCGGAGTGCGAAGGCGTCGTCACGACTTCCACTCCTTTGACGTCGTTAGAACTCTTTTAATTGACACGTATCTTAATGTTACGAACAATAGTCGCAAACAACCAAAAACCAATGCCACAACCAATAATTACACAGTTCAATCACACATGTCCGAATAATACAATATAATCTTTCAATCGTAATCCAACAAATAAGTCACAAGGCACGTCAATGAATGAACAAACCAACAAGGTTAATGAAGAATAATCAGCAACATGATTATGATTTAGAACGAGTACCAAGACTCGAGGGTTTAACAGACTCGACAACTTGGCCGGACGGACCGAACTGCTCTGATACCACTAATGTAACACCCCCTTCTATTATTTATTATTTTACTAACTAGAAGTCAGAGATTTCAAAAATATCTTTCCACGCACCTCAAGAGAGTGCTACATTTCACAAACCTCACAAAAATAAAATTTAAAACTCAACGCATCGAAAGCGTGGATATATATAACATATCCAAAAAGGGTAAATCCTCAACTGTTTAAAGTTTACAATAATCCGAAAGAATAGTTTTACAAAGACAATGGAATGAAACTTAGTTTACATATTCGGTACATAATCCAAATCGATCTAATACATAAAATAAGATGGCAATACTACAATCCCCGCCCCCGGTGTTACTAATCGAGTCGATACTGAGCGACCCAAAAGGCTTGAACACCTTCACTCAAGATCACTGGCGTTGCCACGAGAGCGAGCAACATAAAAATTGCTAGGGTGAGTCTCTTTACATAAATAATAACAAGTAAGATAAGCATTATATTCGGAAGCATCTAGCGACAACAATCCATAGTAATTAAGGCATTCACCATTCAATTAAAATACCAACAAGTCACAACAAAAGATTAATTAAGCATCAACGAGAATTCAAAGAATGCATGGTTATATGCATGTGTTTAATATGCATGTGGATCCATAACCACCTCAAAAACCCCGTCGGGTAACCACCACGTTTGGCCGAAGCCACCCACCACGTTTTGGCCGAAGCCACCCACCACGTAATGCATATGATTTATGTGACACTATGACAATGCATCACCACACAATAAATTCACATCAATTATCAACTCACCTCTTTGGTCAAGCCCCCACGACTTTTGGCGAAGCCCCCACCGCTTTTGGCCGAAGCCCACATCATTCATAAATTCATCACATCAAGTATTGACCCACCGCTTTGGCCGAAGCCCACCTCACCTCTTGATACCACCTCACCACCACAACTTATTTATTAAAATTAAATCCCACCTAAGGACCAAAACACTCCATAAGGACCTTTTCCACCTCTAAGGGCCATTTTGACACACCAAGGACTAATCTAGCATCTAAGGACTATGTTGACACGTTATGGTTAATTTTGGCACTTAGGAATTATTTTGACTCATTAGGCTTAATTGGATACTAAGGGACTATTTTATCACTCCAAGGATTAATTTAATTCTTAGGGACTATTTTGTCACACCAAGGATTAAATTAATTCTTGGGACTAAATATGTCACTTAGGTCCCATTTAAGCACCCTAGCGCAAGGGGCCGCCACTTTAAGCGCCCCACTTAGCGCAACACACACACACACAGCTCAACACACATTAGACCACGCACTCAGGCGCCAAAATCCTAGGGGATTGGCGCCCCACACACGCACGGTGTCATATCCTCTCCCAAACACACGCACCCACACACTGGGCGCCAAGTTCCCAATGAACCGGCGCCGCTCCTCGCACAACTCACCGCGCGCTACCGCAACAAACCATGGCAATGCGACTGGCGCCAATGCTCCTAGCATTTGGCGCCCCTCCCCTTGCACTTCAACCCGCCAAAGAATAAAGTGAAGGAGGCGCCATTTTCCCATGCATTTGGCGCCTCCACCCCTATACTCTTCCAATCAAAACTTCAACATCCCATTTACTCAATGACTCATTTCCCACTTAACTAACACACAATTAGAAAATTAATCAACTTCATTGAATTAGCATATTTACACATTTACTCACATTGAGGCATTTACTCAAGCACTTAGCATACAATTTCAAAGAACATATATATCTCTAACACCAAGCACCATAGTAGCAACAAATCAAACACACATACAATAACAACCATAAAGTTAACACAAATCCACACCCTCAATTCATGCTAGAGCTATTTCCTACACAACACATATCCTACAAGTTATCATAGACATAATGAGAATCCCCTAACCTTGATTAAGTTAGAACCTCCAAGCCAACACCAAGAACCACAAGAATGGAGTATTTCTACCCTCCCTAGCTGCTGGAAAAACGTAACCCTCCTAGTCCTTGGGGGTAAAACGCAACAATCAACAAAATGGAAAGAATGAGACAATAGAACTTAAGAGAATGGAACAAGGAGGAGAAATGAGGAAGATTGGGACTAGAAACCCACTTACCAAACCACACCCAAGCAAGCTTCCTTCTTCCTCTTCCTCCTCACACGCCTTGCCTTCTCACCCTCCCTTCTCCCTTTCGTTTTCCTTACCCCCTCTCTCTCGTATGTATGTTTCTTTCTCTCAATCCCATTCCTCTTAATCTCATTTAACCCTAGGCCCAATCAATTTGGGCCTTATTACTTACACCCCCTTTTTACTACCACCACTCCTAATACTAACACACCTCCTAACTAATATAAAACTCCAAATTAATTAATCTTCTTAAATAAATGTTGTAACCCTTAAATAACTTAAATAAATAAATAATCAAATGAATAGTTAAATAAATAATTAAATTATTTTGGGGCGTTACAACTCTCCCCCACTTAGAATATTTTCGTCCTCGAAAATCTAACTATCATGGATATGCAAACTTAAACACTCACATCAACAAGTATTAAACTCTAGCAAAACACCGTAATGGAACTCGTACCTCTAAATGTAACCATCACTCCTCCGTAGGCTCCGAACACGCCAGGACAAATACTCTCCCGTTATACTCCTCCTCCTTCGGCTTTGGACACTTGGTACTAATGTATCCCATTTCCCCACGCTTGTAATGCATCACATCCTCCTTCTCTCACCTAGCAGCTACATAACCTTCCTTACCACACTTGAAACACTTATCGACCATACAATCTGGACTCTTTGCCTCGGCTTACCACACTAGTGACACACAATCCCCGCAGTAGCGTCTCCCCCACTTAGCTTTTTGCCCGAACTCTCCTCTCTCTTGCCCTCACCACCTGACACATCATAGGCTTCCTACTAAACCGAGGACTCCTCTTCTCCTTCACTATCTTGTACGAACGATTGCTATCCTCCTCGAAGATCTACGCTAAACTCATGAATCAACATCCACTCTTCTTATCCCTCTAACCGTCCTCTTCCAAGTCCTATCGTATACACAACAGATTAAACACTCTTTCCTATATTCTTACTCCCCAATTTGGTATTCTAATCTGTAGGTTGTCAAAATCCTACCCGACTACCCAACACAAGGGACAACGACAATTATGGCCAGAGGCCCAACAACCTAACAACCGTAATCAACACAACAATACCAGTCTCAACAATTATCATATATCCAATATTATTCACATCAACAATTAACACAATCATAACAACAAAATTCAAGCTCCACCACTTCCACAATTAATCACTTCACTCAATGTTCAAATTAGTCCACTTAACTCGGGTGCAGAAAATCCTGTAACTATACGCCTACTTTGGCGAATTAATTAAAATAGTAAACGACCTCGGATTTCGACAAATAAATACTCGTTGGAAAGCCAAGAATGTGTAGTTTCTAAATATATCCTTAAAGTTTTAAAGCAATGAGCCAATTAGTACAGTTTTTTTAGAAACAACCCAAACAGGTTTTGAGACTTGATGAGATTCTGTCCTCCTATTTCATTTCACGCCATCCCGACTTAAACTTGACCAAACGAGGCGAAACTTCAGCCCGAATAAAAGCATTTTGAGTATAGTTTCTAATGGAAAAAGAATCGTTCAAAACAGAGTTCATTTGAGTATGTAAAACTTGCAAAAACCGAACCTACTCACAGTTTGATTCTAGAAATTTGACTCGACTTTGGAGATTCATAACTGGAGCTACACAACTCCGAATTTAATGAAACTAGTGCCAAAACGACCGGCTTTAAGTCTATTTTCGAAAACACTCAGCCACATAATTTTTGACTCGAGCAAACAGCACCAGTTTTCAAAAGACTGAACAGCGTCCAGATTGTTTTCCAGAATTTTAACCTAACTTGTTTCACCTATAACTCGAGTTCTACAACTCCGAATTCAACCCAATCAGTGGCAAATTAACAAGCATTCAATCAAGTTTTCGAAATGACTCACCACATAATTTTTCAATTGACCAAACAATACCAGTTTTTACAAGACTGAAACAGCATCCAGTAGCGCACAGAAATCATGCGCAAGTAAAACTCACCATTATCAATCACCAAAACTAATTACAATCATCACATACTTATGCATTTCATCAAACATCAAATAAGCATAACCAATCATGCAATTAATTTAGAACACACAATTCCGAAAAGATTAAACGTATCGGCATTTTCTTCGATTTCTTCATTCCTAAGGGTTGGCTAACAAGCGATTTTACAACTTCTCTATGGAACATATGATTCTATCAAATCGAATTGATTTCATATCACAAAAGAAACATAATTCAACACATGTATTATGATACGATTACTTCGATACGAGACTTGCTATTTGTTTTACACAAATGGAATTAAATACTCTTGTCAACATTTAGCAAGGAAAAACAAATCAAGACATAGAATTACACAAAATATCCCGTTACACAGTTTTCATCATTAGATTTATATTCCACGTAAAACAATTTTCAAGAAGTGACAATTAATACTAGTGATAGCAACAACAATGCCAAAGTTAAGTCATAAAACGAACGCAATTACACAATTGTAGTTCACATTCAGGAAGTACTTAAAATAGTTTACTTTTGTTTCTAAAACCTTGCCAACTACGATTGGACTCACATTCTCGTAGCATAAAAATTTTAACTCCCTTAACCATACATTGATGTGACCCCATAATTTTCAAACAACACTAGACCACAACCTAATTGGTGCAAAAACCGAAATCATGTCTCATTTTGAAATAAAAATCTTAGAACAACTTGGAAACCAAATTCAATACTAATTTGACATCCCATTTATTCCCAATGGCACAAAGATTTCCAAGTACCGTTTTTTCGAAAACCTTAGAACTCAAAGTTTGTTCAAAAAGAAAATTATATGCGAACTTCAACCTTACTCAAGCATGCAACCACATATACAACTACTTATTAGTTCAAAGTTTTAATCTCCGACATAAATTCAGAAGGTAAGAAAAGTTAACCATTTAGTTTTTTGGACCATTCACATTATGCTCCCAACCAAGCCAAATTGAACATTAAAAATGTCAAACTTCAAATTATGCAACTTTAATTGTGATAACGAAAATATATCATTTCATATCATATCATTTCTTTTTGGCATACAATCTTAGAAACAATTACGCACAAGTCAACTCAAATTCCTATACATCGCAGCAACAGTCAACCTATAGCAGAAATGTCAATCACGCGCAACAATATTCAACCAACAATCCATTAAATATTGTCCAGTGTTTAATTACCACGGTTAGGTCATATAAAAATTACTTTCTATATCCTAACTTATAGATCGAGCAATCAATCAAATTAAAATTGTACACGCATCCTATTTTAATAATAATCATGAGTTATTGTCGCCTCTTTCATTGGGATGAGTTATTGGGGTGATCAGTCCCTCCTACTCATGCAACCAACTAATTAAGGTCACAAAACTACTTCATCTTCAATTTATAACTATCACATTAAAAGATTTTTAACGCAGTCCGGAGTGCGAAGGCGTCGTCACGACTTCCACTCCTTTGACGTCGTTAGAACTCTTTTAATTGACACGTATCTTAATGTTACGAACAATAGTCGCAAACAACCAAAAACCAATGCCACAACCAATAATTACACAGTTCAATCACACATATCCGAATAATACAATATAATCTTTCAATCGTAATCCAACAAATAAGTCACAAGGCACGTCAATGAATGAACAAACCAACAAGGTTAACAGTAATAATCAGCAACATGATTATGATTTAGAACGAGTACCAAGACTCGAGGGTTTAACAGACTCGACAACTTGGCCGGACGGACCGAACTGCTCTGATACCACTAATGTAACACCCCCTTCTATTATTTATTATTTTACTAACTAGAAGTCAGAGATTTCAAAAATATCTTTCCACGCACCTCAAGAGAGTGCTACATTTCGTCAAACCTCACAAAAATAAAATTTAAAACTCAACGCATCGAGTGCGTGGATATATATAACATATCCAAAAAGGGGTAAATCCTCAAACCTGTTTAAAGTTTACAATAATCCGAAAGAATAGTTTTACAAAGACAAATGGAATGAAACTTAGTTTACATATTCTGTACATAATCCAAATCATCTAATACATAAAATAAGATGGCAATACTACAATCCCCGCCCTCGGTGTTACTAATCGAGTGACACTGAGCGACCCAAAAGGCTTGAACACCTTCACTCAAGATCACCTGGCGTTGCCCGAGAGCGAGCAACATAAAAATTGCTAGGGTGAGTCTCTTTACATAAATAATAACAAGTAAGATAAGCATTATATTCGGAAGCATCTAGCGACAACAATCCATAGTAATTAAGGCATTCACCATTCAATTAAAATACCAACAAGTCACAACAAAAGATTAATTAAGCATCAACGAGAATTCAAAGAATGCATGGTTATATGCATGTGTGCAATATGCATGTGGATCCATAACCACTCAAAAACCCCGTCGGGTAACCACCACGTTTGGCCGAAGCCACCCACCACGTTTTGGCCGAAGCCACCCACCACGTAATGCATATGATTTATGTGACACTATGACAATGCATCACCACACAATAAATTCACATCAATTATCAACTCACCTCTTTGGCCGAAGCCCCCACGACTTTTTGGCCAAGCCCCCACCGCTTTTGGTCAAGCCCACATCATTCATAAATTCATCACATCAAGTATTGACCCACCGCTTTGGCCGAAGCCCACCTCACCTCTTGATACCACCTCACCACCACAACTTATTTATTAAAATTAAATCCCACCTAAGGACCAAAACACTCCATAAGGACCTTTTCCACCTCTAAGGGCCATTTTGACACACCAAGGACTAATCTAACATCTAAGGACTATGTTGACACGTTATGGTTAATTTTGGCACTTAGGAATTATTTTGACTCATTAGGCTTAATTGGATACTAAGGGACTATTTTATCACTCCAAGGATTAATTTAATTCTTAGGGACTATTTTGTCACACCAAGGATTAAATTAATTCTTAGGGACTAAATATGTCACTTAGGTCCCATTTAAGCACCCTAGGCGCCAAGGGGGCCGCCACTTTGGCGTCCCACTTAGCGCAACACACACACACACAGCTCAACACACATTAGACCACGCACTCAGGCGCCAAAATCCTAGGGGATTGGCGCCCCACACACGCACGGTGTCATATCCTCTCCCAAACACACGCACCCACACACTGGGCGCCAAGTTCCCAGCGAACTGGCGCCCTTCCCTGCACAACTCACCCGCGCGCCTGCAACAAACCATGGCAATGCGACCTGGCGCCAATGCTCCTAGCATTTGGCGCCCCCCTCCCCCTTGCACTTCAACCCGCCAGCAACAGTGAAGGAGGCGCCATTTTCCCATGAATTTGGCGCCCTCCACCCCCTATACTCTTCCAATCAAAACTTCAACATCCCATTTACTCAATGACTCATTTCCCACTTAACTAACACACAATTAGAAAATTAATCAACTTCATTGAATTAGCATATTTACACATTTACTCACATTGAGGCATTTACTCAAGCACTTAGCATACAATTTCAGCAACATATATATCTCTAACACCAAGCACCATAGTAGCAACAAATCAAACACACATACAATAACAACCATAAAGTTAACACAAATCCACACCCTCAATTCATGCTAGAGCTATTTCCTACACAACACATATCCTACAAGTTATCATAGACATAATGAGAATCCCCTAACCTTGATTAAGTTAGAACCTCCAAGCCAACACCAAGAACCACAAGAATGGAGTATTTCTACCCTCCCTAGCTGCTGGAAAAACGTAACCCTCCTACTCCTTGGGGGTAAAACGCAACAATCAACAAAATGGAAGGAATGAGACAATAGAACTTAAGAGAATGGAACAAGGAGGAGAAATGAGGAAGATTGGGACTAGAAACCCACTTACCAAACCACACCCAAGCAAGCTTCCTTCTTCCCTCTTCCTCCCTCATGCTGCCAGCTTCTCACCATCCCTTCTCCCTTTCGTTTTCCTTACCCCCTCTCTCTGCCGTATGTTTCTTTCTCTCAATCCCATTCCTCTTAATCTCATTTAACCCTAGGCCCAATCAATTTGGGCCTTATTACTTACACCCCCTTTTTACTACCACCACTCCTAATACTAACACACCTCCTAACTAATATAAAACTCCAAATTAATTAATCTTCTTAAATAAATGTTGTAACCCTTAAATAACTTAATTAAATAAATAATCAAATGAATAGTTAAATAAATAATTAAATTATTTTGGGGCGTTACAACTACATGTGACATCCGGGGCTGACGAGGGCGGGGAGTGATCGCCGGTGCCCAAAAAGGTGGCATGGCAAAGAGCGACTCCTGGTAGCTTCAAAGCGAAGGGGCGCGTGAATGAACCGAATACACACCGGAATGAGAGGGATCCTGAGGCTGTGCAGGTATGGGACTGTATAGTTGAAGGAAGGCTTAAAAGAATTGATTTGAACTACCTATACCAACAAGGTGCATCTTCTTTTCGGGAGTCCACCCCATAAGAACTCCATAGTTAAGCGTGCTTGGCTTGGAGTAGTAGTGGGATGGGTGACCTTCTGGGAAGTTTCCCGGAAAGCATGCAAGTGAGGACAAAACATGCTGAAAAGACTCGTGTTGGTTCGTGGGGGCGATTGGCGATCCCCAGAAGCGATGCGGGATGTTACAAATGGTATCAGAGCAGCAGACCTCTCTCAGTACGGTGTGGTTCGAGGACGAACCAAGCGGAAGATGGTGGGCATGTGACATCCGGGGCTGACGAGGGCGGGGAGTGATCGCCGGTACCCAAAAAGGTGGCATGGCAAAGAGCGACTCCTGGCAGCTTCAAAGCGAAAGGGCGCGTGAATGAACCGAATACACACCGGAATGAGAGGGATCCTGAGGCTGTGCAGGTATGGGACTGTATAGTTGAAGGAAGGCTTAAAAGAATTGATTTGAACTACCTATACCAACAAGGTGCATCTTCTTTTCGGGAGTCCACCCCATAAGAACTCCATAGTTAAGCGTGCTTGGCTTGGAGTAGTAGTGGGATGGGTGACCTTCTGGGAAGTTTCCCGGAAAGCATGCAAGTGAGGACAAAACATGCTGAAAAGACTCGTGTTGGTTCGCGGGGCGATCGGCGATCCCCGAAGCGATGCAGGATGTTACAGTGACCCAATAACCTGACCGAGTCGATCACCGGGTCGGTTTTATTAACATTGGAAAGAAGAGTGGACAACTAGGGTTTGATGGGAGAGGTGGAAGTGATGTGCCAATTGTAACATCCTGCATCGCTTCAGAATCGCCGATCGCCCCCACGGACCAACACGAGTCTTTTCAAAGATGCTTTGTCCTCACTTGCATGCTTTCCGAAACTTCAGAAGGTCACCCATCCCACTACTACTCCAAGCCATGCACGCTAACTATGGAGTTCTTATGGGATGGGCTCAAAAGAAGATGCACCTTGTTGGTATAGGTAGTCCAAATCAATTCTTTTAAGCCTTCCTTCAACTCATGCGGTCCCCATACCGCATGCCTCGGGATCCTCTCATTCCGGTGCGTATTCGGTTCATTCACGCGCTTCTTCGCTTGAAGCCGCCAGAGCCGCTTTTGCCATGCCACCTTTTTGGGCACCGGCGATCACTCCCGCCCTCGTCACCCGGATGTCACATGCCCACGGCTTCCGCTTGGTTCGCCCTCGAACCACACCGCATCGGGAGAGGTCCGCCGCTCGATACCATTTGAAACATCCTGCATCGCTTCAGAATCGCCGATCGCCCCTCACGGACCAACACGAGTCTTTTCAAAGATGCTTTGTGTCTCACTTGCATGCTTTCCCGAAATCTTCAGAAGGTCACCCATCCCACTACTACTCCAAGCCAAGCACGCTTAACTATGGAGTTCTTATGGGATGGGCTCAAAAGAAGATGCACCTTGTTGGTATAGGTAGTCCAAATCAATTCTTTTAAGCCTTCCTTCAATCATGCATACCCCATACCGCATGACCTCGGGATCCTCTCATTCCGGGCGTATTCGGGTTCATTCACGCGCCTTCGCTTTGAAGTCGCCAGAGCCGCTCTTTGCCATGCCACCTTTTTGGGCACCGCGATCACTCCCGCCCTCGTCAGCCCCGGATGTCACATGACTAATGTAACACCCCCTTTCTAACTAGCTATTATTTAATATTTATTTTCAGAGTTTTAAAAAAATAATTGAAAGAAAGTGTCACATTTCGACGCTTAAAAAAAACAATCAGGCATTCAGTCAAGTGACGTTAAGTCAATGTTAAATAGCACGATATATAGCAAAATAGTATGGGGCGGGCCCACAAGCTCTCGCTTTAGTTTACAAAGACATCATAAATATTAAAACATAACTGGTACATCACCAATGACAAATTAATACAATCCGAATATAAATAAAATTATTAAGACGTCCCTCCCCGGTGCTACATATCAGAGCTGGACACACTACTATCAAAGGCAAGAGAGGGCCTTCACACGCGGTCACCTGCAAGTTGCCGGCATTCGAGGCAACATAAAGCAGTAGGGTGAGTCTTTTTACACAAATATTAACAATTAAGATAGGCATTATGATAAGGAAAGCAGTAAGAGGCACTATTTCACAACAATTCATAATATTATCAACTTACGTCATTATTTCACAATTCATTCCTAAGTTATAGTCATCGCAAGACACCGTTAGTATATGTATGAATGTATATACGTATATATATGCATGTATGCAACATGCATGAGGATCCTTCATCACCACAATGTTGCCTGGAGGGCACTCACCGCTTTGGCCGAAGCCTACATGTAAGCTCTCCTTCTACCCAAAAGCTCAACAAACACCAAAACAACCACCAACTCCACTTTGAGCTCCAAACCCCCAACAATGGCAAAACAAAAACAAGTAGGAATTAGGGATTGAAATTTACATCAATAGCAAGAGGAGGAAAAATGGAGATGATTGGTACCAAAAAGTCCTCACCTTTAGCCAAGATGGTGAAGTTCTCTCCTCCTCCTTTCCCCTTTCCTCTCCACGTTGCACTACCCCTCTCTCACTCTCTCTATTTCTTTTCTTCCTTTCATGCCTTCCTTTTCCTTTCCAATTGTCCCCCTCCCTTTAATTCATTTCCTTCCTTTCATTCATTAATTAATTAACCCTAGGCCCACTCATACCCTTACTTGCACCCCTCTCTTTTGCTTTCACACACCCATCCATTAAAAGCCCATAATGCTATCTACACCTCCCATTTCAATTAATTCCACCACTCCCTAATACTTAAACACCTCCTAATAAAATAAAACTCCAATAATTAATCAATTCTAATATTTCTCCACAACTTAATAAATCTACTTAAATAAATGTTGCAAGCCTTAAATAACTTAATTAAATAAATAATTAAATGAATAATTAAATAAATAATTAAATTATTTCGGGGCGTTACACTACACACCGCTTATGCACATGATTATGTACTCCATGATAATGCACCGCAATAATAATTTTAATCACCATTTATAATCCTCGATGCACATCATTAACATATATATATAATTCTTAAACACCACACCGCTTTGACCGAAGTCCCACACCGCTTTCACATCTCCACTTATTCACAACTCAATGGGTAATCCTTAAGTTAATAATTTTTTTAGCTCAACAATTACACAAGACCCACACACAAGGACTAACTTAACATTTTAAGGACCAAACCCGCGCACCACTACCAAATTGACGTTTTAGGGGTCACATGGTCCCATCACTCACATAGCGCATAAGGTCGCCCAAATGGCGCCCGCGCCTTAGACACACCCACGCACACCACCGCATTGGCGCCTCGGCGATTGGCGCCTCGCTCACAACACACAAAGACACGCACGCACAAAGCACATTGGCGCCCGTGTGGCGCTGTGCTGGTAGACACAACACACGCACACAAAGACAAAGACGCCGGTGTAACACCCTTTTCTACCCCTCAATTTACACGTCATTATCGAGTAATTTCCTTTTCACAAATATTAATTTAATTGGTAGAAAAGAAATGCTACCTCGTCATAAAACTCATCATTTGCACTCATTAAAGTTTATGCAGCAAAACCATCGTCATAAAAATTAAACTCCAAAACAAAAGGAATTTTTCGTCACAACGGAATAAAAATCATCGCTCGCCAAAACCACTCAGACACGTCTCACATCAACCATAAAATCATTAAGCAGTTAATTAATAAACTAACAAACTTAAACTACGCCCCCTAGGTGCTACAGTATCAGAGAGCGACTCGACAGACATCCCAACGGCTATCAAAGAAGGCAGCAGGACCTTCACTCGCGATTACCTGCAGCGTTGCCACAATAGAGCAACATTCCAAGCAGAAGGGGTGAGAATTTCAATAAAACATAATCAGATACATAATAGAGAAATGAGAGCAGGCAATCACATAGCATCATCAACATCACCAATTCATGATTACACAACACCAGCTCCACTCACAGACAACAACAGTACACAGTCATGATTATGCATGAAGATGCAACCCCCACCAGGGCATATGCATGATGGTACCATATCATCGCAAAATGGCCGAAGCCTCATCAACATCGCAAAAGTGGCCGAAGCCTAAACATCGCAAAAGTGGCCGAAGCCTAAACATCGCAAAATAATGCACATGCCATGAGACTCTATGAAACACATGTACAACTCACCAAAACTCACCTAGAGTGCCTCGTCATCGTTATAAAACACTCATAGAGTGTATTCCCTCGCAAATCATCACAAATCATTATACATCATCACTATGATTATACTCATAGAGTTTACACATCATCAATCATCACGAATCATAATACATCATCATCAAGCAATTACTCATAGAGTACACCCTTCGCAAAAACATCGCTGTTCATTTTACATCATCATAACACACATATCCTCATCATCATTCAATACATATATATATATATATATATATATATATACTTCATTTGTCTTTTAGATTAGGGTGTTATAAAATAGTGCACTGAGTGACTATGGGATTACTCAGGTAACTGATACTACTTACAACAGGCATTGGCCACCTTTGCAAGACTCTCAGTGATGCCCTTGTAAATACACCGTGAAAGAAATTCGACCTTAGTGGTAAACCACGCTAGCCATAGTCAATTAGCACACTAGTAGTATAACATTTCACCGAGACTCATTTATATAAACATAGCATCACAAATTTTCTTTTTGTCAAGAACCGTCACGTTTCCATTCGGGAAGACACCTAAGATTTTCAAAAGAGGAATCAATTCATAGCTACTTGTTTTCAAAAGAGGAATCGATTCATAGCTACTTGTTTTCAAAAGAGGAATCGATTCATAGCTCTCATTTTTAAAGAGGGAAATCGATTGAATGCTCCATTTCTAAAGAGAGGAATCGATTCCTTGCTTCTATTTTGAAGAGGGAAATCGATTCTTGCCTTCCTTTCTAAAGGAATGAATCGATTCCTTGCTTTCATTACTAAAGTGGGGAAATCGATTCTTGCCTTCATTTCTAAAGGAGGAATCGATTCCTTGCTTCATTACTATGGGGAAATCGATTCTTGCCTTCATTTTTAAAGGAATGAATCGATTTCTAGCTTTGTATTTAAAGAAGGAAATCGATTTCTGGCTTATATTTAGAGCCCAGAATCGATTTCCAAGTTACATTTTTTTGAGGAAAACCATCGATTCTTTTAAACTCACCATTACATACATCATATAGAGGCAATCAAATCAACCACAACAAATCAATCCCAATTTCATCGAAATCGACCAAACTCCTCAACAATAATAAATCAATCAAACATCAACAATTCCAGCCACAAAATCAAATCCCACAAACCCCTCAAAACCCCATTATATACTCGATCATGTTAAATCAAAACGCTCACCCTTACCTCTTAAACGTAAGCTCCGAAGAAGACGATTGAAGGCATCACACGTAACCACAGCAACACACGAACCAAATCGTTGAGGACCGGCGAAATTCTTCTTCTTCTTCTTCCCTCTCCTAGCACCGCGCAACCCTTCTCCTCCCTTGCTCTCTCTAAATTTCGTTTTTCTTCTCTGAATGAAAATGTGAGTGAGGGTTTCGCATAACCCTTGGGGTTTAAGCTGTGGGCCTTTCACGCATTGGGCTCACAGCTACACCCCCCTCTACTACTCGATCCCACTCCTACGCAAAACACGATATTCACCTTTAATTTAATTAACTCACGCTTCAACTAAATTAATAATTCAACTAATCAAATTAATTAAATTAATTTATTTTATTTTTCGGGGTGTTACAACTCTCCCCCCCTTAAAAGAATTTCGTCCTCGAAATTCCAACGATTCCAAGCCAACAACAAAAAGTATTCCTCCACTAGAAGTCCTTGTTGTTCTAAGGGTTGTTATCCTTTATTCTATATTCTCGTCTCGAATTCTCCGAATTCAACTAGATTTCCCCAGTAGCAATGCACACATCTCTACACTCTAACTCAGTACTAATACTATTATCTCAAGTCACCAAAGTTTAACTCGACTACCCAACACAATCAAATAAGATAGTCTCAGTGACAATCACTATGGGTTTATTCAATGAAACCCCCATATCTTAAAGCTCACTTTATAAGCTTGAAAGCAAAGTCGTATCTCATACAACTAATTAATCTACTTTTCACAATTACTAATCATTCTATAGTAGGCTTTAAAGAAGCACGTTAATTCTGAATGATCCCAACAAGGCATGGCTTACTACCGCTCCCTAGTCTCAACTTAAGGTATGTATCCTCATCTCTTACCTCACCAAACTATGTACTTTTAGTCCATGCACAAAACCGCCAAAACTCCAATAAGAACACCAAACCCAAGAATGCTTTTAGACTCTCATTAGAAAAGAACAACAGTCATTCATATACACCTTTAAGTGCAATTAATAAATATTATACCACTGTGTCTCATTATAAATTATTACACAAAACATCACGTGTTGTAGCATCACAGCTACCTCGTATCACTCACTCGCCCACACTCATCACATACTAAAACATCGTCTCTAAGGCAAAGGATGTACCACATCCACTTACTCTTATTCTCAACATAACGACCGCTTGAAAAATATAGAAACAGTGCCTATAAAGTTTAATATAACGGCATACTCAATTCAAGGACACAATGTAACGCCCGAAAATAATTTGAATATTTATTTAATTAATTACTTAGGAGTTAAGTGGTTAGTCATATTTAATTAAATGAATTAGGTGTTTTAATTAAATATGGAGGTGAGAGATAATAAATAAGAGAGAGTGTTGATGTTTTAAGTTAGTGGAGTAGTTGAATTAATGGAGGGGGTGCGAATAGAGGCTCAAATCCACTTGGGCCCAATTGTATGTTGGATTAAATGAATGAAAAGAAGGAAAAGAATGCATCGAAGGGGGAAGGGAAAGTGGAACCAAGTCGGAAAGAAAGAAAGGAAGAAGAGAGAGTGAGGCGTGAGAGAGAGTTGGGAGCATAACTTTTGATCCTTTCAATGAATCTCTCCATTCTTGTTCCATTTCATTCCTTGTGTGTCTCTCAACAAAACCATACCAATTTTAGCTGCAAAAACTCCCCCTTTCTCAAACCCCAAATCGAAGACCAGAGAGAGAAAGAAGAGAAATCGTGAAATTGGAAAGAAGTGAAGAAGAGGAGGCTCGCTTGGTTGGTGTTTTCGGTTGAAGTGCTTGAAGACTTGTTTGGTTTTTCAATTTTACAAGGTTGGGGATTCTCCTTTATGTTTATAATAGCTAGTATGATAGGTTTTATATGTGGAATGGCTTTAATAATAACTTGTTGTGTGATTGTGTGTTGATGACATGTTGATTGAGGTTTGGAATGTGTGTGTTACTCATAACATGTTAATTGTTGTTGTGAAAACATGAATTGTGACTTATGCATAGTGTATGTTTGGTGGAATGGTCATATGAGGGTAAGTATGTGAATATGATGAATTGTTGGTAATAAAGTAATAATTAGTGTGTGTGTGTGGTGGGGAAAATGAATTGTTGAATAATAAATTAGTTTTGAAGTAAATTGGTGAAGGGTGTTGGAAGGGGCGCCAAATGCCTAGCATTTAGGCGCCATGTTGCCGTATTTTGTGAGCATGCGTGAGTCTTTAGTAGGAGGCGCCAATTCCTTAGGAATATGGCGCGAGTTCTTGAAAGGTGGCGAGGATGAAGTGCAGGCGCCATTTTTCACGAGAAATTGGCGCCGTGGAGTGTTTAGGGAAATTTGGCGTGAGGTGAGTCTTGGTAGTAGGCGCCATTTGCTAGGCAAATAGGCGCCCAGGGTTCTGTTTTGGGCTGTGGTGTTCAGTTTGGTGCGTGTGTGGGGGCGCCGATTGCCGGGCAACTTGGCGCCGTGTCCGAAATGGTGTCTTTGCGCGCATCATGCTGCGCGCGCGCGCAAACTTACGCGCAAAATGGACAAGGCTTGATCAAGACTGCGCGCCATCTTGCGCGCGCGTCCCTGCGCGTAAGTTCGCGCGCACACCTCTCACTGAAGGACAGAAACTTTGAGAGTTAGAGCGACCTATCCGCGCGCCATCTTGCGCGCTTCTCCTTCGCGCGCCGGTGTGTGCGCTCCAAAGTGGGGATCTTCCAAAACCTTGTCTTTGTGAATTCCTAAGTTCTCTAAATTAATTATTGGTGTGTCGAATGGTCCTATAGTGAGAGAAAACCCCATGGGGTGGTGTTGGTTCTTAGGTGAGAATTAATGAATATTTGGTGAGGTGATGCTAATTAATCGGTGAGGTGGTATTAATAATTAATGATGTGCTAATTAATAATTGAGGTGGTGTGCTTGGTGTGGATTGATGCATTGTCATAAGGTCGCATGAATCATATGCATGGCTTCGCCAACGGTGATGAAAACCCTTCGGGTGGTGATGGAATACCTCGGGAGGTGATGGAATACCTTCTTGGGGTGGTGATGAAATACCCGACGGGGTGGTGAGGTGAATATGGATCCACATGCATGTTGCATACATGCATATAATCATACATTCCTAGTTGTTTGTTAATGTCCAATTAATCTGTTATGGTTGCTTGCGTGATATCTCATGTGAATGATAAATGCCTTGTTCTCGTGAATCTCTCGTTGTTAGCTAGATCTTACTATATGGCTTATTTTACCTGTTATTATATATGTAAAGAGACTCACCCTAGCATTTCTTGTTGCTCGCTCTCGTGGCGACAAAATGGTGATTCCGAGTGATGGTCTTTGCTGTCTGCGGGGTTTTATTGAGTCGGCTCGATAGTAACACCAGGGGGTGGGGTCTTAGTATTATTTATGGTTATGTATTAAACTTATTTTGAACCTATGTATTGAGTATGTGAACTCAATTTTATTTCCATTGTGGCCGCAAAACTATTAATGGACTAATGTAAACGTTAAACAAAGTTATTTTGAGGATTGTAACCCACTTGACTATGTATGCATGATACGCGTTGATGCGTTTGGATTTTAATTATGTTTTGATGATGTTTTATTTGAAAAGTACCACCCTCTTCGAGGTGCGTGGAAAGTTTTTGAAAAACTCTGATTTTTAATTAATTGAATTAGCATTAGATATATGCGGGGTGTTACATAAGTGGTATCGAGCGATTCGGTCCGTCCGCCAAGTTGTCGAAGTCTGTTAACCTCGAGTCTTAGTACTCGTTCTAAAATCATAATTATATATGCCGCTATGCGTATCGTTAACTTTGTTGGTTTGCTAAATCACGCGTGCCTTGCGACTTATTTGTTGGATTACGATTGCAAGTTATATAGTATTATTGAGGTACATGTGACTGAACTGCGTAACTGGTGATTGTAGCATTGATTTTGTCTGTTCGTGACTGTTGTCTGTATCATTGAGGTATGTGTGATTGGAAGAGCATTTTAACGACGTCCAAGGAGTAGGAATCGTGACGACGCCTTCGTACTCTGGACTGTGTTAAAAAGCCCTTCAATGTGAAAAGTGTAAATTTTGAAAAGACGTAGTTTTGTGACCTTGATTAAATTGGATGCGTGAGTAGGAGGGACTGATCACCCCGATAACTCATTTCCCAATGAAAGAGGCGACAATAACTCGTAATTATTATAAATTTTGAATATATACTAATTTCAACTTGATTGATTGAGTGGTGTGTGCAAGCTGATTGACTATTAACTTTTAGAAAAATAGGTACCTTATGGGCGTTTGAGTTTGATTTGGGGTTTGGTAATAGGAAGATGTCAGAATAGAGATTGACACTTTAGATTTGAAGTTCATGCAAAGAAAATAGAGCATGCCTTTTTGGAAAAGTTTAGAAATATGGTAGTCGAGGGAGTGCCTATATAGGATCTAGATGATATTGTATAGCTTTGATGGTTAGATGATTAAAAAAAAACATTCGATGATTTAAAAGTAGGAATGCCGAAATGAGGAAGGCATTGTTTGTAGTTGAATATGGATTGACGTAAGATAGGAGCATTAGTACTTAAATGATTTCTATGGCGTAGTTCCCTATCAATAAATTAATGGTGTTTGGATAATCGAGTGAGACTTTGGTGACCTGAAAATAGAGTTTTGGTACAAAGTAAAAGGCGTAGATTGAGTATGCCTAAGGGTAGCTATTTGAGTTAGGTGTATTATGATCGAGGTATGTACTGTAGAGGTGAAGAGGTATTAAGGGTGTTGTAACCTTCGTGAAATTCTTAATGAGTGTTGGACTAGTTGTGTATGGAAAGTGTTTAGTAGTTGGCTTAAGTATGATCATAGTATGAAGATCAAAGGAAGAGGAAGGTTAGGTACATAGGACTACATATGAACTGAGGTGTGGTTGTTCAACCATAGGTGTGTTGAAGTGTAATATGCGTATGACGTAATATGTGGGAGTCAAAGTAATGTAGTACCGAGGTTTAGGTACGTTCGAATAGTAAGGGTAGTGAAGCTTACCGTGACGTAGTGTAGAGAACCGAGGTGCCAAAAGAGTGTAGAAGAAGCATTGTGTAGTGTAATGGCCGAGGTTAGGGAGTGCTTAGGTGTATTGTGCCTAAGTGTAGTGGATAGGCAATATTTGAAGGATTGTTTGTTGAATCTTGTTACCCTTGATTGTGATTTGCTATAGGTTGATTGTTACAGAATGCACATGAATTTAATTTTGATTTGTGCTAAAATTATTTTGAAGTTATGTATGAATGAAATGCGGTGCTTGGTTATAACAATTAAGGTTAGGACTCGCGTGTAGTCTCCTTTTGGCAAAATGAAATGATTGACTTTTCTAACCACGAGTTTACGTCGGAAACTAAATTTTGAAATAGTAAGCGGTTGTTTGTGTGGCAACATGTTCGTGATTATAATAAGATTTGGGGTTGCGTATAGTTTTTCCTTTTTGGACAATACCGTGAGTTATATGATTTTCAAAAAGAAACGGTTTTCGGAAATTGGAGTTTCGTGAATTCTCGAGTCATTTTGGAGAAATTATGTTTGTTTGGAACTTAGAATGAAACCATAAAGATTTGATTTTTTAATTGTTATGTTTGAATATGGTTTTCGATTGTGGGTCTGTGTTAGTTGAATTTACAAATCTTTTGGGAAAAGCGTAAATTTTGTATATGCGCTTGAGTACTTCGAAGTTGAATTGAGATATGAGGTATGATATGTTCTGGTTTTAATTGATGTTTTGGGTGGTTATACTGGTAAAAATTATTTTTGGGATGTCCATATTACAGAGGAAACTCGCCGAATTTTCGTTAGAAATTTTGATACATGTTCAAGGTAGTAATTGCATCGTGTGGTTAGATGGTAAATGAAATTGAGAAAATGTTAGAGTGGTGTTAACTAAGTACGATACTGAGATCCGAGTGAGTGTGCCGAGATGCCGTTTGATGTTAACATAATTCAGGATTGTTGCTAAGCACCAGGAGTGCGGTTGTTGTGGAACTCGATGTGGAATTATTAGTAATGACGACGAGTAGCTCAATTAGATGAATGAGATAGGTTGGATTAGGAGGCCGAGTTCGGAAGTGAGCACCAGAGATTGGAAGTTTAAAGAGGGTAAGCAAATCACAAATCGTAGTTGAGGGTATAGTGCCCCTGCATCGGGATAGATGGTAGTGAGTAGTCGAGTAGGATCTGGATACCCTACAGGTTAGAATATCTGCTAAGGGTAAGAGTGTAGAGAAGGTGCGTGGTTTGATACCGTAGTGTAAGATAGATTATGATGAGTACGGTTAGAGGTGAGAAGGAGTTGGGTATTGCTTCGTGAGTATTTTCGAGGACGAAAATATTCTAAGTGGGGGAGAGTTGTAACGCCCGAAAATAATTTGAATATTTATTTAATTAATTACTTAGGAGTTAAGTGGTTAGTCATATTTAATTAAATGAATTAGGTGTTTTAATTAAATATGGAGGTGAGAGATAATAAATAAGAGAGTGTTGATGTTTTAAGTTAGGGAGTAGTTGAATTAATGGAGGGGGGGTGCGAATAGAGGCCCAAATCCACTTGGGCCCAATTGTATGTTGGATTAAATGAATGAAAAGAAGGAAAAGAATGCATCGAAGGGGAAGGGGAAAGCTGGGAACCAGAAATTTGGAAAGAAAGAAAGGAAGAAGAGAGGGTGAGGCGTGAGAGAGAGTTGGGAGCATAACTTTTGATCCTTTCAATGAATCTCCTCCATTCTTGTTCCATTTCATTCCTTGTGTGTCTCTCAACAAAACCATACCAATTTTAGCTGCAAAAACTCCCCCTTTCTCAAACCCCAAATCGAACCCTAGAGAGAGAAAGAAGAGAAATCGTGAAATTGGAAAGAAGTGAAGAAGAGGAGGCTCGCTTGGTTGGTGTTTCGGTTGAAGTGCTTGAAGACTTGTTTGGTTTTTCAATTTTACAAGGTTAGGGATTCTCCTTTATGTTTATAATAGCTAGTATGATAGGTTTTATATGTGGAATGGCTTTAATAATAACTTGTTGTGTGATTGTGTGTTGATGACATGTTGATTGAGGTTTGGAATGTGTGTGTTACTCATAACATGTTAATTGTTGTTGTGAAAACATGAATTGTGACTTATGCATAGTGTATGTTTGGTGGAATGGTCATATGAGGGTAAGTATGTGAATATGATGAATTGTTGGTAATAAAGTAATAATTAGGTGTGTGTGTGGTGGGGAAAATGAATTGTTGAATAATAAATTAGTTTTGAAGTAAATTGGTGAAGGGTGTTGGAAGGGGGCGCCAAATGCCTAGCATTTAGGCGCCATGTTGCCGTATTTTGTGAGCATGCGTGAGTCTTGGCAGGGGAGGGCGCCAATTCCTTAGGAATATGGCGCCAGGTTGCTGAAAGGTGGCAGGGATGGGGTACAGGGCGCCATTTCGCTGAGAAATTGGCGCCTGGTGGAGTGTTTAGGGGCTGGCGTGAGGGTGGTGTTGGTAGGCGCCATTTGCTAGGCAAATAGGCGCCTGTGGTTCTGCTTTTTGGGTGTGGTGTTCATTTGAGTGCGTGTGGCGGCGCCGATTTGCCGGGCAACTTGGCGCGCGTGTCCGAAATGGTGTCTTTGCGCGCCCATCTGCGCGTGGCGCGCAAACTTACGCGCAAAATGGACAAGGCTTGATCAAGATCTGCGCGCCATCTTCTTGCAAGGCCCTCTGCGCGAAGTTCGCGCGCACACCTCTCACTGAAGGACAGAAACTTTGAGAGTTAGAGCGACCTATCCGCGCGCCATCTTGCGCGCCTCCCTTCTGCGCGCCAGTGTGTGCGCCTCCAGTGGGGATCTTCCAAAACCTTGTGCTGTGAATTCCTAAGTTCTCTAAATTAATTATTGGTGTGTCAGAATGGTCCTATAGTGAGGAGAAAACCCCTATGGGGTGGTGTTGGTTCTTAGGTGAGAATTAATGAATATTTGGTGAGGTGATGCTAATTAATCGGTGAGGTGGTATTAATAATTAATGATGTGCTAATTAATAATTGAGGTGGTGTGCTTGGTGTGGATTGATGCATTGTCATAAGGTCGCATGAATCATATGCATGGCTTCGGCCAACAGGTGATGAAATACCCTTCGGGGTGGTGATGGAATACCCTCCGGGGAGGTGATGGAATACCCTTCGGGGTGGTGATGAAATACCCGACGGGGTGGTGAGGTGAATATGGATCCACATGCATGTTGCATACATGCATATAATCATACATTCCCTAGCTGTTTGTTAATGTCCAATTAATCTGTTATGGTTGCTTGCGTGATATCTCATGTGAATGATAAATGCCTTGTTCTGCGTGAATCTCGTTGTTAGCTAGATCTTACTATATGGCTTATTTTACCTGTTATTATATATGTAAAGAGACTCACCCTAGCATTTCTTGTTGCCGCGCTCGTGGCGACAAACAGTGATTCCGAGTGATGGTCTTTGTGCCTCGGGTTTTATTGAGTCGGCTCGATAGTAACACAGGGGTTGGGGTCTTAGTATTATTTATGGTTATGTATTAAACTTATTTTGAACCTATGTATTGAGTATGTGAACTCAATTTTATTTCATTGTCGCAAACTATTAATGGACTAATGTAAACGTTAAACAAAGTTATTTTGAGGATTGTAACCCACTTGACTATGTATGCATGATAATGCGTTGATGCGTTTGGATTTTAATTATGTTTTGATGATGTTTTATTTGAAAAGTACCACCTCTTCGAGGTGCGTGGAAAGTTTTTGAAAAACTCTGATTTTTAATTAATTGAATTAGCATTAGATATAAGGGGGTGTTACACACAACGCGACACCAATAAATAAACTGCACATCTACAGCACGACAATAGCAACTCAAGAAACATAAAACCAACACTTTAATTTTTGGGAAAACGTACGTCCACCTTTAGTAAACATCCTCGTAAGATTTTGGGTAAACAGTGTGCTTAAAATCGAGTATACAATACATTTAATTTGTAAGAACGATGACAAAACCGTAACCTTTTTATTTATAATAACAACAATAATCACACCCTTTTTATTTATAAAACATCAGAAAACTTAATTCGAAAACGACAACAAGACGAAGAAGAAAAAAAAATAAACAGCAGCTCTTCGGCGCAAAACCACATCAAAAACAACAAAGAAAGCATGTTGTGAAAACAAAGAAAGCATTAATAAGGTGTGAATAAAGTGGTCTTCTAGTGCGCAAAGAACAAAGAAACACAGAGTGAAAATAATGCTTCCTTTTAGCGCAACAAAGCGAGTGAAAACAAAAGCGTTTACAACATAAAAAAATAGCGCCTCATTTTCATAAAACAAACAATACAATTATTTCATAAAACAAAGAACTCATTTTATAAACATAAACCGCAACACAAAGAACTCATTTTTTAAGCAAACAGCGGCATTTCTATGTAGCAGATAAAGACATTTTGTTTTGAAAAACATCAAGACAACAACTCTTTTAGTTGGCAAACAACAGCACTTTAAGTTGACAAAACAACAGCATTTGTATTCTTTTCAAAACAGCAACAGCGTACAATTTAAGTCACCACACATAGCATTTTCTCAATTTATTCTCAATTTCGTTTACCATCTAAACACATATTTCAATCACCACATACAACTCAACATTCAATTAAAACTAGAACATATCATACACTCAAATCGATTTCTAGGTACTCAATCATCTGCCCTCAATCATTTATATATACGAAAATCGATTCTAACCCCCATCAAATCACCTAATTCACAATTTCAATCATTCATCTCATATAACAATCCCAACACAATCGATTTCCTCAAGCCCTAACTACCCATACACCCATCAAAACCATTATTAATGTTAGACCCACCTTTACACATGTATATTGAGACTCATCACAACATTGCAGCAAGTTGTAGTGATAACACAACTTAAAGTAATCAACAGAACATCAAACCTAAAGCATTAATTCACAAGTAAAATATACTAACACAAAACACTTTATGCTTAATTAAAGTAAATTAAATACATTTGTGAGCATAAACAATTTTCAACTAGTTTAATAGAATCTCAAAAGCGGTCTCAATACAAATTTTATTAAGTAAATCATAAAACCATGTAACGCAAATCATAGAAAGAACGAAGGTGTAGAAAATAGATCACGAAAACACAAGATGACACCAATTTTAAATTCACAAAAGTATGAAGGTTACAAATCAATACATAAAAGATAGATTTCACACTGTCACACATTGCGAACAATTAAACACAAAGTAAAAGCAAGAATAAACTAGAAACATAGAATATAGTCAATATTTGAAATCATGACATTTATCTATACTCCCGAAAATAAAAGAATTCGGTAAGTCTAGCACTTGGTAAAGAAAATATTTCTCATAGTAATCAAGGCATTAGAGGTCGTTCGTTGTGAAATGGCAACTCAAAAATATTTTCTCTTGGGGTCATAAAGAGTTAGTGACATGCTTCGTAGGAGAGAAAATAGAGCATACAATACTACATCACCGATCAATTTTGCACATCGTTAATATATAATTAAACACGAGCACGAACATCAACAGTTTAACTTTAGAGTTTCATACATGAAGTTGTGTTTCAGTAAAAGTACTAGAACATCTCTAGGCCCCTATGAAAGAAAGAAATCTGATAACACAATGCAATTAAGTAAATGTTATTTCATCTGCCGGTGGCTTCACAACATCCCACATTTAGAAAAATCGAGCAATTGAGATAAACGAAATAAATAAATAAATATTGTAAAAATGTAGTTATCATTAAAATCTTTTCATCTACAATCTCGCTCAAAGGAATCAACAAGTATAGCAATTACGGGGAAAAATTATACTTATAGTAATCAGAGTATCACAACACGCTAGTTGTCCAGTGAAAACCTTATATAGATAACCAAGCAATTCGTAAGCACTTAGTTTAGAGCATCATAAGCAAATAAAAGAAACACGTTATAAAAACTTTGAATAAGACATAGTAATGTTTACTTAGACAAGATAAACACATTTTTGAGTATTCCATAAAATAGTGGTTAAACACAAGAGTACCCGCAGAGTCAATAAACATTTTAATTTTCACTCCCCAAAACAACATAATGCAACCAACCACAACAAAGCCAAGTCATAGAAGCACAGACTAGTAAAGTTAGAATTCATAGAACAGTTACTAAACAAAAATCACAGATTGTATGAATTCAAAGATCACGAAACAACAAAGTCACAAAATAGGGCCTAAATACAAGGTTCACCACAGAAAACACTCGATTGCCCACAACACACGGCCTAAAGGGAATATTGAGCTCTATGAAAGTCACTTGGATTTTAACCTCACTAACAACGGTAATATTGATGATCCCGCCTTTCACGAGTACCTATCATTCGCCCTATTACCTCGAGAACGTAACCAACTAACTGGCCGGTCTCACGCCTATCAACAATCAAACAAGCAAAGCATGAAACTCTACTCGTGAGTTCACCAATCGAAACACAATAGACAATACAACAAATCCGGTTAGGACCGAGGCACACTACAAAGATAAACAATAGATTAGGACTAAAAGACTCTACGATCGGACAACTTGGTCTGACAGACCGAATCGCTCGATACCACTAATGTAACACCCTTTTCTACCCCTCAATTTACACGTCATTATCGAGTAATTTCCTTTTCAAAAATATTAATTTAATTGGTAGAAAAGAAATGCTACCTCGTCATAAAACTCATCATTTGCACTCATTAAAGTTTATGCAAAGCAAAACCATCGTCATAAAAATTAAACTCCAAAACAAAAGGAATTTTTCATCACAAATGAATAAAAATCATCGCTCGCCAAAACCACTCGAGACACGCCTCACATCAACCATAAAATCATTAAGCGGTTAATTAATAAACTAACAAACTTAAACTACGCCCCTAGGTGCTCTGAAAGATCGTAGAGCGACTTACGGACATCCCAACGGCTATCAAAGAAGGCAGCAGGACCTTCACTCGCGATTACCTGCAGCGTTGCCACAATAGAGCAACATTCCAAGCAGAAGGGGTGAGAATTTCAATAAAACATAATCAGATACATAATAGAGAAATGAGAGCAGGCAATCACATAGCATCATCAACATCACCAATTCATGATTACACAACACCAGCTCCACTCAAAGACAACAACAGTACACAGTCATGATTATGCATGAAGATGCAACCCCCACCAGGGCATATGCATGATGGTACCATATCATCGCAAAATGGCCGAAGCCTCAACATCGCAAAAGTGGCCGAAGCCTAAACATCGCAAAAGTGGCTGAAGCCTAAACATCGCAAAATAATGCACATGCCATGAGACTCTATGAAACACATGTGCAACTCACCAAAACTCACCTAGAGTGCCTCGTCATCGTTATAAAACACTCATAGAGTGTATTCCCTCGCAAATCATCACAAATCATTATACATCATCACTATGATTATACTCATAGAGTTTACACATCATCAATCATCACGAATCATAATACATCATCATCAAGCAATTACTCATAGAGTACACCCTTCGCAAAAACATCGCTGTTCATATTACATCATCATAACACACATATCCTCATCATCATTCAATACATATATATATATATATACTTCATTTGTCTTTTAGATTAGGGTGTTATAAAATAGTGCACTGAGTGACTATGGGATTACTCTGTAATCGATACTACTTGCAATGAGCATTGGCCACCTTTGCAAGACTCTCGATGATGCCCTTGTAAATACACCCGTGAAAGAAATTCGACCTTAGTGGTAAAACCACGGTCTAGCCATAGTCAATTAGCACACTAGTAGTATAACATTTCACCGAGACTCATTTATATAAACATAGCATCACAAATTTTCTTTTTGTCAAGAACCGTCACGTTTCCATTCTGGGAAGACACCTAAGATTTTCAAAAGAGGAATCGATTCATAGCTACTTGTTTTCAAAAGAGGAATCGATTCATAGCTACTTGTTTTCAAAAGAGGAATCGATTCATAGCTCTCATTTTAAAGAGGAAATCGATTGAATGCTCCATTTCTAAAGAGAGAATCGATTCCTTGCTTCTATTTTGAAGAGGGAAATCGATTCTTGCCTTCCTTTCTAAAGGAATGAATCGATTCCTTGCTTTCATTACTAAAGGGGGAAATCGATTCTTGCCTTCATTTCTAAAGGGAGGAATCGATTCCTTGCTTCATTACTAAGGGGGAAATCGATTCTTGCCTTCATTTTTAAAGGAATGAATCGATTTCTAGCTTTGTATTTAAAGAAGGAAATCAATTTCTGGCTTATATTTAGAGCCCAGAATCGATTTCCAAGTTACATTTTTTTGAGGAAAACCATCGATTCTTTTAAACTCACCATTACATACATCATATAGAGGCAATCAAATCAACCACAACAAATCAATCCCAATTTCATCGAAATCGACCAAACTCCTCAACAATAATAAATCAATCAAACATCAACAATTCCAGCCACAAAATCAAATCCCACAAACCCCTCAAAACCCCATCATATACTCGATCATGTTAAATCAAAACGCTCACCCTTACCTCTTAAACGTAAGCTCCGAAGAAGACGATTGAAGGCATCACACGTAACCACAGCAACACACGAACCAAATCTTTGAGGACCGGCGAAATTCTTCTTCTTCTTCTTCCCTCTCCTAGCGCCGCGCAACCCTTCTCCTCCCTTGCTCTCTCTAAATTTCGTTTTTCTTCTCTGAATGAAAATGGGAGTGAGGGTTTCGCATAACCCTTGGGGTTTAAGCTGTGGGCCTTTCACGCATTGGGCTCACAGCTACTCCCCCCTCTACTACTCGATCCCACTCCTACGCAAAACACGATATTCACCTTTAATTTAATTAACTCACGCTTCAACTAAATTAATAATTCAACTAATCAAATTAATTAAACTAATTAAATTATTTTATTTTATTTTTCGGGGTGTTACACTTGGCGCCACACTTGGCGCCTGTGCTAGACACAACACACGCACACAGCACGGCACTTGGCGCCACACTTGGCGCCTGTGCTAGACACAACACACGCACACAGCACGGCACTTGGCGCCACACTTGGCGCCTGTGCTAGACACAACCACACACTCCTCGGCACCCACTCAAACAACTCGGCACCCACTCAAAACACACCTCGGTACACTCTCACACACCTCGGCACCTCACCCCATTCACCTCGGCACCTCACCTCATCTCACTCACCTAGGTCACCTCGCCTCCTCACCTAAGACATCACCCCATTCACCTCGGCACCTCACCTCACCTCACTCACCTAGGTCACCTCACCTCATTCACCTCGGCACGTCACCCCATTCACCTCGGCACCTCACCTCACCTCACTCACCTAGGTCACCTCACCTCATTTTCTCTCATTTGATCCATACCCACCCCAACACCAACTCAAATTACGTTTCATCAAGTGCCTCACCGACCCATCTATTCTTAACTCATCATTGAGGCAATAAATCAAGCACCCCATAGGCACAATTCTATTAAGTACATTACCACATACTTCACCGCAACACTCAATTCACCAAACAAGGCAATATCACAACAATTACAACAACTCAATCTAATGACATTCCTTTAAACACAACAATTCAACAAACAATTCAAGCATTGTTTCATTAACACAACCATTCAACAAAACAAATCAAACAAGGTTTCCTTAGCACATCAATTCAACAATTCCCCAATTTCCATCACTACAACCTAACCTACACATAATACTAATCTTAAGAGTTATTATAGGCATAAAGAAGAGAGCCCCATACGGAAAGGCCCAAAATTCGAACTCAACACCAAGGAAACCAACGTGAGCAAGCTTCCCTTCTTTCTCCTTCAAAACCGTGGCTCTCTCTCTCTCTTGGGCGCAAGGAGCGAGAAAAACAGAAAGAGGAATTGGAATCATACACTGGAAATACAAGGAAGAAAAATGGAGGAAGGAAAAGGATTCAATGCGTTACCTAAGAAGCTTGAGAAGAAGAAATTCTTCCTTTCTCCTTTCTCCTTTCCTTGCCTGCGTCGCCTGCACTTCGCTCTCTCCCTCTCGGATCCGTTTTTCTGTTTCTAATTGGATTGGTGTAAATGAGATCCATCTTAGGGTTTTGGGGTTATTAGGGATGGGCTTGGGTCACTTATTGGCTTGGGCCCTAATTGCACCCCTTTAGTTACTTAGCTAGATCCCCCCTGCAATAAAATTAATTCCAACATTATTACTCAATTTAAATAAATACTGTAATCCCTCAAATAACTTAATTAAATAAATAATTAAATTATTTTAGGGCGTTACAACTCTCCCCCACTTAAGGGATTTCGTCCTCGAAATTACCTGAATCAAACAGCTCCGGATATGCTTCTTTCATCTTACTTTCCAATTCCCAAGTCATGCTTTCGCCCACTGCTCCCAGCCAAACCACTTTCACTAACTTGATTTCTTTGCCTCTTAACACCTTTACCTCACGGTCCTCAATTCTAACCGGCATAGTCTCCACAGTGAGGTTCTCCCTCACCTCCACATTATCCATCTGAATTACATGTGACGGGTCGGGAACATACTTCCGCAGCTGAGATACATGGAACACATCATGCAGATTAGACAGATTAGGTGGTAAGGCCACCCGGTAGGCAACTTTCCCAACTCTTTCCAGAATCTGGTATGGGCCAATAAAACGAGGGGTTAGCTTCTTAGACTTCAAGGCACGACCCACACCTGTCACCGGAGTGACTCTCAAGAATACATGGTCACCGGCTTGAAACTCCAGATCTTTTCTTCTCTTATCATGATAGCTCTTCTGCCTACTCTGCGAGGCTTTCATCTTTTCTCGAATCATTTTAACCTTCTCCGTGGTCTCCCGCACAATCTCGGGGCCTAACACCACACTCTCCCCCGATTCATACCAACACAAGGGTGTCCTACACCTCCTACCATACAATGCCTCGAAAGGCGCCATCCTGATACTCGCATGAAAGCTGTTATTATAGGTGAATTCAATCAATGGAAAATGAGAATCCCATGAACCTCCTTGCTCAAGAACGCATGCTCTCAACAAATCCTCTAGTGACTGAATAGTCCTCTCCGTCTGCCCATCTGTCTGGGGGTGGTAAGCGGAACTCAATCTCAGGCCTCTTGCAAGCTCTTCCAAAATTCAGAAG
Source organism: Oxytropis ochrocephala (assembly GCA_020916435.1). NCBI lineage: Eukaryota > Viridiplantae > Streptophyta > Magnoliopsida > Fabales > Fabaceae > Oxytropis > Oxytropis ochrocephala. Next base: position 35,288,095 of record CM037095.1, read on the forward strand.
TAAATCTAGGATCCCGATCAGACACGATACTCACAGGAACACCATGCAGCTTCACAATTGTCTTAACATAAATATTCGCCAACTTCGGATTGGATAAGTCATATTAATCGGCAAAAGTGAGCGGACTTTGTCAACCTATCAACAATCACCCATATAGCATCAAATCCCTTTACGATATTCGCAATCCGGTTACAAAATCCATAGAGATACTATCCCACTTCCATTACGGTACATCCAATGGTTTGCATCAACCCCGCCGGCCGATGCTCTACCTTAGATTTCGACACGTCAAACAAGCATACACAAATTGGGCCACATCACGCTTCATGCGAGCCACCAAAGCAGCTTTCTTCAAATCTCGATACATCTTTGTGGCTCCGGATGAATACTTAATTTACTTCGATGTCCCTCTTCCAGAATTGATTTCTTAATCTCTTCATCATCAGGGATACAAATCCTCCCTCGGTATCTCAACACATCCTGCGCGTCTATTTCATAATCTTTAACCTCGGAGTGATCCATCCCCACTGCCAATTCAACTAGTTTAATGTCTTGTTTTTGAGCCTCCCGAATAACGTCTAGAAATTCATTATGGATCTTCAACATTCCCAGCCGTACACTCTTAGGCATTACTTCGCAGACCAAACTCAAATCCCGAAACTGCTCAATCAATTTGAGCTCTTTCACCATCAACGCAGACACATGAAGGGACTTCCTACTCAAGGCATCGGCTACAACATTAGCCTTCCCCGGATGGTAATTCAAACTAAAGTCATAGTCTTTCAACAGTTCTAGCCACCTCCTTTGTCTCATATTCAATTCTTTTTGGTCAAACAGATACTGCAACCCCTTATGATCACTGAACACCTCAAACTTAGAACCATACAAATAGTGCCTCCAGATCTTCAACGCAAACACAATTGCCGCAAGCTCCAAGTCGTGAGTAGGGTAGTTCTTCTCATGAATTCTCAACTGCCTGGACGCATAGGCTACTACCTTACCCTCTTGCATTAGCACACCCCCAAACCCATCTTGGAAGCATCGCGCATACACACTACAAACGGTTGATCCGGAACCGCAATACCAAGATAGGGGACGTCGTCAACCTCTTCTTCAACTCATTGAAGCTCTCTTCACACCGGGCATCCCACACAAAAGCTTTTCCCTTGCACGTCAATTGAGTCAACGAAAGGGCTAGCTTAGAGAAACCCTCTATAAACCTCCTGTAGTAACCAGCCAACCCCAAGAAACTCCCCGATCTCCGTCAGCGACTTTTGGGCTCTCCCATCGCAAAGACAACATCCACCTTTGGTCGGGTCCACGACTATACCATCACCGAAATCACATGGCCAAGGAAACTCACTTTATGCAACAGAACTCGTCGACTTTGACAATTTCGCATAAAGCTTCTTTTCTTTCAACACCTCTAGCACCAACCTCAAGTGTTCTGCGTGTTCTTCTTTCGTCTTGGAATAAATCAAAATGTCGTCTATAAATACCACTACAAAACGATCCAAGTAACTATGGAAGGTACGGTTCATGTACTCCATAAACACCGGGTGCGTTGGTAACGCCAAATGGCATTCTGAGAATATTCATAGTGCCCATATCTAGTTCTGAAAGCCGTCTTCTGAACGTCATCATCCTTTACCTTGATTTGGTGATAACCCGACCTCAAATCGATCTTGCTAAACACCTTAGCACCCACCAACTGATCCATCAGTCATCAATCCTCGGGAGCGGATACTTGTTCTTGATTGTCACCTTGTTCAACCGTCTATAGTCTACGCAAAGTCTCATACTCCCATCCTTCTTCTTCACTAACAACACAGGTGCTCCCCAGGCGACACACTAGGCCTTATGAACTTCTTCTCAAGTAACTCTTCTAGTTTGTTTCTTCAATTCGAGATAATTGAGACGCCGACATCCGATGCGGTGCCATGAGACAGGGCCTCGTGCTCAGCACAAGATCAATAGTGAATTCAACCTCCTCTCGCGGAACACTCGGAATCTCGTGGAATACCTCAGGAAACTCGCACACTACCTTCAACCCTTCAATGATATCTTGACTCTCAAAGCATGCAGAGACGCCATCAAGGCAAATAGATGAACTTCTTCCTTCATTAACCTACGAAGTCGACTCAAAGAGCAAAGAAAGCGATTCTTCCTCCTCGAGGGCAAGGAAACTCACCGATCTATCGAAACAATTGATATGTACATGGTTATCAACTAACCGGTCCATACCAAGGATAACATCTAATCCTCCAAAGGTAAACAAATAAGATCTACAAGAAAATCTCTGTAGAAGGCGACAGAGGACACTTAGCACACACTAGGGAGGTGGTTCATGAGCCCTTAGTTTGGAGTATCAATAACCATCTCCTCATCATAGAAGACAAATTAAGATCCAATTTTTCAGCACATAATGAAGCAATGAAAGAATGAGTAGCACCAGGTGATCTACTATAGCAACCAACGGAGTACCAAAAATAAGACAAGTACCTCGAATCTCGTTAGCATTCTCGGCTCCTGCTAGTGCAAACACTTTCCCCTTAGCTTTCTCCCTCTTGGGCTTAGGACAATTAGCACTCACATGCCCCACCTCTTCACAATTATAGCACACAATCCCTTTCTTTTCACAGTTGGCAGCTTTATGGCCCTTCTGACCACACTTGAAACAATTGGCCTCGGAACACTCATTACTCTTGTGACCAGGCTTCTTACAGTATAACACACAATACTCGGAGGGGCACCTCCCCCACTTGGCTTCTGACCAGCACCTGCTTTCCACTTGCTTTTACCTCCAGCAACATCATAGGGTTTTCCTCTGGCGAGAGTTCCTCTTTTCCTTCACAGCCTTATAAGCAGCAGAACTGTCTTCCTCAAAGATCCTACACTTATCAACCAATCTAGCAAAATCCCGAATCTCCTGATACCCAATCGCTTTCTTTATGTCCGGGCGCAGACCACTCTCGAACTTGACACACTTGGAGAACTCCGACTCAGCATCATTGGCATAGTAAGGACAAAATTTGGCCAACTCCTCAAATTTGGCGGCATACTCAGCTACTGTCTTATTTCCCTGTTTCAGCTCCAGGAACTCCACTTCCTTCTTAGCTCGCACATCCTCAGGGTAATACTTTCTCTTGAACTCTCTTGTGAAAACCTCCCAAGTAACTTCCTCACCAGCACCTTCCAACCTTCGCGACATTCCCAACCACCAGTCGTCAGCTTCCTCTCCCAGCATATGGGTCCCCAACTTCACTTTCTCAAAGAAAGAAGCGGCACTCCATGACACGGAAGATCCGCTCTATCTCCTTTAACGGGCCAAGGCCCCATCGGGGTCATACCGACCCTTGAAGGTGGGTGGGTTTTCCCTCTGGAACGTTGCTAAGTTGCGAGCATTCACATTAGCAGCAGCGTGTTGATCCCAACAGCTTGGGCTATGGCTTGCAGAGCAAAGAACAGAGCAAAGATCATCGCGCGTCGCCATCAAATCGATTTCTACGGAAGAACAAAGTTAGATATAATGGACATAACCTACTAGACACTTGGTCGGACAAACCAACTTCAGCTCTGATACCACTAATGTAACACCCCCTTTCTAACTAGCTATTATTTAATATTTATTTTCAGAGTTTTAAAAAAATAATTGAAAGAAAGTGTCACATTTCGACGCTTAAAAAAAACAATCAGGCATTCAGTCAAGTGACGTTAAGTCAATGTTAAAAAGCACGATATATAGCACAATAGTATGGGGCGGGCCCACAAGCTCTGCTTTAGTTTACTGACACATCATAAATATTAAAACATAAGCGGTACATCACCAATGACAAATTAATACAATCCGAATATAAATAAAATTATTAAGACGCCCCTCCCAGGTGCTACATATCGAATTTGGACACACTACTATCAAAGGCAAGAGAGGGCCTTCACACGCGGTCACACCGCAAGTTCTTAGGCATTCGAGGCAACATAAAGCAGTAGGGTGAGTCTTTTTACACAAATAATAACAATTATGATAGGCATTATGATAGGCATTATGATAAGGAAAGCAGTAAGAGGCACTATTTCACAACAATTCATAATATTATCAACTTACGTCATTATTTCACAATTCATTCCTAAGTTATAGTCATCGCAAGACACCGTTAGTATATGTATGAATGTATATACGTATATATATGCATGTATGCAACATGCATGAGGATCCTTCATCACCACAATGTTGCCTGGAGGGCACTCACCGCTTTGGCCGAAACCACCACACCGCTTTGGCCGAAGCCTACACACCGCTTATGCACATGATTATGTACTCCATGATAATGCACCGCAATAATAATTTTAATCACCATTTATAATCCTCGATGCACATCATTAACATATATATATATATATATAATTCTTAAACACCACACCGCTTTGACCGAAGTCCCACACCGCTTTCACATCTCCACTTATTCACAACTCAATGGGTAATCCTTAAGTTAATAATTTTTTTAGCTCAACAATTACACAAGACCCACACACAAGGACTAACTTAACATTTTAAGGACCAAACCCGCGCACCACTACCAAATTGACGTTTTAGGGGTCACATGGTCCCATCACTCACATAGGCGCATAAGGCTGCCCAAATGGCGCCCTGCGCCTTAGACACACCCACGCACACCACTGCAGTTGGCGCCTCAGTTGGCGCCTCTGCTGAACACACAACACACGCACGCACACAGCACATTGGCGCCCCAGGTGGCGCCTGTGCTAGACACAACACACGCACACAGCACGGCACTTGGCGCCACACTTGGCGCCTGTGCTAGACACAACACACGCACACAGCACGACACTTGGCGCCTGTGCTAGACACAACCACACACTCCTCGGCACCCACTCAAACAACTCGGCACCCACTCAAAACACACCTCGGTACACTCTCACACACCTCGGCACCTCACCCCATTCACCTCGGCACCTCACCTCATCTCACTCACCTAGGTCACCTCGCCTCCCTCACCTCGGCACATCACCCCATTCACCTCGGCACCTCACCTCACCTCACTCACCTAGGTCACCTCACCTCATTCACCTCGGCACGTCACCCCATTCACCTCGGCACCTCACCTCACCTCACTCACCTAGGTCACCTCACCTCATTTTCTCTCATTTGATCCATACCCACCCCAACACCAACTCAAATTACGTTTCATCAAGTGCCTCACCGACCCATCTATTCTTAACTCATCATTGAGGCAATAAATCAAGCACCCCATGCCTGCACAATTCTATTAAGTACATTACCACATACTTCACCGCAACACTCAATTCACCAAACAAGGCAATATCACAACAATTACAACAACTCAATCTAATGACATTCCTTTAAACACAACAATTCAACAAACAATTCAAGCATTGTTTCATTAACACAACCATTCAACAAAACAAATCAAACAAGGTTTCCTTAGCACATCAATTCAATAATTCCCCAATTTCCATCACTACAACCTAACCTACACATAATACTAATCTTAAGAGTTATTGTAGCGACCGAAAAATACGGGAAAGGATTCTTCGAAGTTCGAAAGGAAGCCGCCACCGAAATTCTAGTTTAAGGGCAAATTCGGAAAATCCCTTTAAGTTTTAGGACGAGGCATTGTTAGGGTTCGGGAGTCATTATGTGTGGGGAAGGTATTAGCACCCCACAACATCCTATTGTCTAATTAATTTAAGATTTATTTAATAATTACCCTTTTATTTGTAGAAAAAGACTTATTTAGGTTTTTGGTTTTTAGTGCTTGACAAGAGTTGAGTCTTGCTCCTACGTACCTCCAGATGCAATGGAGGAATCAAAGCTACGTAGTTCTTCCTGAAAAAGGTTTGTTGGTTGGTGTCTTTTAGTGTAGGGGTCCTAGGATTCCTTGAACTGCATGACACACTAATTCTAGGCGCCAGACTAACCCGATTGTACAACCGACTTAGTCCCCTACTTTTTGAAAATGATTTTTGAGTTGAAAGAAATTGGTTTGGTGTGAGGTGGGTCTGTTTTAGAATAGGTATTCTAGAACTCTGAACCTGCATGACTCATTAGTTCTAGAACGCTGACTAACCCGGTTGTACAACCGACTTAGTCCCCTATTTTTGGGAAAAATAGTTTATTCGTATTTATTAAGTTTTCAGGGTTGTACAGCTCATTGGCCCTAAAATAATGACTAACCCGGTTGTACAACCGACTCAGCCGTTTATTTAATTTATTAGGTTTTCAGGGTTACTGAATTGTACAGCTCATTGGCCCTAAAATAATGACTAACCCGGTTGTACAACCGACTCACCGCTTATTTAATTTATTAGGTTTTCGTGGTTCTTGAATCATGCATGACTCATTGGCCCTAAAATAATGACTAACCCGGTTGTACAACCGACTTAGCCGTTTATTTGATTTCGAGAGAAAAAATATTTTATATTTGAATTGGAAAAGAATTAAAATGAAAAAAAAGGGGAATGAAAATTGTAAAAAAAGGTTTTATTAGTCGTAGGGGGTTGTATAATTAATAGGAGGTGCAAAAGGAAAGCCCGGTTGCATGTGGGAGCCTGAATCTGGCCCGGGCTTAGTGGGGGGAGGTGTGCGCGTAAATGAAGGGGGTGTAACTGATAATCTGAACATTAAAAAAAAAAAAAGAAAAATAAGAGAAACCATGTAAGCCCAATACCAAAAAAACCTAAACCCAAAATTTCATTTCTCTCCTTCCTTCCCATCAGCTGCGCCGACCCACTTCCAGCGGAGAGAGAGATTCCCTGCGGATGTTTCGCCGGTTTCCATGGAAGACCGATCGGAGAGGGAGAACCGGTAAGAGGGAGAGAAGGGGACGCGAGAGGACAAGAAAGAGAAAGGGAGAAGGAATGCCGAAAACTCGCGACGGTGGAGGAGGGTGCGTCTTCGACGACGTTCTGTGGCGGAGACGGAGTGGCTCGCGGTGGTGAGGGCGTGACGTCGGAGACGACGAACGGTCCGCCGGAGAAGACAACCACCCGACGGCGTTTTCGCCGGAAACGGACTCAGGTTCGTTTGTTTGTTTTTTTTTTTTTACTTCTCCAACATTGTTATTCTTTTTCTTAAGAGGAGATAGCCAAATCAACTTCAACATTCAGTTTGTTCTATCAGGTTTCCATTATTTTACCAATCATCCTATATGTATTACTAGACTTTAGACAATCCTTAACACATGATGGTGATAATATAAAACAACAAAACAGCATGCCAACGAGGGTGTTATTTTGAGTCCACCTGCCGGCTTAGTACATATTTGAGTCACAAGACAATAAGGAAGAATAAAAAAAACTAGAGCAGGTGTCTACGGAAATAGAACAAAAGTGACCAACCTGTTACTTTGAGTGAAAGGGGAATTGTTGTTATGGATAATCTGCCGCTGTCCTTATGCTTGTGTATGCGGCTGCTACTGGTGCTGATTGAACCTCATTTGCCTTTTAGAATGTTTCTCCCACGGACAGTGTTGGGTGGTTAGGGTTTCAATGTGAAGCCCTAATCCTTATTTTTTTAGTGATTTTTGCAGTTTGTGCGTGTTGATTTACATGCATTTTAGACCCTAAGTTAAGTTTATTTATAGGTAGAAATTAGGTTTTAGCATTAATTGCTGTTTGACTGGGCTTTTGCAGATCTGCTGAACAGTCTTGGAGAGCAAGAACAGACCCCCAGAGATTACTGACGCTGCTCCTTTATTTAATTTTCGTTTTTTATATTCTTTGTATTTTTAATATTATCATTTTTTGTATTTTTGGACTTTTGGACTATTAAGTGCTCTTAAATTGTAAATTAAACTAAATAGAATTTTTAACATTTTTGGATTGTATCTATGCTTAAATAAATTAAATGAACAAAATAAAAATAATAATAAGGAAAAGGAGTCGGGCCAACTACAAAGACGAGAATGGGCCGGACTAGACAAATATGCTAAAACGAGACCAAAAATGGCGCGTTAACTAAAACACTAAAATTAACTCTGAGTCGCATTCTTAAGTCCGAATTTAAGCCAAATGACTTTTAGGTAGACACGCTTACGCATGCGACTAAACCCAAATACGAAGATTAAATTGAAGAAGCATACGAAAAGATCGATCATTCGGCGTGCGTGCCTAATTTAAACAACGACATTTCGATTTAGTTGAGCAGAGTGGATTGGAGTTGGTTTGGGTTGGTAACCGAGACTCTACACTAATAATTCTCGTAATCATGCGACTCGAAACACGCCCTTACTAAAAATAAAGCGACTAAAGCGAGAAAGAACGGACAAAATTGGGGTATAACATTTGCCCTCTTTATTAATATTTTACTAGAAAGTCTTTGAGCTCTAGAACTTTCGTAGTAGAAATAGGAATAAAGATAAGATAGACGCTAATTTTGTCCGTTTGAGGGGAGTGGGAGGTTTGAGAGATAAGAGGGAGTGGTTAATACTTGGCGCATGTAGAGAGTTGAATGAAGGGTCAACAAGGACTGAAGGAGCACTAAGGCTCGAAGGACCACTCGAGTGCGAAGGAGCGATAAGGCTCGGAGGACCACTTAAGGTCCGGAAGGCTGCTAAGCCTTAATTGAAGGACCATCGTGGTATGAAGGAGCGCAACTAGCTACGGTACTAATTAAACGGTGTGAGGGGGCCTTTATACTCGAGCGGCCACGATGGGTCAAGATCGGTCTAGGCGATATGTTGACCATGAAGGACGCGTGCATCGTGTCTTAGGCCGACACAACTAGTCCGAAGGACCACGCGGGTGCGGAAGGTCCGCCGGGCTCGACTCGGCGTTTGCGACTGGGCCACTTAGGGCAGCGATGGGCGTAGTGCTCTCAAAGGACCACTCGGGTGCGGGATCGGCTTCGGTGATGCGTGATGCGATACGGGATCAACGCTTAGAGCTTTGATCTTAGAGGAACAAAATATGGGTATTGACACTTGAAGTCGATTCAGAGGCAATACATCATGTAATGGACATACAACGCCAATAATACATGCACATGCAACAGGTGATTTTTGGTGGGGTGATGGATGAAATAGGTGATTCCTTTCTCTTTTTGTTTTTTTTTATTTTTTTATTTTGCTTTTTACTTTTTTTGCTTGCTTTTTTATTTATTTATCTGATGGATGCATAAAGTACGAATGTTAATATGATGCAAATGAAATGTTTGAATGCAAATGCTATGGTGCATGGTGTGATGATATGAAATGACTGATTGAGTGCAGAAACATTTTTTTGTGATGATGAGATGTGAGACTTTGGATGCGAGAGGCGGAGATGAATATTGATAATTCTTTGGAAAGATTAGATTTGATTCAAACTTCGGCAATCTCAAGGTTGTTATTTACAGACACTGATGTGAAAAAGTACTTGCAAGCTCGCTTCTTTTTCTCTTCCATTATGATGCCCCCTGATGACCGAAATTTAGGTCCACAAAGTTAACTAAGTGGATTTTCAGTATCGCATTATCAACTTGTGTTCTATCTCGCTGAAGCATTGTTAAGAAAACATGTATAGTAATGCAAACATAGATGAGTGAGTCAGTTAACTTTGTTCAAGGTTATGGACGAATGCGACGCATGAAAGGATGAATGACTGGTCTTCGTCAATGTCATGAAAGGTAGGTTTTTCCAAGCCAAGAAATACGAGATTGCCCCAATTTAGATTTGATGATTGTGAGTGAATAACTTGCCTCTGTCTAGTGCTAACAAGCTAGAGGTGTAGAAAATGATGACTACGGAATGCATTGGCTTTGGAATGAAAGGCGGAAAGCAAGAGACTTTGTCTCAACCCAAAGAGTTTGGTGTTGCCCCATTTATGGTAAGGACAAGATTGCCCTGGCTAGAGTAGTAGCATGTTGGGTAATGAGTTGAGAAATTGCCCCGGTATGGTTTTATGGCTGTGAATATAATGAAGGGATGAGATGGGTGTCGGGTGAATTTCCCCATTTGTAGGTGGAGTGAAGAATGACAGGATTGCCCCACTTGGAATGGTGTTTCAAATGGTTGCCTTTAGTGAGATTGGGAAAGGTGACAGAGTTAGGGTTATGGGTTTTGGAGATGGTTAAATGCGGTTTGTATAGACCGGGAGTGGTATGGGAAGCACACTGGACAAATTCCCCAAGTTCAAATAGATGGTGAAAGGGATGCCCCACTTTAGGATCTAGGTGGCGATCATAGTATAAACTTTTGGTTACCTTTAGAATGACTCTCGGACTACAATAGTCTTGAGTTTGCTATGATGAAAACTACACTTGGTGATCACTAGACCTTGTCTTAGTATAATCGTAACTTGAATGAATCTTGTGGTGCAAGCCTTTTGATTTTTCTTTTCCTTTGAGTTTTTTTTTTTTTTTGAGATATATTTTTTGAGCAAACATATTGTAAATAAATAAACTTATTTGTCCTAAGATTAAAACTTTGAGAAAACAAAAGCAATCGGTCATTGATCGGAATGTGGCGATGGTTTAGTGATTTATGAGGAAATGATAATTGGGCTCAAGGTAGTGTTTGGGGATTGATGGGACGGATGGTTTTTTTTTTAGCGGTATGATTTGGCTAATGGTTAATGGTTTGTGAAATAAGGTGTTATTAGGCTCAATGAAGTGTTTGATGATTGATGGGACAAATGATTTGGTGAAGTAACTTGGCTAATGGGTGATGATTTATGAAGGAAATGGTTGTCAGGCTCAAAGGAGTGTTTGAAGGTCTAGTAATTGATGTGTCTCATGGTAGGATGGACTTGTTTAGGGATGTGACTTGGCCAAGGGTTTATGAAGGATAGGATATTGAGGACAAGGGAAGTGTTTGGGGGTTTGTTTCAGACAAGGATTTCTTATGCATTTAATGGCGAGAAGTATCAGCTCATAATTGTACCACTTTTGCTTTTTCGTGGTTTTTCGATCCTCTTCTTTTTTTATTTCACTTTCTTTTTTTGATTTTGATTTTTTCTTTTTCTTTCTTTCGAGCTTTTGATGTGGAATTGATCCTTGTCTAAGGTGATTGAAAGGTTTTTAGATTTTGGCTTAAGGTGGGTAGCATGGGTTTTTTCGAGGGTATGGGAAGATGGTCAAACTTCATTTCAAATCATGATTGCTCGTTTTCTCAAAAATTAACTTAAGGACAATAATTTATTTACTTTTATATATTTGCTCTTTTTCTTTATTTCTCCTTTTTTTATATGCCCTAATTTTTTTGCTTAGGCCGCTCTTACGAGTTTTCGACCTAACGGGCCTTTTGAATTTATTTTTATTATTTTTTTGTAAAGGACTTGCACCAAGGGAATACAACGTTGACAAAGTTTTTTAGAGATCACACATTTGCCCCAGTATGGAGGGCCTAAAGTGTTATTTCACTAGGGGAACCAACCAGAAACGTCAACTATGTACTGATGTGGGGAGTATGTACCTTATGGGTGGTTGGTGTGGGATTAGACTTTGTGAGGGGATGATGGTAAGGTAGGACGCTAACCGACTCGAGACAAAAATGAACACACATGTTACCCAAGTCACTACACAAATGCTTCGCAGAGAGTTAACATTTAAAACATGATAGAAAATTTTTATGGGCATTTCGGTCATTTATCATGGGATGGAAGAGATGCAACGTTTGGTTAAAAAATGTGAGCAAGCTAAAAATTTGAAAAACGGAGTGACTTGAAACACCTTGAGCTCGCAACGAAGTATGGCTAAACTTTTTCAAAAAGAATTATTTATCTCACAAGAATGCCTCACCTCTCATCACAATCTTTCTCTCAAAATTATGTTTTTTCGTTTTTATAATGCATGATGTAAGTATGCAAATGAATGAATGCGCGTGAAATGAGAATGCAAATGAACGAATGAATGTATGTGAAATGCGAATGTGATGTATGGGTATGAATATATGATTTTATTCGTCATGTCGGGGAATTATAAACTTTTCATTGGAGAGTAAAGTACAAAATTTAATTTTGACTTCAGCGTGCACGGCTTCTCTCCAAGGTAAAGATTTAAATTCCCTGACGGTCATAAAAGTGCATGCAACAATAGATGTTTATTTCTTTGTATGCATGTGGTATATTTTCTAAAAAGTAGTAAAAATGATTTTTGGTTGTTTTTGATTTTTTTGATAAAAGGCAGTATGCATAAATATTTGTGCGAATGCAAAGGTATAAAGCTCCTTTGTGACCCTAGAAAGGTATCCTATGGAGTGGGTCTAAGGTTTCTTTTATAGTGAACCTCACAAGGATGGTTCTAAAGAATCCTACACATGGTCCCTAGAGCCAAGGACCCCAGTCAAGAATACTGACCCCAACAATAGGCAAGCTATTAGAAGGGATGGCATCCTTAAAAGGAATCAAATTCTAGGTGAGATTTTCATGACCACCCAACGAGGCGACGTCCATGAGCAGCCATCACTACGCAATCTCGTTTCTAACTTAGGGCACACTCAAGTCCGGGTAGAGGACTTTTCTCACGTGTGTGAAGTGTAGAAGTGAAGTGTGTGTAGGAGCGATCTAAAAAACAACCCAAAAGCTGCAAGCAGACAAACAAACGTATATACAAATATCGTCTTCTATCCTAGAGTTTATATATAACATAAAAATATAATATGCAAAGAATAATAATAATAAATAAACAAATAAATAAAGGGAAGGGTAAAAATTAAGTTAATCCTAAATAATTAGACTAGGTTTTGACTCTCTAAAAAGTTAAGTCCCCAGTGAAGTCGCCAGCTGTAGCGACCGAAAAATCCGGGAAAGGATTCTTCGAAGTTCGAAAGGAAGCCGCCACCGAAATTCTAGTTTAAGGGCAAATTCGGAAAATCCCTTTAAGTTTTAGGACGAGGCATTGTTAGGGTTAGGGAGTCATTATGTGTGGGGAAGGTATTAGCACCCCACAACATCCTATTGTCTAATTAATTTAAGATTTATTTAATAATTACCCTTTTATTTGTAGAAAAAGACTTATTTAGGTTTTTGGTTTTTAGTGCTTGACAAGAGTTGAGTCTTGCTCCTACGTACCTCCAGATGCAATGGAGGAATCAAAGCTACGTAGTTCTTCCTGAAAAAGGTTTGTTGGTTGGTGTCTTTTAGTGTAGGGGTCCTAGGATTCCTTGAACTGTACAGCTCACTAATTCCTAGGGCGCCGACTAACCCGATTGTACAACCGACTTAGTCCCCTACTTTTTGAAAATGATTTTTGAGTTGAAAGAAATTGGTTTGGTGTGAGGTGGGTCTGTTTTAGAATAGGTATTCTAGAACTCCTGAACTGTACAGCTCATTAGTTCTAGAACGCTGACTAACCCGGTTGTACAACCGACTTAGTCCCCTATTTTTGGGAAAAATAGTTTATTCGTATTTATTAAGTTTTCAGGGTTGTACAGCTCATTGGCCCTAAAATAATGACTAACCCGGTTGTACAACCGACTCAGCCGTTTATTTAATTTATTAGGTTTTCAGGGTTACTGAACTGTACAGCTCGTTGGCCCTAAAATAATGACTAACCCGGTTGTACAACCGACTCAGCCGTTTATTTAATTTATTAGGTTTTCGTGGTTCTTGAATCTATCTGACTCATTGGCCTAAAATAATGACTAACCCGGTTGTACAACCGACTTAGCCGTTTATTTGATTTCGAGAGAAAAAATATTTTATATTTGAATTGGAAAAGAATTAAAATGAAAAAAAAGGGGAATGAAAATTGTAAAAAAAGGTTTTATTAGTCGCAGGGGGTTGTATAATTAATAGGAGGTGCAAAAAGGAAAGCCCAGTTTGCATGTGGGAGCCCAGAATGCGAAACTGGGCTTAGTGGGGGGAGGTGTGCGCGTAAATGAAGGGGGTGTAACTGATAATCTGAACATTAAAAAATAAGAGAAACCATGTAAGCCCAATACCAAAAAAAACCTAAACCCAAAATTTCATTTCTCTCCTTCCTTCCCATCAGCTGCGCCGACCCACTTCCAGCGGAGAGAGAGAGATTCCCGGCGGATGTTTCGCCGGTTTCCATGGAAGACCGATCGGAGAGGGAGAACCGGTAAGAGGGAGAGAAGGGGACGCGAGAGGACAAGAAAGAGAAAGGGAGAAGGAATGCCGGAAACTCGCGACGGTGGAGGAGGGTGCGTCTTCGACGACGTTCTGTGGCGGAGACGGAGTGGCTCGCGGTGGTGAGGGCGTGACGTCGGAGACGACGAACGGTCCGCCGGAGAAGACAACCACCCGACGGCGTTCTCGCCGGAAACGGACTCAGGTTCGTTCGTTTTTTTTTTTTTTACTTCTCCAGCATTGTTATTCTTTTTCTTAAGAGGAGATAGCCAAATCAACTTCAACATTCAGTTTGTTCTATCAGGTTTCCATTATTTTACCAATCATCCTATATGTATTACTAGACTTTAGACAATCCTTAACACATGATGGTGATAATATAAAACAACAAAACAGCATGCCAACGAGGGTGTTATTTTGAGTCCACCTGCCGGCTTAGTACATATTTGAGTCACAAGACAATAAGGAAGAATAAAAAAACTAGAAGCGGTGTCTACGGAAATAGAACAAAAGTGACCAACCTGTTACTTTGAGTGAAAGGGGAATTGTTGTTATGGATAATCTGCTGCTGTCCTTATGCTTGTGTATGCGGCTGCTACTGGTGCTGATTGAACCTCATTTGCCTTTTAGAATGTTTCTCCCACGGACAGTGTTGGGTGGTTAGGGTTTCAATGTGAAGCCCTAATCCTTATTTTTAGTGATTTTTGCGGTTTATGCGTGTTGATTTACATGCATTTTAGACCCTAAGTTAACCGTTTATTTATAGGTAGAAATTAGGTTTTAGCATTAATTCTTTGTTTGACTGGCTTTTGAGATCTCTTTGAGCAGTCTTGGAGAGCAAGAACAGAGACCCAGAGATTCTTGACGCTTTGCTCCTATATTTAATTTTCGTTTTTATATTCTTTGTATTTTTAATATTATCATTTTTGTATTTTTGGACTTTTTGGACTATTAAGTGCTCTTAAATTGTAAATTAAACTAAATAGAATTTTTTAACATTTTTGGATTGTATCTATGCTTAAATAAATTAAATGAACAAAATAAAAATAATAATAAGGAAAAGAAGTCAGGCCAACTACAAAGAGCGAAATGGGCGGACTAGACAAATATACTAAAACGAGACCAAAAAATGGCGCGTTAACTAAAACACTAAAATTAACTCGAGTCGCATTCTTAAGTCCGAATTTAAGCCAAATGACTTTAGGTAGACTCGCTTACGCATGCGACTAAACCCAAATACGAAGATTAAATTGAAGAACGCACGAAAAGATCGATCATTCGCGTGCGTGCCTAATTTAAACAACGACATTTCGATTTAGTTGAACGGAGTGACTGGAGTTGGTTTGGGTTGGTAACCGAGACTCTACACTAATAATTCTCGTAATCATGCGACTCCGAAACACGCCCTTACTAAAAATAAACGACTAAAGCGAGAAAAGAAGACGGACAAAATTGGGGTATAACAGTTATTATAGGCATAAAGAAGAGCCCCCATACCTGGAAAAGCCCAAAAATTCGAACTCAACACCAAGGAAACCAACGTGAGCAAGCTTCCCTTCTTTCTCCTTCAATACCGTGGCTCCTCTCTCTTCTTGGACGCAAGGACCAGCAGAAAACAGGAAAGAGGAATTGGAATCATACACTGGAAATACAAGGAAGAAGAATGGAGGAAGGAAAAGGATTCAATGCGTTACCTAAGAAGCTTGAGAAGAAGAAATTCTTCCTTTCTCCTTTCCTTGCCTGCGTCGCCTGCACTTCGCTCTCTCCCTCTCGGATCCGTTTTTCTGTTTCTAATTGGATTGGTGTAAATGAGATCCATCTTAGGGTTTTGGGGTTATTAGGGATGGGCTTTGGTCACTTATTGGCTTGGGCCCTAATTGCACCCCTTTAGTTACTTAGCTAGATCCCCCCTGCAATAAAATTAATTCCAACATTATTACTCAATTTAAATAAATACTGTAATCCCTCAAATAACTTAATTAAATAAATAATTAAATTATTTTAGGGCGTTACACCGATCCGGGTCAGGCTGAGCGAGTGAGCCTCTGGCAGCCCAAATTCGCTGAACTAGCACCTACACCCATTTTTTTACCAATCGCCTCTCCTTTCCTCTTTTCTTGTTTTTTCTTTTACTTTTTTTATGCCATTAGATATATGTACTAACTAAATAGGAAATAACGTATAACCTGAAAATAAATTTATATTTTTCAACTTCAACAAAATAAAATATGTAACTACCAATAAGAAAGTCATTACAATAGTAGGGGAAATAAAGAGGTTCAACAAATGTGTTCCTATAATTAGGAAATTTCCTTCTTATTCCCTGGCAATAAGGCCCCAACGAAAGCTACCATCAGGAAAGTAACAAGCATTAGTGTTAGTTTTTGGAGTGCAAACTTTTGGGGTCACAAAGGAAACAAGGGATATTAGTTGGAGATCCAGGGGTCTTTTGATTAGCTTCAGTGTAATCTTCTATAAATTTAAACTTTTTGTAGCAATAGAAATCAGATTGAAGGAAGTATTGTTGAAAATGAGGCCATTCTTTGCCTTTCAAATCCTCCACAAAGTGATGTTAAGGACCTGCGTAAAACCCAATGCAGTAATTTTGACTGATAGGGAACCCCAATGCCTAAAGGCGATGAGAAATACAAAATCTTGACTGGTTGGCAGTTCATGTAGAGGTGGCTGGTAGTCTCTTCTCTCTAATGCAAAGAGGGAAGATGGGATCATTTCTAAGGCCCTTTCTCTCAAGTCTTCCCCTAGTTGGAAGAATGTCCATGGATAATCTCACAAGAAATTTTTGACACAATTTTGGTCCATCCACTTTCCACGAAATTTTCCCTAATTCCTCGCAGGAAGAGGAAGAAGATTCTGGCATACATTTGTTAATTGCATTGTATAGGAGGTGTTCCGGTCTGGGCGAAAAGCCCCATTGGACTTTGGGCCAGGCCCAAGACCTTCGCACAAGAATGACCCAATTACGCCAAAAGCACCAAGCACGGCATACCCCGCTCGGGCACACGAGGACGATGGCCAAGATCGCACGATCAAATCCAACGGTCAAGACCGAGTACCCACGTCTATAAATAGAGGTGAAGGGCTCTCAATCCAGGCACACTCTCATTCTTGCAACTCTCGCCTATTCTCTCATTGACTTAGGCATCGGAGTGTCTGTAGGTACACCCTCACCCGACGTGGGCCGCAAGCCCAGTTCCGAGAACCAAAGACAAGCTCCGGGGAAGCGGAATCCATTCTACTCTTCGAACAAGGTATACTCCCGAGTTCAAGATCGAACAGTGGCGACCACAGTGGGAGTGCTTCTACGTATTCTCGCTCGATCCTGCTCTCTCCGATTAACAAAGTCCTCTCGGTAACTGATAACTCTATTTTATATAGAGTTATTCATCTATTTTTACTTAGGTTATTGTTTATGTTCAAGTACATTAATATATAAATATAGCTTATTTATTAAGAAACAACATTTTAGAGATCCAAATGATTAGGACAATTAACTAGGCATAAATACACATATCTTGTTAGGTTTGATGTTTTTGTTCAGTGCAACAACTGCAGGAGTGGAAACACTGCCAAGACCAGGAGTGGAAACACTGCCAACACTAGGAGTGGAAATACTGCCTACACCTGCAAAATCCAGCAGTTTGCACCAAAACATCCAAGGACCCATTTTGATGCTTCCACACTTGAATTGTGACGTCATGCCTAGTCACCTGGAGCAGAGCCACTTGCAGAAGTGGGCGATAAACATAAAAATCAAGTTGCAAGGCTCACTTATCTAGAAGACATGTGGCACTTTTCCTATGGACCTCACCTTATGTTATACATGCAAGCGACCACAACTGAGCTATTTGCTTCATTGGTTGTCTGATTTTATCCAATGTTGGTCCCCTCAGTTGATCTTATGTGTAACACCCTCATATTTCTATCTAGTAGAAATACTAAAGTGCACCGTTTAGCATACATCTGAGATAAATTTCCTGTTTAGATATATATCTTTACAAGAATAGCGGAAACGATTACATAACTTAAAACAAATTCAAGTTATAATCGGATACAAAGAGAACAAAGGAAGAACATAAATAACAAAAGAAGAACTACATCTTCAATTTCCTTCTCGTGCACGCCATCTACTCGTGCCATAAAGGAACTTTTTTCTTTGTTTCTCTGTAAAACAACAACATATGATAGGGTGAGATAACATATCTCAGTGAGTTTTACCGTGACCCCTTACCTATCACTCGGTCTATTTTTAGAAAATAAATCTTATTAACTTCGTGATTTAATAAATAAACCACGCACACAATCTATTGCACAATACTTAGGAAAAAGATTTGAAAGAGTTTGAAGTCGAACGGATCATAGAAACGATACATCAAAAATTGGGGACATTATGTCCCTTTTCGTACCGTTTCGTTCTCCGATCGATCCCAAATGGTGTTCCAATCCAATTTCAACCATAACAGACAAATATACACATATTCCAGTCCAGTCAACATGAATCACAAGCAATTTCATCAAGTAATTCATTTTCGAGATTTGTAATGACACAAACCGACATTTTAACACACAACATGAGTGCAGAATTTCCTACAGCAGTGCACTTACTTTGGCGAATTATTTAAAATAGAAAACGACATCGGATTTCCACAAACGACCACTCATTGAAAAGCTCTCTGAGTGTAGTTTCTAAATTTAATATCCATTTTTCAAAACAAGACTCCAGTTGATACAGATTTTAAAAATACTACACTGATGTACAAAATCAGACAGAACTTTTTACCCAACTTGCAACTCAATTTTCTTTCTCATTTCTTAATGAAATTTGGTGAAATTAGTGTCTATTCCGTAGGTAATTAAGTCTACTTTCCAATGATACAATAATCATTCAAAACGGAGTTCAATTGAGAACACACGATCTGAAACACTGAACCTATACCCAATTTAATTCCAGAAATTTAACCTAACTTTGGAGACTCATAAATTGAGCTACAAAACTCCAAATTGAACCAAACCAGTGCCTAAACGACTGACGTTAAGTCTACTTTCAAACAAAATAAGTCACGTAATTTGTGGATGTAACACCCCTTTTCTACCCCTTAATTTACACGTCATTATCAGAGTAATTTCATTTTCAAAAATATAAATTTATTTGATAGAAAAGGAAATGCCACATCGTCATAAGTAAAAACTCATCGTCTGCACCATCAAAGTTTGTGCAACAACACAATCGTCACAAAACTTAAATTTCAAAATAATCTTATCACAGCGGAAATAAACGATGACTCACTAGTCCACTCAAACACGTCTCATAATCATCAAAATAAATAATTCATACAGTAATTGATTCATTAACAAATCCGACTACGCCCCTAGGTGCTCTGATGTCAGAGCGACTCGACAACCTCCCAACGACTAATAAAGAAAGCGTGCAGAACCTTCACTCGCGGTCACCTGCAGCGTTGCCACAATAGAGCAACATTCCAAGCAGAAAGGGTGAGTCTTCAAACAACATAAGAGCATAAATAATAGTCAATATATTAAAGGACAATATCTATAACTACCACAAAGACACTTAACGTCGCATTACAACCATCACGAGAACAACATCGGCAACCAACATCAAAACACATCACAAACAACTACATCATTTAAATGCACATATATGAAAATGCAACCCACGTCGCCAGGGCATATGCATGAGGTACCATCGCGCAGCTCGCAAAAATACAATCGTCGCTTTTAGCATAGCTCGCCGCATGACCCATATCGTCGCCGAATGCGTTATGATATGTATGAGACTCTATGCATCACTTATCAAATCAATCAACGAGAAATCAACAATTACACATCACCACACAACTTTCCCCAACGTCGCTTTTGGCCATACCCACCCGAAATGTCATTATCATCGCTTTTATATCATCCTCATAAACATCATCATCATCGTCGCAATTGTATCATTATCATGAACATCATCATTATCATCGCAACCATAAAACACTCATAGAGTGTATTCGTCATAGTCATCAAAATCATATATATATATATATATATATATATATATATATATATATATATATCACATCATCATAATCACTCATAGAGTGAACTCGTCATATTCGTCAAAACCATCTAGCAACATCATCACAGTCATACTTTTTCTCATCATCATTGAGCATATATAGATATATTTTCAGTTGTCTTTTAGCTTAGTGTGTAATAAAATAGTGAACCCGATTGACTATGGGATTACTCGAGTAATCGATACTACTGCAATGAGGCATTGGCCACCTTTGCAAGACTCTCAGTGATGCCCTTGTAAATACACCAGTGAAAGAAATTCTGACCTTAGTGGTAAACCACAATCTAGCCATAGTCAATTAGCACACTAGTAGTATAACATTTCACCGAGACTCATTTATATAAACCTAGCATCACAAATTTTTATTTGTATTAACGGCAACACAAAACAGTTTACTCTGCCTTAAAAATAGAATATTCAGTTTGGCCTCTGAATAAGCTTTCCAACGCATCTTAGAACACCTCAATCGGGTTCCCGGTTCGCAAGATATCAATTTTTTTCAAAAACATTACAACACTTTACTTTTAGGCACACAGCAGCATTTCATTCGTATAACAGCTACCACAAAATATTTTATTTTGCCATAAAAATAGAATATTCAGTTAGGCCTCTAAATAAGCTTTCCAACGCATCTTAGAACAACTCAATCGGGTTCCCGGTTCGCAAGATATCAATTTTTCAAAAACGTGACAAAGACTTTAAAAAAAAGCAGTGAGAAAGCGGTGAAAAACAGTGACTCGCGCTCGGAGCGCGAGTCGAGCGCGAGCTCGATTGGGCGGGGAAATCAGGTACATTGCGCAAAGACACTTGCACTGAGCGCAACTTAAGCGCAAGTGAGGCGCGATTAGGCGCGAAACATCAAATTGTGCGAGAAAATTCAGATCTTCAACACCAAAAACACATTTTATTCACCAAATCACTCATCACCTCATCACTAAGGGTTCATCAAGAACAATTAACATTTTATCAACAACATCAAAGTCATCAATTCAGATCACACACATCAAAATTCAGCAATCATCTCAATAATTCCTCAGCAACATCAACAATCATCAATTTTATATTACAACATCAAAATTCATCCATAAATCATTCAATTCTTCAACCACTCATTAGACACCAAACATTAACGAATCATCAACAACAAACATCAATAAATCCTCGACAACAAGCATCACAACTCATCTTAAATTCACAACAACACCAAAAATTCAACAAAATAATTAAACGTAATAATTAATACCGCCTAGGTGTCATAGGACTACCCTCCCATATACTGACCATTATATAAACCCTTATAATGCGAGACTCCCCTTACCTCGAATACGTAAGCTCCGTAGAAGACGTATGAGAGCACCGACGAGTAACTACAGCAACACGACGATCTCCTCTTCTCTTTCTCTCCCTTCCCTTTGCGCCAACTCCTTCTCCTCCTTCTCTCTCTCTCTCTCTCTTTGTTTTTTCCTAGCCGTCTCTCCCTCTCCCTCTCGCACGCTCCCTCTCTTCCTTTCTTCTTTTCTTTTCTTTCTCTCCAAGTTTCTAATAACTAATGTAACACCCCCTTATTTTTAATACTACTTAGCAAATTGAATCAGAGTTTTCAAAAACCACTTGTAAGAGAGTGCTACATTTTCTACAAGGAAATCAAACAAACATCAATGGCGCACATCAACAGATATCAGCGTGACATATAACACCTCGGCCAAATGGAACGAGTTCATAAAAACACATGTTATAATTTACAACACAGTCGGAATAAAACATGTTTCAAAATAACATCAGAATACATTTCAAAAGCCAACTCAAAACGACCCCTAAACTACTCGGCCCCCAGTGTTACATATCAGAGCAATGACGACGCCAAAAGACACTGAGTGAGAACACCGCTACTCGGGAATACCTGCAAGTTGCCAACATGAGAAGCAACATAAAAGCAGTAGGGTGAGTCTCTAAACACAAATAATAAGGTTTATGACAAGCATTATGCTAAGCAAACACATATATACATCTCGGCACAACACACAAATAACACAATTACTTAGTGCATGAGTTATATGCATGATGCAGACCCAACTCCAAGGGCATATGCATGATGGATCCATTAAGACCGAAGTCTTCTGCTATCACCTTAGGACCGAAGTCCTCTGCTTTCTCCATAGGACCGAAGTCCTCTGCTTTCACCATTATGCTTATGATTTATGCGACCCATGAACAATGCATAACACACAGCATGTACATTATTCAATTTAATCATAACACAACTCCAGTAACTCACCATTAAGACCGCAACCTTCTGTTCATTAATTAGGACCTAAGTCCTCTGCTCACCTCTAGGACCGAAGTCCTCTGCGTTCACCCTTTTCATTTTATTTAATGCCCCTCAGGGACTTCACCATTTATTACACCTCTACTAGTAGCCTTACGGCCAAAACAACTCTCATACATCATTACGGCACTAAGGCCGACGTCTCTGTATCGGCCTACAGCACTAAGACTAACGCCCTCAACTCACCGATCACCTCGGTTCCAAGTGGTGGACCAAAGAGTCACCACGAGGACTACCCTGTCACTTAGGACTAAAACGTCAAATAGGGACTACAATGACTACACCACTTAGCCCCTCACGCACTTGGCACTCAAAGCGACGCTCACAGTTGCGTCCCGCAACAACTTGCGCTACACTAGCGTTGAAACAACACCTCGGCACCTATAGCAACTCGGCACACTCGGCACCTCGGCACGCTTGGCACCTCGGTACGCCTACGCTCTACTCCACTCATAGTCACTTCAATTAACGCGAACGTACCTTACTTCCTCCATAACACCACCTAGTTACTCTACGCTTGGGCACACCACGCTTAAACGCGACATCTCACCTCGGCAAGTACACCTAGGTATGATATACTCTACGTCTCGGTCATAAAACCTCGGTTACTACACGCTATACGTTATCAACGGCACTTCAGCATCTACGCCTAAGTACTCTATCTCGGCCTAAGTATCTCGGCCTACTTACCCTACACTTCGACAAGCACAAACCGATACTTATACCTAGTCTCAGGTACTCATACACTTAGTTACTGGTGCTCTATCGTTCACCTCGGTTCCTATGACCTCGTCATGTACGTTCTTAACACTTACGATTATTCACTTAAGCTCCAGCTCACGTATGGAGAGTGACCTCACCTCGGCAATCCTAAACCGACTACTCCATTTAACTCAAATGCACGCTCATCACTTTATGGTATACGTTTTCAGTTACTCCTTAGTTATCCTAAGCCTATTCTTTAAGGACCTCTCTAAGATGATGTTACTCACCCTCACTCACTCTCGCTCACTGGGACTGAGAGTTTCCTCAGCTCCCATTTCACTCCTTGATCCTTCGTATGACCAACTCTCTCATCCACTCCACACAACTCCACTGAAATGAGCCAAAACACAACATCAAAAACATCAAAACACATCAAGCATGCAAAGCAACTCAACAAACATAAATACAATCTACTCACACATAACAACTCATCATAACACAACATTATACGTGAGAAGAGAGCCCCTAACCTTGTTCAGTTGAGTGGAACACTCTCCCTTCACTGAAACTCTCCAGTTAGCACTCGCAGCAACTCTTCTCCCTTTGAGCTTGAGCTTCTTCTTCGTCGGAGCTCCTCCTTCTCTCTAGAAAAATGATCTCACCTACCAACTTCTCTCTCTTACTTCTCTTTGACTTTTCTTAGATTCCTTTTTGGTGAAACATGCTCCCTCTCCTTCGACACTCTCATTTAAGGCACACACTTGGGCTTCTAATGGCTTATGGGCCTCCAATGGCTCATGGGCCTCTACGCCCACTTTCTCCATTCACTTAAGCATCTCCTAAATGAAATAAACTCCTAATTAATACTTGGCTTAATTAAAAAGTTGTAAACCTTAAATAACTCAACTAAATAATTAATTGAACTATTTTGGGGTGTTACAACTAACCCTAGCTTAAGTCATGGGTTCTCTTACTTGGGCCCTTCTCACCACCCGGTTGATTACTAACGCTACTCCTTTTTCCTAGTTAAATTACCACTCACTTCTTTACTATTTCACCACTCTTCCTTTAAGTTAATTACTCTATTATTATTTTAAAACAACCCACCAAACACTACTTAATTAATTAATTAAATAAACGTTTTGAATTATTTTTGGGGCGTTACAGTGGACTAACCGAACAGTCCCAGATTTAAAAGAACCGAACCTGTGTCCAGAATTGCTAAATCAGTGAGTTCGTGACCAATTCGCGGTTTTTGCGACTCAAAATTTACGAAACGAATGCAATTTCAACAATAATAGAAATCATACAGTCAACGCACATAAAATAAAACCCTATTTGTAAAAAAAAAATATAAAACCCTAAGCGAGTAAAACTCACCAATCATGATGAAAATCACGAAATACCGAAACTTCACGAAGTTCAACCGTTCAGAAATACCACGAACTCAAACTGAACTCGTTCCCACTCTTCCAAACAGCTCCCAACCGAAAAATCAGCAGCTCAAACCTTTCCCCTACTGT
The DNA here is from genome assembly GCA_020916435.1 of Oxytropis ochrocephala. Lineage (NCBI taxonomy): Eukaryota > Viridiplantae > Streptophyta > Magnoliopsida > Fabales > Fabaceae > Oxytropis > Oxytropis ochrocephala. The sequence goes on from CM037095.1 coordinate 35,312,798, forward strand.
TCCAAACGCACCCAATCAGCAAAGTAGTACACTCCTAAGCTTCCAAATCAATATATATTGAGCTTCTTTGAACCTTAGACTAGCTTTCAATGTGCAAAAACTTCCATTTTCTTCAACTTTGAGCTAAATCATGAACATACATGAAGGATTGTGGAAGTTTCCCCCTCTTCTTCCTCCTCTCCCTCACGTTTCCCTCTCTTCTCCCTCTCTCTAGGTTTTTTAATTTTTCTTTCTTCCTTTTTTTTTCTCTCTCTTACTTTCCCTTTCTTTTTATTTAACACAAGTGAGGAATGAGAGAGTGTTTGGATATTTTTAGTGTCTTGGAGCTCATTTAGTGTGAGAGGTATACAGACTAAAATACCCTTAGTGTTCTAATTTCCCTTCAATTATGTATTTAACGCCCTCAAAACAATTACAATAGACAAACAAGAGATACCCCACCCTTGTTACAATCAAAAACCCTAGAGAGATACCCCACTCTCTAGTACAACCAATTTACAAACAAGAGATACCCCACCCTTGTTGCAATCAAAACCCTAGAGAGATTCCCCACTCTCTAGTATAACCAATTACAAAAATTGAACAAATTACAAGAAATAGAAATACCTCTAAAGTAGGTGAATACAACAAATTGAAGCTTCCCAACCTAACCCTTGAGAGAGATCAGCTCAAAGTGATGAAGAACGGGAAGAACGAGTGTGAAAGTGAATAGATCGCGTTCTGCTTTTGAGATTTGTAGGTTGTGTGTTTTGTGAAGCAATAAGTGTCTATTTATAGAGTTTGTAAAAATATGACCGTTGGAGCAATTTTTAACACTAATATAATAAGTGACAAATCGATTAGTTGCTTGGAAAACATAACATAGAAATCGATTTCTTGCTCCTAGAATAATAGGTAGAAAATCGATTTCTTGCTTGTGGGAACAAGTGAGGAATCGATTTTGTGCTTCAATAAAGGAAGTAGATAATCGATTGTTTTATAAAATCAAGTTCCTAAAAACTAGGAAGGAAAGATACAAATCGATTTTGAGCTTTAATAAGGCAATCAACAAATCGATTTAGTGCTTTAAAACACAAATGGAAAACGCAGCTAATAGTAACAGTGAGTCGAAAAGGAGGGAATAGTAACAGTGAGTCCATTGCATTTTAAAAAGGTAGGCATAAACCACAAAATGACATGAGAGTCGGGTTTCAACACAAGATAGCCAAACATAATTGAATCAACAATTCATATTTCATTCATATAAATGATAAATTAATGACTCCAAGTTTTCTTCGAATGAAAAGGAAAATTTCTTTTTGCAATGGTTTTAGAAAAATATCAGGTAGTTTTTTTTTTAATACACAACTAAATCAAACTAACAATCACCTTGTTAAACATGATCTCTATGAAAGAGATGTCTAATATCTATATGCTTATTTCTAAAATATTGAACCGGGCTCTTTGATAGATTAATTGCTTGTGTTGTCGCAATTAATCGGAGTGTGATCTATATAGACACCATAGTTGAGATGTTGTTATTTACTCTGTTTCCTATTATTCTAACTTGCTTACCGATTTTGTGCTCATGGAGCATAAATCAAAATCAAACAATGATAATCATATATTTGTCTAATGCTCAGTAACTTATGCTTAATATATTCTACATAAAGCACAATGCAAATAGAGGTGGATAAGTCTTTACCAATCTTACCTTCACCGAGGATTCTTCCTCTTTTGCTGTTATCACAAGTCACATGACCGCTTTTTCTGGGGGTGAGTGTTAATAGCTTTGTCATATCTTCAGTCATGTGCTTTGAGCATTTGCTATCAAGGTATTGATTTTCCCCCATACCTTGAAGCATACCTGCAATAAGATCAAGTTGCAAATTTTGGTACCCAAATTTCTTTGGGTCCTTGTGGGTTAGTATTTGGTAGAGTCCCTTTGGGAACCCAGACCTTTTTTCACAACTTGTCTTCTTCTAGCCATACACACAGATCTGAGTATGTCCTAGTTTGCTTGATAATAACATCTAATATATGGACTAGTAGTGAACTTAGGTCTATAATGCACATGTCTTTTCATGAAATTATTTTCTAGAGATCTAGGATACACATGTTGTATGTTGGACATTTTTCCTATTGTCCATTCAAGCTCATGAATTTTATTTTCATATTCAGCACACTTATCACATACATAATTTTCTTTAAAGCAACTAAGACTATAATTTTCATTTCTAAGTTCTAATCTTTCCTTAGTTAAAGTAATAACTTCATTTTGAAGATGAGCAATAGTTTTCTTTGATTAGGTTAATGCTTTAGCTAATTTTAGAGAATCGTTATGCAATTCAAGAAATGCTTCATGTAATTCATCATATGCATTTTGTGAAGTTTCAGAGTTAGAATCTACCTCAGTTTCATTTTCACAGTCGTGGTCGGCCATGAGAGCAATTTGAGCTTCTTCACTTTGAATCATCGATGAGTCCATGTCATTGTCTTCCCATGCTATGTAGGCTTTTCTAACCTTGTTTTCTTTGTATTCCTTTTTCTTAAACTTTGACAGTTTTCTTTGTAAGTTCGGGAACTCCATCTTCATGTGTCCGGATTTGCCACATTCTTAGCAAGTTGGAGGACTTGAGAAGTTTTCCTTGGTTGAGACTCTTTTGGGTGAAGAATTCTTCTTGGGGAAGCTTTTCCTTCTCATGAACTTTTTGAATTTTCTAACAATTAGCTCCATATTCTCCTCGTCTTCATCATCTTCATTTTCCGAATCATCACTATCATCTGATGGATTTGAACTAGAAGCCTTGAGAGCTAAGCTTTTCTTTTTCTTGTCTTTTTCTTCATGTTCAGCTAGACGAGTGAGCTCTAACTCGTGCTCTTGTAGTTTCCCAAAAAGAGTGGCGAGTGACATAGTAGCTAAATTTCTTGATTCAGCTATAGCAGTTACTTTTGGTTGCCATTCTCTGTTTAGACATCTCAGGACTTTGTTGATCAAGTCTTCGGCAGGAAATGATTTTCCTAATGAGCCCAGTTGATTCACTATGTGAGTAAACCTCTTTTGCATTCCTTGTATAGTTTCTCCTTGATTCATTCTGAATAGTTCATATTCTCGGATAAGAGTGTTTGTTCTTTCTCTTTTTACCTCACTGGTACCTTCATGAGTGACTTGAAGATTGTCCCACATTTCTTGAGCAGTTTTGTAGTTTGATACTCTGAAGAACTCATCAGGGCTTAGAAATACCTCTAAAGTAGGTGAATACAACAAATTGAAGCTTCCCAACCTAACCCTTGAGAGAGATCAGCTCAAAGTGATGAAGAACGTGAAGAACGAGTGTGACAGTGAATAGATCGCGTTCTACTTTTGAGATTTGTAGGTTGTGTGTTTTGTGAAGCAATAAGTCTCTATTTATAGAGTTTGTAAAAATATGACCGTTGGAGCAATTTTTTACACTAATGTAATAAGTGAAAAATCGATTAGTTGCTTGGAAAACATAACATAGAAATCGATTTCTTGCTCCTAGAATAATAGGTAGAAAATCGATTTCTTGCTTGTGGGAACAAGTGAGGAATCGATTTTGTGCTTCAATAAAGGAAGTAGATAATCGATTGTTTTATAAAATCAAGTTCCTAAAAACTAGGAAGGAAAGATACAAATCGATTTTGAGCTTTAATAAGGCAATCAACAAATCGATTTAGTGCTTTAAAACACAAATGGAAAACGCAGCTAATAGTAACAGTGAGTCGAAAAGGAGGGAATAGTAACAGTGAGTCCATTGCATTTTAAAAAGGTAGGCATAAACCACAAAATGACATGAGAGTCGGGTTTCAACACAAGATAGCCAAACATAATTGAATCAACAATTCATATTTCATTCATATAAATGATAAATTAATGACTCCAAGTTTTCTTCGAATGAAAAGGAAAATTTCTTTTTGCAATGGTTTTAGAAAAATATCAGGTAGTTTTTTTTTAATACACAACTAAATCAAACTAACAATCACCTTGTTGAACATGATCTCTATGAAAGAGATGTCTAATATCTATATGCTTATTTCTAAAATATTGAACCGGGCTCTTTGATAGATTAATTGCTTGTGTTGTCGCAATTAATCGGAGTGTGATCTATATAGACACCATAGTTGAGATGTTGTTATTTACTCTGTTTCCTATTATTCTAACTTGCTTACCGATTTTGTGCTCATGGAGCATAAATCAAAATCAAACAATGATAATCATATATTTGTCTAATGCTCAGTAACTTATGCTTAATATATTCTACATAAAGCACAATGCAAATAGAGGTGGATAAGTCTTTACCAATCTTACCTTCACCGAGGATTCTTCCTCTTTTGCTGTTATCACAAGTCACATGACCGCTTTTTCGGGGGTGAGTGTTAATAGCTTTGTCATATCTTCGGTCATGTGCTTTGAGCATTTGCTATCAAGGTATTGATTTTCCCCCATACCTTGAAGCATACCTGCAATAAGATCAAGTTGCAAATTTTGGTACCCAAATTTCTTTGGGTCCTTGTGGGTTAGTATTTGGTAGAGTCCCTTTGGGAACCCAGACCTTTTTTCACAACTTGTCTTCTTCTAGCCATACACACAGATGCAGTATGTCCTAGTTTGGCACAGTAATAACATCTAATATATGGACTAGTAGTGAACTTAGGTCTATAATGCACATGTCTTTTCATGAAATTATTTTCTAGAGACACTACAACATTTAGACCCTATGGCAACGCCTAAATTTGCAACACCCAAAAAACCGTTGCCTTAGCCAACAATGGCAACGGTTATTTGAACCCGTTGCTGATTAATTTTTTGAAATTTTTTTTATAGGCAACGGCTGTAAAGCGTTCTCATAGGGTCTATGGCAACGGTTTTTTGTATAATCTTTATCCAACGGTTAATAAACGTTGCCATAAAGTCTATGACAACGGTTTTTTGTTTTAGCTTTTATCCAACGGTTCATAAACTTTGCCATAGGAACCATTATTAAAAAATTAAAAATTTGGACACCCCATATTAGCGCGTTTTATGATTCTCCAAATTCTTTGGTGGCAAATGAAAAAAGTTTCAACCCAAAATAAACTTAAACAAAAAAAATGAAAAAACCAAAAACAATTAAACAGAGTGTAAAATAAAAACACTCACACTCTCGCAATCTTCTTTCTCAGGAACCCTAAATCACACTCTCGTAATCTCCTGAATCACTCTCAAGCATCCATTTCGTCACAATTCGATTTCGTAATCTCCTGAATCACTCTCAGCGAATTCGATTTCCTGAATCTCCTGAACCCTATTCTCAGCGATTTCCTGAATCACTCTCAGCGAATTCGATTTCCTGAATCTCCTAAATCACTCTCAGCGAATCACTCACAATTCGTAATCTCTTGAATCACTCTCAGCGAATTCGATTTCCTGAATCACATCGCAATTTCGTCAAGTTCTCAGCAAAGCAAGAATGATTTCGTCAACTTCGCTAGCATCGCAGTCTCTTCCTAACTCATCGTCACCGTTGCCTTCCTAACTCGCCGTCAAAATCCACCGTCACCGGTGTGTGGGTTTTCTTGAGTACCCTCTTTCTACTTTCTAGGGTTTTTACTTTATAATGTATTTCTTTTATTCATTGATTGATATTTCTTCTATGAAAATACAACAAGCAATTAGTGCACTTGTTCATGTACTGTGCTGTCATGAAATGATCTCCTATTTGTTTTTTATGTTCTTGTTTTACTTTCATCCTTTTTCTTACGGATTTTTCCCTAAAGTCTCTGTGTTCAAGTGTGATTACTAACTACTAATTACTAAGCATAACATTAATTTGATTCCTCGTTAGTATTATTTGGATTATTTGATGCATTTGGATTGTGTTATTTTGTATTTTGTGTTAAAATTTGGATTCCCCAAAGCACGTTTTGACAGCTTTGTACACATCCTGTGATTTTGATAATCTTCCAATTTACTTTATGCATCTTAGATGTTTTAGTTTTAGATTCCTATGCTACTTAAAACAATTATCTTGCTCATTTTTGAGTGATTGCTTAAATTAGCTAGGCATTTTTGTGAGGTTTGCATGGCCAGTAGCTTTATTTTTGAGTGATTGCTTAAATTAGCTAACCTATTCCATTTTTTGGAGAATAGTGGCATAGAGAGCTCTAAATACATATATTTTATTTTTATTTTAACGTAGACAACTCTGTAAGTTTTCCTTTTTGAAGTAAGATGTAAGTAGCAATCATTTTATTTGATACTTTATTTTTACATGTTGTTTGCGAGTTTGTTGTACAAGGTCGTATGGCCCTCCTTTCATTGAATTGCAGAGTCACAACAAATATTTTATTTTTAGGTAAAGATTATCCGAAGCGGATATCTCATTCTTTTGATAAGCATGGGATATAGTAGTTACTAGTATGAAAAGGAAGTTGTATGGCCTTACAAATATCATTTTTATTTTGCTTATGAGACATTGAAGTGGCTAACTCTCTTGTTGATTATGTTGGGAATATCAATCATGTTGGCTTTCAAATGTACAATCAAGTGAGTTCTTAAACATTCCTTCCCTTCTAATATTATATATAGACTATAGACTATAGTTTCTCTAGCACACTTCTTCATTGTGAGGATGGTGCTTTGAGTAATGCCTTACCAACTCATGTCATGTTGTAGTGTTTCCCTAGTGGTGGGAAAGCTATCACTGAAACCGAGAAACCGGGCAAGAAACAAAATCATTTATGATCACTGAAAAATGCCTTTGACCCTCCTTCAAAAGTTTCTTCCATTAAATTGAAGGTAAAATCTTTGTTTAAGGAAAATTCCTCTTTGTTGAAATAATCCTCACAAACTCGGAAAAATTTGGTTTGCTATTAATCTACTCAATAGATTCTAATGCTAGCATTACTTCTATCTGTTCATCTGCATTACTATAAGATACTAAATTTTACATTGCATGTAATTTAATATCTCTTTGAATACTGTATTGAGTTATAAGCAGTTAGATTGGTTGCTTTGAGTTGAATTACATGATCTCTAGCTCTGCATAATTGTGCTTTAGTTTGTTTATTGTTTCCAAGTTCTCCCTCAGTGAAGTTGATTATTTTTGTGTCTAAAGAGAATTGAAGTGAAGTTGATTATTTTTGTGTCTAAAGAGAATGGTATAAAGGGGTTGATGATAGTAGCAGTGACGTTGAAGTTGATCAAGTGTCTAAACAATCTGAAAAAACAGTTAATGGTGTTTAATGATTAAGTTCATAGTTAATGGTTTCATAGCTCTGAAATTGAGCTTGTATCATAGTATTTCTTTAGCAAGAAAATCAGTAGTTTTTTAACAAGAAATAAAGGGAATATTTGCTATTTTTAGGATTGTGTTTGAAAAAAAAACATTTATTGTAAATCTTCTGAGTTTAGTATTGATAGCTTACCTTCTAGTATTGATAGCTTACCTTCTAGTATTGATAGCTTACCTCCAAAATAACTTACTTAATAGACATTTAGAAATAAGAAAAAAGCCACAAATAAGAAAAAGAAATGTGAAAGATTTAGTAGGAGGTAGAGTAGAGTAGAAATTTTAGATGTCCACAGATGCTTGTTGTCTTTAACTATAGTTATGCTAGTTAGCTGGTAAGCTTGCTTAGATGCTTGTTGTCTTTCCCTATTCTAATGGAATAGTGCAATACTTGGCTGCTCTTTTGCAGCAACTGTGGTCCTTGAATATAACACAATGAAAAATCTGTTCATCGTGATACTCTTCAATGCAATATTTTTTTATTTCAATTTTGGATACCTCTTTGAGTGTAATTACCAATACTAAAAGATAACTAGGTGTTTGTTCAAATAATGGTTTCAATAGTTCAAAAAGTAGCAGAGTTAGCCTTATTGATCTTGCTGGACACAACAAGAACAAAAGTAGCATCGGGTTCAGAATTAGCCTTCCTCATGTTAGTTTCTTTGTTCATTTTCTGCTTTTCTAATATGTTGGAATCAAATCACTGATTTGAAGACCCTATGATGTCTCGTTATCCATTTTAGATTGATATGTGAGTTGTTTAATTTGAAGATATTTAAGGTTTTTGCTTGTTGAGCTTCAATATTTGGAGCAATAATTTTACAAATTGATCCACAATGTCATTATAGTATTTTAGCTAACTTTAAAAGAAATTAAACATGATAGAATTCTAGAGTACACATTTGATGTGAAATTATGTTTCATTGAATGAATAATTCTGTTAGCTCTTTTGGTATTTATACATGTGTTGAACTAAACTAACTACAAGTCAGGTTTCTAACTCACTGCAAGTGTAGGTGCTGCTGTAGCAGCCCTACTACTATTAACATTCCCTATTAAAACACATTCTTCTCTAAAAGTTAATCAAAACCAAACACGGACCAGTAGCCAAAAGATCCAACACAATCACTTTACCATTGCTTTGATACAAGGCAAATAAATAGTTTGTTTAGTTTGAAAGATATTTTCTTCTTTCATTCCCTAGTTTCATACCAGGAATGGAACGGACTTTTATTTTTGTTTTTTGTTGTATAGTTTTATTGTATATTGACTAAAGCCTGACCAAAATTGATGGACAAATTCACAAATCACAAGAGAGGTTCACAACTCAACATACACAAAGAACATAACAAATTCAAAAATCAATAGACAAATTGACAAATCACAAGGTTCAGAACAACTAAAGAGTGAAGGATGGTGGGATAGCGTGTCCTTATCAGAGATAGGTTTCATTCACCGCAATAGCCTGTTTGATTTATTACAGACTTGTAGTGATGGGTTTGCTCATGTTTTCTAGTTTGTGACTTCATTTGATGGGAGTCATGGCATTGAGACTCAATACAACACTGTTCACCTCCTTTGTAGATGCATTAATGTTGGGATGTTAGATACATCTGTGGAGCGGAGTGCTAAAACTGTGTGGTTAATGTTTTATTCGCTACGAAGCTTATCATTCGGCTGTTGCAACAGTGGTTTTTATAGAAAAACACTGAACTACTTGCACTTTAGACATGTCTAGGGGAAAATAACCATTATGTTGTAGGCTCGTTCAATCATCTTGAAACTCACAATTCTATGCATCTTGAAACTCACAATTCTATGCATGTCTGCTCCAATTTTGGCATATTACATTTACATATATTCATATCCTTCAGACAAATGATCTTTTTATCAACCAGATAACAATCATCATTGACTATTAGCAAGAAACATATGCTCTCGAATCTCTATGCATAGTAAAATCACTTGACCCACATAAGAAGTGACCAATGAGCCATTTAGATGATAATGTTGCTTTGGTTTGGTGTGCTGGTTGCTTTGGTGGATGATGATAATGTTGCTCATTTAGATGGTTTAATATTTGATTTCATTAACCCTTATCAATTTTCTCTCTCTAATATTGAGTTATTATCTACCTTCGATTTGCAATTCTTATGGTTGTTCTGTTGATGTACTTTAATTCACTATGAAAGTATTGTATTTTAAGTGTTGTATATTTTGTAGGAAAATGAAGGTATAGATCAAGGTGTTGATGGCTTGGATGATGAAGAGTTTGAAGACAGGTTGACTTGAGTCGGAAGTGGAACTTTTCTTGAAGACATGTGCTGGAGACATCTTTTGTTGCAATATAACTTTTGTTGTGTTTTTTTGTACTAATTGAAGTAACAAAATTATACCGTTTATGATATAACATTAATTATGTCCTTGAAGTATCAATATAAGGATACATTATGTCTTCTAAATTGTTACATTTTAGGTACAACTTTAGTTTCTCCATTGAAATTATATTAAGAAGTATGTAATCCGATTGAGATGCGTACAATTTCACATCATATATAATAATGCTAGTTTTTTGTGGTTGTCATCTATAGCAACGGTTTTAAATTGTTGTCGTGGACATTAAATAAAGAGGGAACGGTTTTTTCGTGTTGCCAAAGACGGCAACGGTTTTACTAAATCAATGGAAACAGTTTTAAATTGTAACATTTGAATATATATGGCAACGGTTCACGAATGTTGCCAAAAACGGCAACGGATTCTGCGCGTTGCTATACATGGCAACGGTTATTAAACGTTGCCAAAAGAGAGGACGCTTTTAAACCGTTGCCATAGCACGAAAACCAAAACCGCGTTGCGTTTCATCTATCGATGGCAGCGGTTTTGTGTCGATGTTGCCTTTGGACTAAAAAAACCGTTGCCTATGGTATAGGCAGCGGCCGTGCGGTCTAACGGTTTCCTAACCGATTGCCTAAGGTTTCTGACAGCGGTTTTTCTTCTTTAGGGAACGCTTTTTGACCGTTGCCATAGAGTAAAAATGTTGTAGTGAGATCTAGGATACACATGTTGTATGTTGGACATTTTTCCTATTGTCCATTCAAGCTCATGAATTTTATTTTCATATTCAGCACACTTATCACATACATAATTTTCTTTAAAGCAACTAAGACTATAATTTTCATTTCTAAGTTCTAATCTTTCCTTAGTTAAAGTAATAACTTCATTTTGAAGATGAGCAATAGTTTTCTTTGATTAGGTTAATGCTTTAGCTAATTTTAGAGAATCGTTATGCAATTCAAGAAATGCTTCATGTAATTCATCATATGCATTTTGTGAAGTTTCAGAGTTAGAATCTACCTCAGTTTCATTTTCACAGTCGTGGTCGGCCATGAGAGCAATTTGAGCTTCCTCACTTTCTGAATCATCTGATGAGTCCATGTCATTGTCTTCCCATGCTATGTAGGCTTTTCTAACCTTGTTTTCTTTGTATTCCTTTTTCTTAAACTTTGACAGTTTTCTTTGTAAGTTCGGGAACTCCATCTTCATGTGTCCGGATTTGCCACATTCTTAGCAAGTTGGAGGACTTGAGAAGTTTTCCTTGGTTGAGACTCTTTTGGGTGAAGAATTCTTCTTGGGGAAGCTTTTCCTTCTCATGAACTTTTTGAATTTTCTAACAATTAGCTCCATATTCTCCTCGTCTTCATCATCTTCATTTTCCGAATCATCACTATCATCTGATGGATTTGAACTAGAAGCCTTGAGAGCTAAGCTTTTCTTTTTCTTGTCTTTTTCTTCATGTTCAGCTAGACGAGTGAGCTCTAACTCGTGCTCTTGTAGTTTCCCAAAAAGAGTGGCGAGTGACATAGTAGCTAAATTTATTGATTCATTTATAGCGATTACTTTTGGTTGCCATTCTCTGTTTAGACATCTCAGGACTTTGTTGATCAAGTCTTCGGCAGGAAATGATTTTCCTAATGAGCCCAGTTGATTCACTATGTGAGTAAACCTCTTTTGCATTCCTTGTATAGTTTCTCCTTGATTCATTCTGAATAGTTCATATTCTCGGATAAGAGTGTTTGTTCTTTCTCTTTTTACCTCACTGGTACCTTCATGAGTGACTTGAAGATTGTCCCACATTTCTTGAGCAGTTTTGTAGTTTGATACTCTGAAGAACTCATCAGGGCTTAGAAATACCTCTAAAGTAGGTGAATACAACAAATTGAAGCTTCCCAACCTAACCCTTGAGAGAGATCACTCAAAGTGATGAAGAACGTGAAGAAACGTGTGATGATGAATAGATCGCGTTCTACTTTTGAGATTTGTAGGTTGTGTGTTTTGTGAAGCAATAAGTCTCTATTTATAGAGTTTGTAAAAATATGACCGTTGGAGCAATTTTTAACACTAATGTAATAAGTGAAAAATCGGTTAGTTGCTTGGAAAACATAACATAGAAATCGATTTCTTGCTCCTAGAATAATAGGTAGAAAATCGATTTCTTGCTTGTGGGAACAAGTGAGGAATCGATTTTGTGCTTCAATAAAGGAAGTAGATAATCGATTGTTTTATAAAATCAAGTTCCTAAAAACTAGGAAGGAAAGATACAAATCGATTTTGAGCTTTAATAAGGCAATCAACAAATCGATTTAGTGCTTTAAAACACAAATGGAAAATCGATTTTGTTCCTTTAAAAACACAAGTCATGAATCGATTGTTTTCTTTCCAAATCAATATGCAAATCGATTTCTAGCTTTAATTTTATAGGCTATGAATCGATTTCTAGCTTTAAAGTTACAAGCCATGAATCGATTGCTTTCTTTCCAAAACAAGTTCTCTCAAAAATCAAGCCATGAATCGATTTCAACAAGTGCCTAACCTATTTGACATGTTTTTAACAATTGAAGACATATATTAGGTTTGCTTGTGTGTGTGTTGGTGTGTAGAGTGATTTGAGCCGATCCTCAAAAGCGGTTTACAATTTATTACTAAGACACAACTCGACTTTCTAGCAACTACCCTTAACACATACTTACTTCTTGGGTTGGTTGTGCCTTGGAGTTCCATTTGTCACTTTGTCTTAGATTACTTCATCATCAAAACTTAACCTGCAACACAAGATATCCACAGCTTTCGTGACAACCTCATATCTGTGTCTTGATTTATTACATACTCGAGTAATAAATCACTCGTTAATTTCTTAATTCGAAATTAACGAAATTAGGGATGTTACGCGCCTAAGGAAACCCCTCAAGGGAGGAAAGTTTTCAAGCCTATAAATAGAGGTCATATCTTCACCTACAAACAATCCTTCATCCTTCATTTGTATTTCTTCATTTGTTTCTGAAGAGAAGGAAGGTAAGGAGGTGTTTGACAACCACTCACTTCACTTCTACTTGAAGGAAACTTGTGTAAGGAACTCATACTGTACTTCAACTTGGGAAACTCATGCAAAAGATCTTCTATTCGAGTAATCTCTCTCCTTTTAAGTTCTTTTGCTATATTACTCATTTGATTATGCTCTTTGCAGATTTTCTCTATTATATAATGAGTAACATGAGCTAAATTCCCTTAAGTTGAGATGTTATAACCTTGTAATGAACTTCTAAGTATGTTATTATGGTTTGTATAGTGTATGCATTTTAATTCTTGTGTAATACTTCTTTCAAAGCTTATTCTGGAATTGATCACTTTAGAATAGGTAAACTTGTGACAGCAGACATGGGTCACATTTATGAACTCAAGAATTAATAGGAATGGGAGTTTATAACAACTTCTTTGTTGAACTAGTTTTAATAAAGATTTGATTGTTAAAACCATGTTAAGTGTAACACCCCCTTCTATTAATTACTATTTTAATAAATAAAGATCAGAGTTTTTAAAACTTTTCCACGCACCTCAAAGAGAGTGCTACATTTCATCAAAATACCACAAAATAGCATTTAAAACTCAAACGCATCTAGTGCGCGAAATTTATATCATATCAAGATGGGGCGAACCCTCAAAACCTGTCTTAAGTTTACAATAATCTAGAAAATAGTTTTACAGCACAGCGGAATAGAAACTAAGTTTAACATATTCAGTACATAATCCAAATCAGTCTAATACATAAAATAAAATGGCAATACTACAATTCCCGTCTCTGGTGTTACTAATCAGAGCTGACACAAACGACCCAAAAAGGCATGAACACCTTCACTCGGTATCACTGGCGTTTGCGAGAGAAGCGAGCAACATAAAAGTAGTAGGGTGAGTCTCTTTACATAAATAATAACAAGTAGGATAAGCATTATATTAGGAAAACCACTAGTCACACAACAATTAAGGCATTTATCATTCAATCATAACATCAACAATTAATATTAACGGGTCAACTAGCAACACAAGTTTTACTATGAAGTCATGAGTATATGTATGTATGCAATATGCATGTGGATCCATCACCACCTCAATAACCCCGTCGGGCACCCACCTCTTTTGGCCGAAGCCATACCACCTCTTTTCGCCGAAGCCACACCACCTCTTTTATATGCATATGATTTATGTGACACCATGACAATGCATCACAACATCATAAATTTATCACATCAAGTATTAACCCACCTCTTTGGCCGAAGCCCACACCATCATAAATTTATCACATCAAGTATTAACCCACCTCTTTGGCCGAAGCCCACACCATCATAAATTTATCACATCAAGTATTAACCCACCTCTTTGGCCGAAGTCCACACCATCATAAATTTATCACATCACCACCACACCTCATTTATTAACTTAAATCTCACACCATGGACTAAAATCCCACCTAAGGACCAAAACACCTCATAAGGACCTTTTCAACACCTAAGGGCCATTTTGACACACCCAAAAGTAATTTAGTTCCTAAGGACTATTTTGACTCACTAAGGATTAATTTAGTGCTTAGGGATCATTTTGGAAATCAAGGGACTGTTTTGAAAATCAAGGGATTATTTTGAAAATTGGGGAGTTAAGCATCACTTAGACAATTTTGGCACAGCTAGGCGCCAAGGGGCAGCCAAAATGGCGCCCCATACAGTGGCACCATCAGCCACACGTACACAACACAATCACAGGCGCCAAGTTCCTAGCAAACTGGCGCCCTGTGCACAGACACACACGCACACACACACGCATTGGGCGCCAAGTTCCCAGCGAACTGGCGCCCCCCCCTGCACAACTCACTCACACGCGCACAAGCAAGCCACGGCACGCATCCTGGCGCCAATGCTCCCAGCATTTGGCGCCCGCACCTTGCACACACACGGCCAAGACGGCTGCATGCATGCTGGCGCCAATTTGCCTAGCAAATGGGCGCCTCCCTATACGCACCTTACCCCACCAGAAAAGCGACAAACAAGGCGCCATTTTCCTATGAATTTGGCGCCCCTCCCTCTAACACTCCACCAAACAACTTCAAACATACTTTCTACTCAACAATTCGATTCCCACTTAAACAACACACATTTAGTCATTTAATCAACTTCATTAAATCCACACATTCTCATATTTCTTCACATTGAAACATTTAATCAAACACATGGAATGCAACAACAACAACACATTTATTTCTAACACCAAGCATCATGATAACAACAAATCAAATACATTTACAACAACAACCATAAGATTAACACAAAATGCACACAAACAAACCAACCTAGTGCTATTCCACACATAACACATATCTTACAAACTATTATAGATGTAAATGAGAGTCCCCTAACCTCAAAATTGAAGAATTCTAGTGTTCCCTCCTTTTCAACCTCAAGAACCATTCACCTAGCTTCTCCTAAACTTTGAGCTTCAAATCCTCTCCCATGGCAAAGTAGAAATGAGAGGGAATTAGTGATTAAAACTTATACTAAGATAGAACATGAAAAATGAGGAAGAAAGGTACCAAAACACTTACCCAAAACAAGCAATTGAATTTCTCTCCTCCCCCTCCCCCATGTGCAGGCCGCGCGGTTCTCCTCCCTCTCCTCTCTTTCTAATGTGATGGAGACCTTTACCCTAGTTTAAGTCATGAACTTGGGCCTATTTTATGGGCTTGGGCCCCTTATTTACACTCTTTAGTTACTCATATACGTCCTCCCAATCTAATTAAAATACTCCCCACTTAACCCCAAATACTCACCATTTATTTACCACATTTCACTCCTTAATTTAATCAATCACCCTATATTCATTTTAATATAGACACTGAAATAATTACTTAATTAATTTAGCTAAATAATCGTTTAATTAAATTAATTAAATAATCACCTCTTTAAATTAATTAAATACTCACCTAATTAATTTTGGGGTGTTACAACTCTCCCCCACTTAGAATATCTTCGTCCTCGAAAATCCAAATATCATGGACATGTAAACTTAAACCTCCACTACAACAATCATTAATCTCTAGCAACCACCCTAAATGGGACTCGTACCTCTAAATGTAACCATCACTCTTCCGTAGGCTCCGAACCTCCCCGAACAAACACTCTCCCGCTATACTTCCCCTCCTTCGACTTTGGACACTAAGTACTAATGTGCCCCACTTCCCCACAGTTGTAGCAGACCACATCCTTCTTCTCGCACTTAGCAGCTATCTGACCTCCCTTACCACACTTGAAACATTTGCTGATCATGCAATCTGGAATCTTATGCCCCGGCTTCCCACACTTGTGACACACAACACCCTCTATAGCGTCTCCCCCACTTGGCCTCTTGCCCGAACTCTCCTCTCCATTGCCCTTACCACCTGACACATCATAGGGCTTCCCACGAAACTGAGAACTCCTCTTCCCCTTCACTATCTTGTATTAACGATTGCTATCCCCCTCGATCTACGCTAAACTCGTGAAATCAACATCCACTCTTCTTATCTCCACTAGCCGTTATCATCCAAGTCCTATCGTATACGCAACAGATCAAACACTCTTCCCTACACTCTTACTCCCCAATTAGGTATTCTAACCTGTAGGTTGTCAAAATCCTACCCGACTACCCAACACAAGAGACAACAACAATTATGGCCAGAGGCCCAACAACCCTAACAACCGTAATTAACACAACAATACCAATCTCAACAATTTATCATATATACAACATCATTCACATCAACAATTAACACGATCTTAACAACAAAATTCAAGTTCAACCTATTCCACAATTAATCATTTTATTCAATGTTCAATTAGTCCACCTAAACTCGGGTGCAGAAAATTCTGTAACTTTGCGCCTACTTTGGCTAATTAATTAAAATAGTAAACGACCTTGGATTTCGACAAATAAATACTTGTTGGAAAGCCACGGATGTGTAGTTTTTGAATATGTCCTTAAAGTTTCAAAACAATGAGCCAATTAGTACAGTTTTTATACACAACCCGAACAGTTCCCCGACTGGACAGATTCTGTCCTCCCACTTCATTTCACTTTACACGGACTTAAACTCGACCAAATGGGACAAAACTTTAGCCCGAATAAAAGCATTTCGAGTGTAGTTTCTAATGGAAAAAGAATCGTTCAAAACGGAGTTCATTTGGAGGCATAAACTTGCAAAAACCGTACCTACCACAGATTGACTCTAGAAACTTGAACCGACTTTGAAGACTCATAACTGGAGCTACACAACTCCGAATTTAACGAAACTAGTGCCAAAACGACCGGCTTTAAGTCTATTTTTGAAAACACTCAGCCACATAATTTTTGACTCAACCACACAGTACCGGTTTTCAAAAGACTGAAACAGTGTCTAGACACGCACGAAATCGTAAACAAGTAAAACTCATCCTGATCAATCACCAAACCAATTATAATCATCTCATACTTATGCCTTTCATCAAGCACCAAATAAGCAAAACCAATCATGCAAACTATTTAAACACTCAAGTCCGAAAAGATTTAAACACGTAGGCATCATCTTCGTTTTCTTCATTTCCTAAGGGTTGGCTAACATGCAATTTTACAACTTCTCTAGGAAATATCGTGGAACATATAATTCTATCAAATTGAATGGATTTCGTATCACAAAGGATATAACTAATACATGCATCATAAAACAATTGCTTTGATTCAAGACTTGATATTAGTTTAACCAAATGAAATTAAATGTTCTTGGCAACACTTAGCAAGGAAAACAAATCAAGACATGGGAGTACACAAAATATCCTGTTACACAGTTTTCATCATTAGATTTATAATCCACGTAAACAATTTTCAAGCAGTGACAATTATTATTGGACTCACATTCTCGGAGCATAAAATTTTTTTTTAACTCATTTAATCATGCAATTTATGTCCAATCTCATAATTTTTCAAACATCATTAAATCACAACCTAATCGGTTCAAAAGCCGAATTTATGTCACATTTTGAAATAGAATCTTAGCACAACTTGCAAACCAAATACAACACTAATTTGGACATCACATTCGTTTTCCCATTAGCATCAAATTTTCCAATTACTGTTTCTTTTTGAAAATCATAGGACTTACAGTTTGTCCAAAAAGGGAAACTATATGCAAACCCTAAAGCTTACTATCAAACAAATATGCAACCACATAAACAACTACTTATTAGTTCAAAATTTTAGTTTCCGACATACACTCAGAAGGTAAGGAAAGTTAATCATTTCATTTTTTGACAATTCATATCATGCTCACAAAACAAGCCGAATTGAAACACTGAACATGTCAAAACTTCAAGTCATGCAACTTTGATTGAGAAAATGAAAATATAGCATTACACATTATTTCATTTTGGCATACTATCTTCAAAACAATTAAACACAAGTCAAATCAAATTTAACTCATGCATCACAAAACAATCAACTTATGGCAAGGACGTCAATTAAGTGCAACAATTTTCACACGCAATCTTCAAATATTGTTCATTGTATTACTTATGGCAAGGACGTCAATTAAGTCATATAAAAATTATTTTCTATATCCTAACAAACTAATCAGACAACCAATCAAATTAAAATTAGTGCATGCATCCAAATTTAATAATAATCATGAGTTATTGTCGCCTCTTTCATTGGGGATGAGTGTTTGGGGTGATCAGTCCCTCCTACTCATTCAACCAACTAATTAAGGTCACAAAACTTCTTTCTTTCAATTTATAACTACCACATTAAAAGATTTTTAACGCAGTCCGGAGTGCGAAGGCGTCGTCACGACTTTCACTCCATCGACGTCGTTAGAACCCTTTTAATTACACACATCTTAATGATACTAACAACAGTCACAACAACCAAAATCAATGCTACAATCCAACAGTTACATATTTCATTCACAAGTACCTCAATAAATCAATATAACTTTTTAATCAGTATCCATCAAATAATTTACAAGGCATATCAGTGAAGGAACAAACCAACAAAAGTCACAGTAATAAATATCAACATAATTATGATTTAGAACGAGTACTAAGACTCGAGGGTTAACAACCGCGACAACTTGGCCGGACGGACCGAACTGCTCTGATACCACTAATGTAACACCCCCTTCTATTAATTACTATTTTAATAAATAAAGATCAGAGTTTTTAAAACTTTTCCACGCACCTCAAAGAGAGTGCTACATTTCATCAAAATACCACAAAATAGCATTTAAAACTCAAACGCATCTAGTGCGCGAAATATATATCATATCAAGATGGGGCGAACCCTCAAAACCTGTCTTAAGTTTACAATAATCCAGAAAATAGTTTTACAGCACAGCGGAATAGAAACTAAGTTTAACATATTCAGTACATAATCCAAATCAGTCTAATACATAAAATAAAATGGCAATACTACAATTCCCGTACCCGGTGTTACTAATCAGAGCTGACACAAACGACCCAAAAAGGCATGAACACCTTCACTCAGTATCACCTGGCGTTGCCACGAGAGCAGGCAACATAAAAGTAGTAGGGTGAGTCTCTTTACATAAATAATAACAAGTAGGAAAAGCATTATATTAGGAAAACCACTAGTCACACAACAATTAAGGCATTTATCATTCAATCATAACATCAACAATTAATATTAACGGGTCAACTAGCAACAAAAGTTTTACTATGAAGTCATGAGTATATGTATGTATGCAATATGCATGTGGATCCATCACCACCTCAATAACCCCGTCGGGCACCCCCCTCTTTTGGCCGAAGCCATACCACCTCTTTTGGCCGAAGCCACACCACCTCTTTTATATGCATATGATTTATGTGACACCATGACAATGCATCACAACATCATAAATTTATCACATCAAGTATTAACCCACCTCTTTGGCCGAAGCCCACACCATCATAAATTTATCACATCAAGTATTAACCCACCTCTTTGGCCGAAGCCACACCATCATAAATTTATCACATCAAGTATTAACCCACCTCTTTGGCCGAAGTCCACACCATCATAAATTTATCACATCACCACCACACCTCATTAATTAACTTAAATCTCACACCATGGACTAAAATCCCACCTAAGGACCAAAACACCTCATAAGGACCTTTTCAACACCTAAGGGCCATTTTGACACACCCAAAAGTAATTTAGTTCCTAAGGACTATTTTGACTCACTAAGGATTAATTTAGTGCTTAGGGATCATTTTGGAAATCAAGGGACTGTTTTGAAAATCAAGGGATTATTTTGAAAATTGAGGAGTTAAGCATCACTTAGACAATTTTGGCACAGCTAGCGCAAGGGCAGCCAAAATGGCGCCCATCTGATGGAACCATCACCACACGCACACACAGCACACTCACAGCGCCAAGTTCCTAGCAAATGGCGGCGCGTACGTGCGACACACACACACACGCACTGGGCGCCAAGTTCCCAGCGAACTAGCGCCCCCCCTGCACAACTCACTCACACGCGCACAAGCAAGCCACGGCACGCATCCTGGCGCCAATGCTCCCAGCATTTGGCGCCCCCCCTGCACCTTGCATAGACACACACGGCCAGCACCTGCGCAACATGACTGGCGCCAATTTGCCTACAAATGGCGCCCCTCCCCTGCCCTGCACCTTACCCAGCCAGTAAAACAGCAAACAATGCGCCATTTTCCTATGAATTTGGCGCCCCTCCCTCTAAAACTCCACCAAACAACTTCAAACATACTTTCTACTCAACAATTCGATTCCCACTTAAACAACACACATTTAGGCATTTAATCAACTTCATTAAATCCACACATTCTCATATTTCTTCACATTGAAACATTTAATCAAACACATGGCATGCAACAACAACAACACATTTATTTCTAACACCAAGCATCATGATAACAACAAATCAAATACATTTACAACAACAACCATAAGATTAACAGAAAATGCACACAAACAAACCAACCTAGTGCTATTCCACACATAACACATATCTTACAAACTATTATAGATGTAAATGAGAGTCCCCTAACCTCAAAATTGAAGAATTCTAGTGTTCCCTCCTTCTCAACCTCAAGAACCATTCACCTAGCTTCTCCTAAACTTTGAGCTTCAAATCCTCTCCCATGGCAAAGTAGAAATGAGAGGGAAGTTGTAACACCCCGGAAAATAATTGAATTAAATCATTTAATTGAATTAGTAATTTTATTGGAGGCGTGATTAATTTAATTAAAGTGATGGGTGATGTTCAGGAGGTGGAACGAGTAAAGAGGGTGGTGGAGAATGGCCCAAGAAGCCAAGCCCGATAGCTTAAGCTCCTGAGGCGCTAAGGGGTTAGGGTTGCGCCCATTGTGCAAGAAGAGAGAAAGAAATCAGAATTTGAGAGAGAGTGAGAAGTGAGAAGCGCTGCGCTAAAGGAGAGGAAGGAGGGGAAATCTTCTCAAGTTTTCTGTAGGTAAGAGTTCGTAATTCTTTTTATGCCGTTTTCTTCCTTTTCCTAGTGATGTAGCCTTCAATTCCTAACCTTCATTGTGTTGATTCCTCGGTGATTAAAGAGGTGAGCGTGACTACGGTTTCAAAGGGAGAAGGGGAAGCTTCGTTCGTGGTGTTGCTGGGTTTTTGCACGTGATTCTCTTAACCAATGTGTTCCGGAAGATCGAAAAATTTAAGGTAAGGGTGAGCGTTTCGTTTAACATAATTGGGTATAGGTAGGGTTTTATGGGGTGTTGTGAGTTAGATATTGTTGATGAATTGATATTAATTATGATGAGTTGATGAGATCGAAATTCCTACTGAATTTGATGTTGACTTGCTGAAATTGATGTTGTTTGATGTATGTGATTGATTGAGTGTGTCTGGATGATTCTGAACTGTTATGTTTGTAATTGTGATTCTTAAACAAATAGAAGAATCGATTATTTTTTTCTCCAAAGTGAAGCTTGAAATCGATTACGGGCTCTATATCTGAAGCGCTAAATCGATTTCCTCCTTTAGACACATGAGCAAGAAAATCGATTTCCCTCTTTAGAAAATGTAAGCAAGAAATCGATTTGCCACTTCAAATGGAAGCAAGGAATCGATTTCCCACTTCAAATGGAAGCAAGGAATCGATTTCCCACTTCAAAATGGAAGCAAGGAATCGATTTCCCACTTCAAAATGGAAGCAAGGAATCGATTCCCCCCTTTAAAACAAAAACAAGGCATCGATTTCCCTCTTTGAAAATGAAGGCCATGAATCGATTCCTCTTTAAAAATGAAAGCTACGAATCAATTCCTCTTTTGAAAACAAGTAGCTATGAATCGATTACTCTTTTGAAAATCTTAGGTGTTTTCCCGAATTGAAACGTGACGATTCTTAACAAAAAAAATTCGTGATGCTATGTTTATATAAATGATTCTCGGTAAAATGTTATACTACTAGTGTGCTAATTGACTATGGCTAGACTGTGGTTCACCACTAAGGTTAGAAATTCATTCGCTGGTGTATTTTCTCTGTTTGGCTACCATGTGAACCTCACCAACTTTCAGAAAATAATTTCTTCTGGAGTGGCCAATGCCTGTGGTGAGTTGTAACTTGGTCCGGAGAAATCCCATAGTCAATCAGGACACTATTTTATAGCACCCTAAACCAAAGGATAACTGAAATATATATATATATCCTCTATAATGATGTTGGTCTGTACGATTATGATGATTTGCGGTGAATGTTCACTATGAGTATAATTATGATAATGTTGTAGTATGAATTGTGTGAAATGTGACGAGTTCACTCTATGAGTGATTAGGACGATATGATATCTATGAGTGATGAACTGCGAAGAATACACTCTATGAGTGTTTTATGATGATGATGGTGGGTATTCTGATGAAATGCACATGTGTATATAGAATCTCATGGCATGTGCATAATTGTGAAGAATAGGCTTGACCTCCAGTGAAGAATAGGCTTGGCCTCTTAATTGTGATGAATATGGTACCATCATGCATATGCCCTTGTGTGGGTTGCATTTTCATACATAAGCATGGTGTGAATTGTTGTTGTAGCATGACCGTGAATTGTTGTTGTTTGCGATTTGAGTGATCTTTGTGTGATTACTGCTCTCATTTCTCTATTATGTACTGATTGTGTTTTATTGAAATTCTCACCCCTTCTGCTTGGAATGTTGCTCTATTGTGGCAACGCTGCAGGTAACCGCGAGTGAAGGTCTAGCTGCTTCTTTGTTAGCTGTCGGGAAGTCTGTTTGTGTCGCTCTCTGATACCGTAGCACCTAGGGGGCGTATTTTGGGATTGATGTTAAATTACTTAACTGTATGAGGTTTATTTGAGGATTATGAGACGTGTTTGAGTGGACTAGTGAGTCAATATTTATTTCATTGTGATGAGATGATTTTTGAAGTTTTAACGTTATGATGTATGTGTTGTTGCACAAACTTAATGGTGCATAAGATGAGTTTAATTTAATGAAGACGTAACATTTCTTTCTACTACTTAAATAATATTTTGAAAACAATAGAATACTCTGATAATGACGTTGGAAATTAAGGGGTAGAAAAGGGGTGTTACATTAGTGGTATCAGAGCAGTTCGGTCTGTCCGGCCGGTGGTTGAGTCGTCAAGTTGAGTAACATTCGAGCTTTGTTACTCGTTTCTGATTTTTGTTTTCTGTTGCAGTACTAGAATGGCGGGGCCGGAGCGAACGATGTCGACTTGCCGCCGCCTTGGAGCTATTCTTTGGGGTTGTGGGTAACATACCCAATGCTATTGGTGATGGAACGCGTAGTTTGGCTACGTTCCAGCGTGAGAACCCTCCTACTTTTGAAGGCGGGTATAATCCTGATGGTGCCCTTGAGTGGCTAAGTGAGATGGAGCGGATCTTCCGCGTTATGGATTGCACCGATGCTCAGAAGGTTCGCTATGGTACACACATGTTGAAGAAAGAGGCTTATGATTGGTGGAGGGCAGCTAGTCAGGGGTTGACGACTGCCAATGAGGAGGTTACTTGGGCTGTGTTTGAGAGGGAATTCAAGAGAAAGTACTATCCGGAGGATGTCCGCGGGAAGAAGGAGGTTGAGTTTCTGAGACTTGAGCAAGGTAGCATGGTATCACTTGAGTATCTTTGCGCAAAGTTTCTTGAAATTTGTCTAAGTTTTATCCTCATTATTATGACGGGGAGGGGGCTGAGTTCTCCAAATGCATTAAGTTTGAAAATGGGTTGCGTGCTGACATTAAGAGAGCCATAGGGTATCAGCAGATCCGTGTATTCTCATTGTTGGTTAATAGTTCCAGAATTTTCGAAGAGGACAATAATGCCTTCTCTAGAGTTATGAAGGAAAGGCAAAAGAATTTTTCGGTCGTGGTAAGCATATATGAGGTGCACTTTGGTAAGGGCAAAGGGAAGTTTGTTGGTAAAATTGTTAGTGGGCCTAAGCGAAGTGGGGAGATCTTTGCGGCCGGTGTTACTTGTTACGCGTGTGGGAAAGCAGGCCATAAGAGTCCAGATTGCCCAAACAAGGAGAAGAAGAGATGTTATAAGTGTGGGAAGGAGGGACACATGTCCTTCAAACCGTGATAAGAAGGATGTGGTATGCTTCAATTGTGAAGAGAGTGGTCACGTCGAAGACACGGTGTCCTAAACCCAAGAAAGAGAAGTCGTATGGAAAAGTATTTGCTCTAGTTGGTGGGTGCGGCGTAGTGAAGCGAGATTCGAGAGTGCGTGTTATATCAATAATACTCCTCTTGTTGCTATTGTTGATCTTGGTGCTACCCATAGTTTTATTCTTCTTTGCATGTGTTGAGAACTTAAGCCTTGTTTTATCCGATATGTTGAGGAGATGGTTATCGATACTCCGGCTAAGGGTTTGGTGACTACCTCTCGTTGTTTGTGCTAAATGCCTGTATCTATGTATGGTAGAGAATTTTTAGTTGATCCGATCTGTTTGCATTGAGTGGGATGGATGTCGTTCTGGGTATGGACGAGTTAGTTGATAACCATGTTCATATCAATTTGTAACTGACTTTGGAGACTCCCACTGCAACAGAAAGATGGTAGTATGAGAGAAGAGGTTAATTTGTTTTTCTCTATTAGCATCGTTAAATCTTGAGAGCCAGGTAAGATTGATGAATTGCCGATGAGTGCGTGAGTTTTCTCGAGGAGTTCCACGATGAGATTCGGATGTACCACCGAGAGAGAGAAGTGGAGTTTACTATTGATCTGGTTCCTGGCACTAAGCCTGTGTCTATGGCACCATATAGAATGTCTGCACCTGAGTTGGCAGAATTGAAAAAGCAACTTGAAGATTTGTTAGAAAAGAAGTTTGTGAGCTAACTCGTCCTGGGATGGATGTGAACATGGTTAGTTGATCTGATCTGTTTGCCGCTGAGTGGGATGGATGTCGTTCTGGGTATGGACGAGTTAGTTGATAACCATGTTCATATCAACTTGAAGAATTTTTAGTTGATCTGATCTGTTTGCCGCTGAGTGGGATGGATGTCGTTCTGGGTATGGACGAGTTAGTTGATAACCATGTTCATAGAAATTTGAGGTGTTCAGTGATCACAAGAGTCTGCGGTATCTGTTCGATCAGAAAGAGTTAAATATGAGACAGCGCCGGTGGTTAGAATTATTGAAGGATTATGATTTTGAATTGAGTTATCACCCGGGTAAAGCTAATGTGGTTGCAGATGCTTTGAGTCGGAAGACCTTGCATATGTCGGCATTGATGGCTAGAGAGCTTGAGCTGATTGAGCAATTCAGAGACATGAGTTTAGTTTGTGAAGTCACACCTCAGAGTGTCAGGTTGGGCATGTTGAGAATTGGCAATGATTTTATGGGTAGTATCCGGGAAGCGCAGAAGTTAGATGCGAAATTGGTTGATGTGATGAGTGGGATCGATCAGTCTGGGAATGAGGACTTTGAGATAGATGCGCAGAATGTGTTGAGATATCTAGGGAGAATTTGTGTTCCCGAAGATGAAGAAATGAGGAAGGCGATCCTCGAGGAAGGCCACAAGAGTAAGTTGAGTATCCATCCGGGAGCAACAAAAATGTATCAAGATCTCGAAAAAGATTTTTACGGTGGCACGGATTGAGCGTGATGTGGCAAGGTTTGTGTATTCGTGTTTGACACCGTCGAGAAATCGAAGGTCGAGCATCGAGAAGCTGCGGGAATGATGCAACCGTTGAATGTCCGGAGTGGAAGTGGGATAGTATCTCCATGGATTTTGTGGATAGGTTACCCAATACGGTGAGAGGGCATGATTCAATTTGGGTGGTTGTGGATAGATTGACAAAATCTGCTCATTTCATTCCGATCGGTATTAAGTATCCGGTTTCGAGATTGGCAGAGATCTACATTCAGGTGATTGTGAAGCTACATGGCATTCCCTTGTGCATTGTGTCGGATAGAGACCCACGGTTTACTTCGGAATTTTGGAGTAGTTTGCAGAAGGAGTTGGGTTGAAATTGAGGTTGAGTTGACTTATCATCCTCAAACCGACGCGGACAGAGAGGACAATTCAATCATTGGAAGATCTGTTGAGGTCGTGTGTTCTAGAGCAGGGAGGTGCGTGGGATACTCATCTCCCCTTGATCGAGTTTACATACAACAATAGTTATCACTCCAGTATCGGGATGGCACCGTTTGAGGCATTGTATGGTCGGAGGTGTAGGACTCCGGTATGTTGGTACGAGACTGGAGAAAGTTTAGTGCTTGGACACGAAATTTGTTTAGAGAAACCACTGAGAAAGTGAAGATGATCCGAGAGAAAATGAAAGTGTCTCAGAGTAGACAGAAGAGCTACCATGATAAGAGAAGGAAGGATTTAGAGTTTGAGGCGGGTGACCACGTGTTCTTGAGGGTCACACCTATGGTGGCGTCGGGCGTCTTGTATTTGAAATCAAAGAAGTTGACTCCTCGTTTCATTGGACCGTATCGATTATGGAAAGAGTGGGAAGTGTTGCATATCGGGTGGCGTTGCCACCTAATGTTTCGAACTTGCACGGCGTGTTTCACGTGTCGCAACTTGAGTATATTCGGACCCATCCCATGTGATTCAAATAGGATGATGTAGAGGTGCGGGATAATCTCCTTTGTGGAGACCGTGCTGCATGCGAATTGAGGATTGGGAAGTGAAGACCCTTCGAGGTAAAAAGATTAATTTGGTGAAATTTGTTTGGCTCTGAACAACCGGAGAAAACCGACTTGGGAGCTGGAGGATAGGATGCGAGAGTCGTATCCGGAGTTATTTGAACCGGTATGTTTTTGAGGACGAAAAATCTTAAGTGGGGAGAGTTGTAACACCCCAGAAAATAATTGAATTAAATCATTTAATTGAATTAGTAATTTTATTGGAGGCGTGATTAATTTAATTAAAGTGATGGGTGATGTTCAGGAGGTGGAACGAGTAAAGAGGGTGGTGGAGAATGGCCCAAGAAGCCAAGCCCGATAGCTTAAGCTCCTAGGCGCTAAGGGGTTAGGGTTGCGCCCATTGTGCAAGAAGAGAGAAAGAAATCAGAATTTGAGAGAGAGTGAGAAGTGAGAAGCGCTGCGCTAAAGGAGAGGAAGGAGGGGAAATCTTCTCAAGTTTTCTGTAGGTAAGAGGTCGTAATTCTTTCCCATCAGGCGCCATCAGGCGCACACTGTAGGCCAATTTGGCGCCCCCTGTTCACAGCAACCCGATAGCAATAACCCCCACACAACACCATCAAACAATTCATTCAGGCAAATCACCAAACACCTAATCATCAACATAATTCCTCCTATTGATTTTCATTAAAATCCATGCAATTAACACATTAACACCAACTATAATATAATTTAGCAATTCAATTTTCACATGGTAATCAATTCAATCATATATTCATTCAATAATCACCCAATCAATCAAGCACTCCATAAATCAATTAAAACAATTTCTCCTAACACCTAACCCTTATGGTTTCAAGTTCTATGAGTTATTAACCATGAAAGAGAGCCCCCTTACCTTTGTTAATTGAAGGAAGATACCCAAGCTTCAAGAAATCTCTCCAAGACACCAACACTCCAAGCTTTCCTTCCTCTCCTTGCTTCACGTAAAACCTCCCCTCTTTCTCTCTTTTGCCGTCGCGATCTCCCTCTCTCACTTCTCACTTTCTAATTTTTTGATTTTCTCTCCAATGAGGGTTTCTCCTAAGACCCAAGGGTTTTACTAATTGGGTTTGGGCCACTTAATACTAATGGGCCCTATTTGCAACCCCCTAATTGCATTTAGACACCACCTGAAATAAAATAGACTTCTAATTAATTACTTTATTTAAATAAATATTGTAAGCCTCTAATAACTTAATCAAATAATTAATTAAATTATTTCGGGGCGTTACAATTCTCCCCCACTTAGAATATTTCGTCCTCGAAATTACCTGAGTCAAATAACTCCGGATGTGCCTCCCTCATTTTTCTCTTCAACTCCCAAGTCATACTTTCACCAACGGCTTCCAACCAAACCACCTTCCCTAAATTGATCTCTTTACCCCTTAAAACCTTCACCTCACGGTCTTCAATTCTAACTGGCATTGTCTCCACAGTGAGGTTCTCCCTCACCTCCACATCATCCATCTGAACCACATGAAATGGGTCAGGAACATACTTCCGCAACTGTGATACATGAAATACATCATGCAGGTTTGAAAGATTTGGTGGCAGGGCCACCCTATAAGCAACTTTCCCAACTTTCTCTAAAATTTGATACGGACCGATGAAGCGAGGAGTCAACTTCTTAGACTTCAGAGCACGGCCAACCCCGGTCACAGGAGTGACCCTCAAGAATACATGATCTCCAGCTTGAAACTCCAAATTCTTCCTTCTCTTAGCATGATAACTCTTTTGTCTACTCTGCGAAGCTTTCATTTTCTCACGGATCATTTTCACCTTCTCTGTAGTCTCACGAACTATTTCAGGACCAAGAACCACACTTTCCCCCGGTTCATACCAACACAGAGGAGTTCTACACCTCCTACCGTACAATGCTTCAAACGGTGCCATCCCAATACTCGAATGATGACTATTATTGTAAGTAAACTCAATCAAGGGTAGATGAGAGTCCCACGAACCTCCTTGCTCAAGAATACACGCCCTCAACAAGTCTTCTAACGATTGAATAGTCCTCTCAAAATCGTCCATGCTCATGCTGCTGCGGGTGGTACGCTGAACTCAATCTCAATTTAGAACCCAAAGCCTCTTGCAAACTCCTCCAAAATTCAGAAGTGAATCTAGGATCTCTATCCGACACAATACTCAAGGGAACACCGTGCAGCTTCACAATCGTCTTCACATAAATCTCTGCCAACTTCGGAACCGGATACGTAATATTAATAGGCAAGAAATGAGCAGACTTCGTCAATCTATCCACAATTACCCAAATGGCGTCAAATCCTTTTACGGTATTAGGCAAACCAGTCACAAAATCCATGGAAATGTTATCCAACTTCCATTCCGGAATCTCCAACGATTGCATCAACCCTGCAGGCTTCTGATGCTCCACCTTTGACTTCTGACAAGTCAAGCAAGCATACACAAACTGAGCCACATCACGTTTCATGCCAAGCCACCAAAATAGCTTCTTTAAGTCTTGATACATCTTTGTAGCTCCCGGGTGAATACTCAACTTACTCCTATGACCTTCTTCGAGAATTGCCTTCTTAATCTCTTCATCACTAGGAATACAAATCCTCCCACGGTACCTCAATACACCTTGCGCATCCATCTCATAGTCTCTATCATCGGAATTATCAATCCCTACCCCCATTTCAACCAGCTTAATATCCTGCTTCTGAGCTTCTCTAATGACATCCAAGAATTCATTATGGATCTTCAACATACCCAGTCTGACACTCTGAGGTGTCACTTCACAGACCAAACTCATATCTCTAAACTGCTCCACCAATTCAAGCTCCTTAACCATCATTGTTGATACATGCAAGGACTTCTGACTCAAAGCATCGGCTACCACATTAGCCTTACCCGGATGATAATTCAAACTGAAATCGTAATCCTTCAACAACTCTAACCATCTCCTTTGCCTCATATTCAACTCCTTCTAATCAAATAAATACTGCAACCCCTTATGATCACTGAACACTTCAACTGCCGCCAGCTCCAAATCATGAGTAGGGTAGTTCTTCTCATGGATCCTCAATTGTCTAGATGCATAAGCTACTACCTTACCATTTGGCATAAGAACACCTCCTAATCCCATCTTAGAAGCATCACAATACACTACAAAAGGCTCTCCTGGTTTAGGTAACGTCAAAATAGGAGAAGTTGTCAACCTCTTCTTCAATTCATTGAAACTTTCTTCACAGCGTGAATCCCAAACAAATGCCTTCCCTTTACAAGTCAATTGAGTTAGCGGAAGTGCTAACTTAGAAAATCATTTGATGAATCTCCTATAGTAACCGGCTAGCCCCAGAAAACTTCTGATCTCCGTAACCGACTTAGGAGCCTCCCACTGCAACACCGCATCAACTTTGGATGGATCTACTACAATGCCATCACCAGAAATGATGTGACCAAGAAAACTCACTTCCTTCAACCAGAATTCACACTTAGATAGCTTGGCATACAGCTTCCTATCCCTCAAGATCTCCAATACCGACTTCAAATGCTCGACATGCTCTTCCTCGGACTTGGAATAAATTAGAATATCGTCAATGAAGACCACCATGAAACGATCTAGATACTCATGAAAGATACGATTCATGTACTCCATGAATACCCCCGGAGCATTCGTAACACCAAACGGCATCACCGAATACTCATAATGTCCATACCGAGTCCTAAACGCCGTCTTAGGAATATCTTCATCCTTCACTTTTATTTGGTGATACCCCGACCTCAAATCAATCTTACTAAATACACGAGCACCCACCAACTGATCCATCAAATCATCGATCCTCGGGAGCGGATACTTATTCTTTATAGTCACCTTGTTCAACTGCCGATAGTCCACACATACTCTCATACTCTCATACCCCCGTCCTTCTTCTTTACAAACAACACCGGAGCTCCCCACGGCGACACACTTGGCCTTATGAACTTCTCTAGTGTAACACCCCAAAATAATTCAATTAAATTAACTTAGTTGGGTTATTAAGGGTTTGCAACATTTTACTTTTAAGTCAAGTAATTCATTAAGTGAAGGTTAAGCATGTATTGCATTTTAGGAAAATGTCTAAGTTAGGAAAGGGTGTGGGTAGAGGAAGCCCACGGCCTAATAAGGTCAAGGCCTCATTTAAGTCCCTTAGGACATGTTATATGGTGCCTTCGTAGGAGACCATCACATTGTTCCAAAAATAGTTAAGTTACCAAATTAAGAAAGTAGAGAGAGAAGTGAGACTTAGAGAGAAGGAAGAGAACCGAAGGGAGAAGGAAGAGAACCGAGCTGAAAAAGGGAAGAGTGAGCTGAATCTTGAAGGATTCCTAGAAGTGCTAGTGAAGAGGGTGTGTCTACGGTTATAATCAGGTTAGGGGGCTCTTTTAATCCTTGTAATGTTTTGTGTTTGGTAGTATTTTGGTGTGAGTGGTTCTGATCACCTTGCATGTGTATTTTATGTGTTGTTCATAACATGTTTTGCTGTGTTTTGCTCTTTGCTGTGATTTGTGGTGAGGTACGATGGTGGATCGGTTGGGAAAGAGAGAGGAGTGTAACTCTCTCTGTTCTGTGTGGTACGAAGAGAGCATTGCATGGTGAGGCATCAAAGTGTAAATCGGTGTAGTGTGAAGAAAATGAGTTGCATGTAGAGTTAGGGAGAGGATAGGAGACGATGGAGTGAGTATCCGAGTGTGCATGAGTGTGGTGAGCTGGAAATGGGTTGCATGTTGGGTTTAAGTAAAGAAATAGAGTAAACCGAAGTACCCTTCAGCTTAGAGTGAGAGAAACCGAGTTGAGGGAAGTCAACGCCTAGAGTGTCTTAGTGTTGAGAGTCTGTTGGTGAGTTTGAGGAAGAGTATGTGTCTAAACACCATTAGCGAGGGGTAGGGACGCATAAGCCGAAGTGTAGGTGTTTCGCATTAAGGTTACCGAGGTGTAGAGGGAATGAACCGAGGTCCTCAGGCCGAGGTAGCGTCACCGAGGTGAAACGCCCAAATGCCTAAGTGTAGGTGAACTGAACTAAGGAATACCGAGAAGTGAATTCCCATGAGTTAGACGATTTTAGTGTAAAGGAGTGTGTAACTGTGAGCGCGCTACCGAAGTGAGGGTTTGAGTGTATCATGCCGAGGTGCCAAGCTGAGCTAGGTGCCGAGGTGATGTAGATTGCCGAGCTGGAGTAGGTAGCTGAGGTACACACATACTGTGCCGAGGTGATGTTGAGTAGTTAGCTGAGGTACACACATAGTGTGCCGAGGTGATGTTAGGCGCCAATGTTGCCTAGCACATTGTGGGACGCCACTGTGAGTGCTATTTTAGCACCAAGTGTGCCAAGTATGGGAGCGATTAAGTCCATTTTGGTCCTTAGGTGACATTTTGGTCCCTAAGTGTCGTTGCGGTCCTCGGTGTGACAATTAGTCCACCATGGAGTGCCGAGGTGATTGAGAGGTTGGTTGTTGAGTGCCGAGGTGATTGAGAGGTCGGTTGTAGGTCCTAGGGTGATTCTACTGGTGTAGTAGGGTCGACCTTAGCACTGTGATGATGTCTAGATGGTGTGGACGTCAGTGTGAGCGACGGAGTAACGACGGAGTAGCGACGGTGAACGATGGTGTAAGCATTCACATGCGTATGTTTGATTGGTGTGTGATTGCATTTGTCATGAAGTCACATGTTCATTTGCATATAACGACGGAGGAGGTTTCGACCTCGGATGTGGTAGGACTTCGGTCTCCATATCAAATAACGGCGAGATGCGCGACGAAGAGCCGATAGGCTAAATAACGACGGTGGAGGTACCTCATTGCATAATGCCCTGTGGTTGGGTTGCATACATGCATACATTTCATAATTAAATGTGTTTTGAGCTGATTGATAATTGCTGTGATTATTTGAACTATCGGTGAGTGGCTGTTTTAGATGAACCGAGGTGCCCCAGTGCTATCTCTAACCTTAAGCTTTCTTCACATTATATTACTTGTGTTAAGAGACTAACCCTAGTTGCTTTATGTTGCTTCTCATGTCGGCAACTTGCAGGTACACATGAGTGATGGTTGTGCCTAGCTCAAGTCGGTTGTGTCTGCTCTGGTCGTGTAACACTGGGTTGGGGCCGAGTAGATTTTTAGTGCTTTTATGCCGAACTTGTGTATTTTTCTGCTAGATAGTCTTTTGAACTAAACTATCACATTTTGTTGTAACTTCTTTATTATGTATTATGACTTGATGTCTTACTGGCCGAGGTGCCTTATATGTCTTACTGGCCGAGGTGCCTTTTGCCGATGTGATGCGCATGATTACATGCTTAGTATAATGCCGTGCAATTGTTTGAACTTAATTGAATTTCTGTTTTCCTTTTTAAATCATCAAATGTAGCCCTCCTTTGAGTGGAATTTTGAAACTCTGATTTTAATTTAGTAGATCGAATTGATTAGATAAGGGGGTGTTACATTGTTGGTATCAGAGCATAAGTTCGGTCTTGTCCGACCAAGTATTGAGTCTAAGTGTCTTAAGCCTCGAGTCTTAGGCTTGTTCTAAACCAGTTCTTGATTGTGTGATCAGTGAAGTAAGAATGGTGGAAGAGTGGAAGAAATGATCTTTGCTATAGGCTGCTGCGTTGGAGGCGATGGCAAATGCTATGGGAATCGACCTCGTGAGAATGCCGATGATCTTTGGAGCTCGTAGGCTCGCTACTTTCGAGAGGAGAATCCTCCTACCTTGAGGGAGGTATGATCACGATGGGGCTCTAGCATGGTTGAAAGAAATAGAGAGAATTTTTGAGTGATGGATTGCACCGATGAGCAAAAAGTGAGGTTTGGGACTCATATGCTCGCCGAGGAAGCCGACGACCGGTGGCTTGGAGTTCTTCCAAGACTGGAAGGCTGCAGAGGAGGAGATCACATGGGAGAATTTTAAGAAAGAGTTCATGAGGAAGTACTACCCAGAAGATGTGAGAGGAAAGAAAGAGATGGAATTCTTGGAGCTCAAACAAGGTAACATGACCAGTGTCGGAGTATCTTTGCCAAGTTTTCCGAAAGTGATTAAGTTTTACCCCATTACACTGGACCGATTGCAGAGTTCTCCAAGTGTATCAAGTTTGAGAAGCGGTTTGAAGCCCGAAATCAAGCGGAGCAATTGGGTATCAAAGGATAAGGGTGTATTTCGAGTTGGTGGACAGTTGTAGAATTTATGAAGAAGATAGTGTGGCTACTAGCCGAGCTGGGAAAGATAAGAAGACTTTTCAACCTCAGTATCGTTGGAAGCCTTATGACCATTCTGGTGGTAGAGGAAAGAGAAATTCTGCAGGGAGAGGAAAGCCTAGTAGGGGAGACGCTCCTGCTATTATGACCTGTTACAAGTGTGGATTGCCTGGGCACAAGGCGAAGGAGTGCAAGGCTGAGGTGAAGAGGTGTTATAGGTGTGGCAAAGAAGGTCACCTATCTGCTGAGTGTGGGCGAAAGGAAATAGTCTGTTTCAATTGTGGAGAGATGGGGCACATCAGTCCCAAGTGTCCAAAGCCGAAGCAAGAGATAGGCGTGGGGAAAGTGTTTGCATTAGATGGGTCCGAGGTACAGAACAAAATCACAGGTACGTGTTATATCAACGGTGTTCCTCTAGTTGCAATTATAGATCTTGGCGCAACTCATTCCTTCATTTTCGCCATGTGTGCTAATAGACCGAGTTTAGTGTTGTCTTCATTGGTAAGGAGATGGTCATTGACACTCAGGCTATGGGATCGATGACTACCTCTCTGGTATGTTCGAGAAGTGCCCACCGATCGTATTCGCAGGACTTCTCTGTTAACTTAATTTGTTTACCACTAGAGGAATGGACGTCATCTTTGGTATGGGTGGTTGGTAGACAACCATGTTCATATCAATTCTTTTGAGAGATCGGTTAGATTTCCCGCTCTGAGAGGTGAAGGAATCGGCTTTACTTCTGCTAGACAAGTGCGCAAGTTGTTAGGAGAAGGGGTTACTCTGTTTGCATTATGGGCGTCATTATGTGAGAGAATCAAGTTAAGATTGAAGATCTTCCCGGTGGTTAGAGAGTTTGCCGAGGTGTTTCTGAAGAAATTCTGATGTGCCACCGAGAGAGAGATCGAGTTCACCATAGAATTGATTCCTGGAACAAGACCGGTGTCTATGGCACCTTATAGGATGTCTGCATCCGAGCTATCCGAGCTGAAGAAACAGTTGGGCTTGGGCTCCTGGGCCAATGCGTGCAGCTCCGGTATTTCCAATACCACTCCCTTCTATTAAATTAAAATACTAAATTATAAACACCATATTATAATTTAATATAATTAAAAATAGTGCAACACTTAAACAATTTAATCAATTTCTTAATTAAATTATTTGGGGTGTTACACTAAGGTTTTTAGCAAGATTGACTTGAGGTCAGGTTATCATCAGATAAAGGTGAAGGATGAAGATATCCAGAAGACCGCGTTCAGGACGAGGTATGGGCATTATGAGTACTCCGTAATGCCGTTTGGGGTCACAAATGCACCAGGGGTGTTTATGGAGTACATGAACCGGATCTTCCAAAGCTACTTGGATCGGTTTGTGGTTGTGTTTATTGATGATATTCTGGTGTACTCTAAGTCTGAGGAGGAACACGCAGAGCACTTGAGGTTGGTGCTAGAGGTCTTTGAAAGAAAAGAAAGCTGTATGCCAAGTTGTCAAAGTGTGAGTTAGTTGCGTGAGGTGAGAGCTTGGGTCACATTATTTACGGTGATGGTATAGTGTGGACCCGGCCAAGGTTGATGCGGTGTTGCTGTGGGAGAGCCCAAAGTCATCACTTTGAGATCAGGAGTTTCTTGGGGTTGGCTGGTTACTACAGGAGGTTTATTGAAGGGTTCTCTAAGCTAGCCCTTCCGTTGACTCAATTGACCTGTAAGGGAAGAGCCTTTGTGTGGGATGCAAAGTGTGAAGAGAGCTTCAAGAGTTGAAGAGAAGGTTGACCACGTCTCGGTGTTAGTGTTGCTGTGCGGAGCAACCTTTTGTTGTATCTTGTGATGCTTCCAAGATGGGTTTGGGAGGTGTATTGATGCGAGGATGGGAAGGTAGTTGCTTATGCGTCCCGACAGTTGAGGACACATGAGAAGTGTAACACCCCGAAAAATAAAATAAAATAAAATAATTTAATTAGTTTAATTAATTTGATTAGTTGAATTATTAATTTAGTTGAAGCGTGAGTTAATTAAATTAAAGGTGAATATCCTGTTTTGTGTAGGAGTGGGATCGAGTAGTAGTGGGGGTGTAGGCATTTGTGAGCCCAATGCGTGAAAGGCCCACGACTTAACCCCGAGGGTTATGCGAAACCCTCACTCCCATTTTCATTCGAGAGAAAAAAAAGCGAAATTTAGAGAGAAGCGAGGAGGAGAAGGGTTGCTTTGGCTAGAGAGAGGAAGAAGAAGAAAGAAGAATTTCGCAGTCCTCAAAGATTTGGTTAGTGTGTGTTCTTTGTGGTTACGTGTGATGCCTTCAATCGTCTTCTTTGAGCTTACGTTTAAGAGGTAAGGGTGAGCGTTTTGATTTAACATGATCGAGTATATAATGGGGTTTTGAGGGGTTTGTGGGATTTGATTTTGTGGCTGGAATTGTTGATGTTTGATTGATTTATTATTGTTGAGGAGTTTGGTTGATTTCGATGAAATTGATGAAATTGGGATTGATTTTGTCGTGGTTGATTTGATTGTCTCTAGATGATGTATGTAATGGTGAGTTTAAAGAATCGATGGTTTTCCTCAAAAAATGAAACTTGGAAATCGATTCGGGCTCTAAATAGAAAGCGAAATCGATTTCCTTCTTTAAATCTAAAGCTAGAAATCGATTCATTCCTTTAGAAATGAAGGCAAGAATCGATTTCCCCCTTAGTAATTGTAACGCCCCGGACCCACTCTCATGGCCCGTGCGCTACCTCAAAGAACTTCTCTACCTCATGTAGAGTTTTTGCCTTAAGTGGGAATCGAACCTCGTACCTCTTGTACATTTCCAACGCATTCCCACTACCAATTGAGCTACTAGCTCAATTGGTAGTGGAATGCGTTGAAATGTACAAGAAAATGCAGGTTCGATTCCCACTGAAGGCAAAAACTCTACATGAGGTAGAAAGTTCTTTGAGGTAGCGCACGCAGCCATGAGAAGTGGGTCGAGCATGCATAATGAGAGCAAGGAATCGATTCATTCCTTTAGATATGAAGGCAAGAATCGATTTCCCCCTTTAGTAATGAAAGCAAGGAATCGATTCATTCCTTTAGAAAGGAAGGCAAGAATCGATTTCCTCTTCACAATAGAAGCAAGGAATCGATTCCTCTCTTTAGAAATGAAGCATTGAATCGATTTCCCTCTTTAAAAATGAGAGCTATGAATCGATTCCTCTTTTGAAAACAAGTAGCTATGAATCGATTCCTCTTTTGAAAGTCTTAGGTGTGGTTGTAGTCTGATGGAGTTGTTTTGGTTCTTTAAGTCTTCATTACGGTCCTTGAGTCTTTGGTTTGGTCCTTTAAGTGATGTTTTGGTTCCTAATGTGCGATTCTTTGAAAAATACCATTTGTTTCCCCTTTGTAAAAATGTATTACTTTATAATTGTCAATTCGTTTACTATGATGTTATCTCAAACTTAAATTATGATGTTTCCACTTTACTAAAAATGTGGTGTTCCTCTTTTCCCAACGAGGGTGTCTAAGCTTAAAGATGAGGTGTTTTCCCGAATTGAAAGCGTGACGATCCTTAACAAAAAATTTGTGATCTTTGTGTTTATATAAATGAGTCTCGTGAAATGTTATACTACTAGTGTGCTAATTGACTATGGCTAGACTGTGGTTTACCACTAAGGTCAGAATTTCTTTCGCTAGTGTATTTACAAGGGCATCACTGAGAGTCTTGCAAAGGTGGCCAATGCCTGTTGCAAGTAGTATCAGTTACCTGAGTAATCCCCTAGTCAATCAGTGCACTATTTTATAACACCCTAATCTAAAAGACAAATGAAGTATATATATATATATATGTATTGAATGATGATGAGGCTATGTGTGTTATGATGATGTAATATGAACAACGATGTTTTTGCGAAGAGTGTACTCTATGAGTAATTGCTTGATGATGATGTATTATGATTCGTGATGATTGATGATGTGTAAACTCTATGAGTATGATTATAGTGATGATGTATAATGATTGTGATGATTTGCGAAGGAATACACTCTATGAGTGTTCTATAACGATGACGAGGCACTCTAGGTGAGTTTTGGTGAGTTGCACATGTGTTTCATAGAGTCTCATGGCATGTGCATTATTTTGCGATGTCTAGGCTTCGGCCACTTTTGCGATGTTTAGGCTTCGGCCATTTTGCGATGATATGGTACCATCATGCATATGCCCTGGTGGGGGTTGCACTTTCATACATAATTATAACTGTGAATTGTGTTGTTTGTGATTGGAGCTGTTGTTGTGTGACCATGAATTGGTGATGTTGATGATGCTATGTGATTGCCTGCTCTCATTTCTCTATTATGTATCTGATTGTGTTTTATTGAAATTCTCACCCTTACGCTTGGAATGTTGCTCTATTGTGGCAACGCCGCAGTAACCGCGAGTGAAGGTCTAGCCGCTTCTTTGTTAGTTGTCGGGAAGTCTGTTTGTGTCGCTCTCGTCTTTGTAGCACCTAGGGGCGTAGTTTAAGTTTGTTAATTTATTAATTAAGCGTTTAATTATTTTATGGTTGATGTGAGGCGTGTATTCGAGTGGTTTTAGCGGCGATGATTTTTATTCATTTGTGACGTAAAATTCCTTTTGTTTTGGAGTTTAATTTTTATGGCGATGGTTTCTTTGCACGAACTTTAATGAGTGCAAATGATGAGTTTTATGGCGAGGTAGCATTTCTTTTCTACCAATTAAATTAATATTTTTGAAAAGGAAATTACTCACGATAATGGCGTGTAAATTGAGGGTAGAAAAGGGGTGTTACATTAGTGGTATCGAGCGATTCGGTCTGTCCAGACCAAGTTGTCCGATCGTAGAGTCTTTTAGTCCTAATCGTTGTTTATCTTTGTAGTGTGGTCGGTCCTAACTTAGGATTTGTTGTATTGTCTATTGTGTTTCTGATTGGTGAACTCTGAGTAGAGTTTCATGCTTTGCTTGTTTGATTGTTGATAGTTGTGAGACCGACCAGATTAGTTGGTTACGTTCTCGAGGTAATAGGACGAATGATAGGTACTCGTGGTAGGCGGGATCATCAATATTACCGTTGTTAGGGAGGTTAAAATCCAAGTGACTTTCATAGAGCTCAATATTCCCTTTAGACCGTGTGTTGTGGGCCAATCGAGTGTTTTCTCGTGTGAACCTTGTATTTAGGCCCTATTTTGTGACTTTGTTGTTTCGTGATCTTTGAATTCATACAATCTGTGATTTTTGTTTAGTAATTGTTCTATGAATTCTAACTTTACTAGTCTGTGCTTCTATGACTTGGCTTTGTTGTGGTTGGTTGCATTATGTTGTTTTGGAGAGTGAAAATTAAAATGTTTATTGACTCTCATGGGTACTCTTGTGTTTAACCACTATTTTATGGAATACTCAAAAATGTGTTTATCTTGTCTAAGTAAACATTACTATGTCTTATTCAAAGTTTTTATAACGTGTTTCTTTTATTTGCTTATGATGCTCTAAACTAAGTGCTTACGAATTGCTTGGTTATCTATATAAGGTTTTCACTGGACGACTAGCGTGTTGTGATATTCTGATTACTATAAGTATAATTTTTCCCCGTAATTGCTATAGTTGTTGATTCCTTTGAGCGAGATTGTAGATGAAAAGATTTTAATGATAACTACATTTTTACAATATTTATTTATTTATTTCGTTTCTCTCAATTGCTCGATTTTTCTAAATGTGGGATGTTGTGAAGCCACCGGCAGATGAAATGACATTTACTTAATTGCATTGTGTTATCTGATTTCTTTCTTTTATAGGGGCCTAGAGATGTTCTAGTACTTTTACTGAAACACAACTTCATGTATGAAACTCTAAAGTTAAACTGTTGATGTTCGTGCTCGTGTTTAATTATACATTAACGATGTGCAAAATTGATCGGTGATGTAGTATTGTATGCTCTATTTTCTCTCCTACTGAAGCATGTCACTAACTCTTTATGACCCCAAGAGAAAATATTTTTGAGTTGCCATTTCACAACGAACGACCTCTAATGCCTTGATTACTATGAGAAATATTTTCTTTACCAAGTGCTAGACTTACGAATTCTTTTTATTTTGGAGTATAGATAAATGTCATGATTTCAAATATTGACTATATTCTATGTTTCTAGTTTATTCTTGCTTTTACTTTGTGTTTAATTGTTCGCAATGTGTGACAGTGTGAAATCTATCTTTTATGTATTGATTTGTAACCTTCATACTTTTGTGAATTTAAAATTGGTGCCATCTTGTGTTTTCGTGATCTATTTTTGGTACCTTCATTCTTCTATGATTTGCGTTACATGGTTTTATGATTTACGAGTAAAATTTGTATTGAGACTGTAACACCCCAAATAATTTAATTAAGAAATTGATTAAATTGTTTAAGTGTTGCACTAATTTTAATTATATTAAATTATAATATGGTGTTTATAATTTAGTATTTTATTTTAACTAAAGGGAATGGTGGAAGAAATGGAGAGGGGGTGTAAAAAGGGCCCAAGGTGCGCCTGGCCCAATGTACATATACCCAAAATTGGAATTTGCTCTCATTTGTGAAAAGAAAGGAAGAACTTGCGAAGAGAGAAGAGAGGAAGGAAGAGGAAACGGCGCAAACCCTAGAGGAGAAGGGAGAAGGGTAGATCGCACCACTCAAGGAGGAAAGAATAGAGCTTGGTTGCGGTGGTTTTGTACGTGACTCAAGGAGAAGGGATTTCTACGGTTAAAATAAGGTAAGGGGAGTCTCACTCTATAATAGAGGGTATGTAAGTCATAGAGTCTTAATTTGATGATGTTGATTGTTAATCGAATGGTTGTTGGATTGAATTTGATGAAATTGCATGAGAAATTGATTTAGGGCTCAATGTTAGGGTTTTATGTTCTTGATTTCGTTTTGATGTGTGAATTGATGTTTGAAATGTGAAATTGAACATGTTAAAATGATTATAGAGTGAATTGGAATGATATATGGTGGTTAGAATTGGAAGAAATTGAGAATTGAGGATTTTTGAGGTGTAGGCGCCAAAGGGCTAGGATTCTGCGCGCCACTGTGCCTTTATGTGATGAGGCTATAGTCTTTGTGTTCTTATCTGGCGCCACTTTGCCGGGAATTGGCGCTGGGTTCTGTTCATGTGCTAGAATTGGGTTTGTGTGCGGTGGTGTTCTTTGCCGGGCGCCAAGTTCTTTGGGAAAATGGCGCCAGTCTGCAATTGTTTGAGTCTTTGTGAGTGTGTGTTTCTTTGTCAGGCGCGAGAATGTGGGTATTTTGGGGCCCGGGAGTGAAACTTGTATTCTGGGCACATTTTCTCGTGCCAAATTTTGTATTCACACGCCCAAATTCAATTTTAAGTGTTTTGACTCGAGTGGTTTTACAGTTGCAGGTGTTATTTTGAAAATGTCCCGGTGGGGCTTGTTTTGTGTGTGTAAATGGGGTGGGTGAGTGAAACTCAC
This sequence comes from Oxytropis ochrocephala, assembly GCA_020916435.1. Classification (NCBI taxonomy): domain Eukaryota; kingdom Viridiplantae; phylum Streptophyta; class Magnoliopsida; order Fabales; family Fabaceae; genus Oxytropis; species Oxytropis ochrocephala. Next base: position 35,354,212 of record CM037095.1, read on the forward strand.
ATTTCTGAACCTATTTTACTGTGCCAAATTTTGTATTCACCTGCCCAAATTCAATTTTAAGTGTTTTGGCTCGAGTGGTTTTCTGGTTGCAGGTGTGATTTTGAAAATGTCTCGGTGGGGCTTGTTTTGTGTGTGTAAATGGGGTGGGTGAGTGAAACTCACATTTCTGAACATATTTTACTGTGCCAAATTTTACATTCACTTGCCCAAATTCAATTTAAAATGTTTTGGCTCGAGGGGTTTCCTGAGTACAGGTCTTATTTTAAAAATGTCTCGGTGGGGGTGCTTTGGTGTGTGTAAATGGGGTGGTTTGGGTGAAACTTACTTTTCTAGGCATATTTCACCGTGCCATATTTTGTATTTACCTGCCCAAATTCATTTTTAAACATTTTGGCTCGGGTGGTTTTTGGTTTGAAAGTGTTGGGTGTGCTGGGTCAGTAGTGGGGCGCCAAATTGTGCTGCCTGTAACACCCCTTTTCTACCCCTTTATTTACACGTCATTATCAGAGTAATTTCATTTTCAAAATATAATTTAATGGATAGAAAGGGAATGCCACGTCATCATTAATAAAAACTCATCATTTGCACCATCAAAGTTTGTGCACAACACGTACGTCATAAAGTTAAAACTTCAAAAATCATCTCATCACAGCGGAAATAAACATTGACTCACTAGTCCACTCAAACACGTCTCATAATCCTCAAATAAACATCATACAGTTAAGTAGTTTAACATCAATCCCAAAATACGCCCCTAGGTTGCTACGGTATCGAGAAGCGACACAAGCAGACTTCCGACGACTAACGGGAAGGCGGCTAGACCTTCACTCGCGGTTACTGCGGCGTTGCCACAATAGAGCAACATTCCAAGCAGAAGGGGTGAGAATTTCAATAAAGCATAATCAGGTACGTAATAGAGAAATGAGAGCAGGCAATCACATAGCATCATCAACATCACCAATTCACGGTCACACACCAACAGCTCCAATCACAACAGCACAATTCACACGGTCACACAACAACACCTCCAATCGCAACAGACAATTCACGGTTATAATGATGTATGAAAGTGCAACCCCCACCAGGGCATAATGCATGATGGTACCATATCATCTTTAAAAACCACTCAAGGCATATCTTCATTATAGAAGAAAAACCACTCAAGGCATATCTTCATTATAGAAGAAAAACCACTCAAGGCATAACATCATCAATATTAGTCATAGTATGCACATGCCATGAGATTCTATAACACATGTGCAACTCAATCAACACTTACTCGGAGTACTCATCATCATCATCATAAAAGAAATAACCACTCAAGGTATGTCATCATAAAACACTCGTAGAGTGTATTCTTCGCAATTCATCACAATCATATCACAACATCATAATTAAAACTATACTCGTAGAGTTTACACATCATCAATCATCACGAATCATAATACATCATCATCAAGCAATTACTCATAGAGTACATTCTTCGCAAAAACATCGTTGTTCATATTACATCATCATAACACACATATCCTCATCATCATTCAATACGTATATATATATATATATACTTCATTTGTCTTTTAGATTAGTGTGTTATAAAATAGTGCGCTGATTGACTATGGGATTACTCAGGTAACTGATACTACTTGCAACAGGCATTGGCCACCTTTGCAAGACTCTCAGTGATGCCCTTGTAAATACACCAGCGAAGGAAATTCTGGCCTTAGTGGTAAACCACAGTCTAGCCATAGTCAATTAGTGTACTAATAGTATAGCATTTCATAACAATTCACTTATATAAACATAGTATCACAATTTTCATAAAACCACACCATTTACTCAGTAGATACAGAAACAATAAACATTTTATCTTGCCTTAAAAGTAGAATATTCAGTTAGGCCTCTGAATAAGCTTTCCAACGCATCTTAGAACACCTCAATCGGGTTCCCGGTTCTCAAGATATGAATTTTTCAAAACGTGAAGAAACAGTGATCGAATATGGAAGCAAGCAATCGATTCTTGGCTCCATATTTGAAAGTAGGAAATCGATTTGGACTCTATATTTGAAAGCAAGCAATCGATTCCTCTATAATTTGAAAGCAAGCAATCGATTCCTTCTATATGTTTTAAAAGCAAGCAATCGATTCCTTCTATATGTTTTGAAAGCAAGCAATCGATTCCTTCTATATGTTTTAAAAGCAAGCAATCGATTATGTACTCTATATTTTGGAAGCAAGGAATCGATTCTACTCTTCATTTGGAAAGCAATGAATCGATTTTTCTATACATTTGGAAAGCAAGGAATCGATTCTACTCTTCATTTTGGAAAGCAAGGAATCGATTCCTATCTCTTTTGGAAAGCCAACAATGGATTCTTCCCTATGTCATTCAAGCTAATAATCGATTCCTCACCTATATCACTCAAGCTACTAATCGATTCCTCACCTAAAATTATTCTCACAACATTTTCATTTCCACGTACTGTTAACAGCATCATCAGATATCATCAACCCCATCAAATCATCAACATCATCAAAAATTATCAAGCAACATCAGAAATCATCAAACCTCATCAAAATCATCAACATCATCAAAAATTATCAAACAACATCAGAAATCATCAAACCTCATCAAAATCATCAACATCATCAAAAATTATCAAACAACATCAGAAGTCATTAAACAACATCAAGAAACTCCACAAACCACATCACATACCCAATTATGTTAAATGAAACGCTCACCCTTACCTCTTAAACGTAAGCTCCGTAGAGGACGAATGAAAGCACGTACGAAACCACAACAACCCACGAACCCAGCTTCTCTTCTTCTTCTTCCTTCCTCTTTCTCTTCGCGATCTCCTTCCCCTTTTCCTTCTTTCTTTCCTTGCGCTTCTCTCTCTCACACACAAGCACCTTTCTTTCTTTTTCTCTTCTTTTTCTCTCCAATGCATAAAATGAGCCAACCCTAGGCAAAACCCCATCACTCATGCGCCTAACCTTGGGCCCTTGGGCCTCTTTCTATCACTAAATTAATTATTAACACCACCCCCTCTTTTAATTAATTGCCACTCACTTCTTTACTATCCACTATTCCTCATTTAAATCAAACACCCTATTATTATTTTAATACAACCCACCAAACACCACTTAATTAAATTAATTAAATAAACACTCGAATTATTTTTGGGGCGTTACAACTCTCCCCCACTTAGAATATTTTCGTCCTCGAAAATCACGCTAATCCCAACAACAAGATGAATCTAGTTCACACTTAATCTCTTCGAAAGTTTACATGATTTAAATCCTAATTTTAACCTCGGTACACCCGCTTACAACCCTCTCAAGGTTCTATTCTTGATCTGTGAAACACTAAAGTTTGCTTTTACTCCTCCTCCTCATGAGTCTCAACTTTACATATTGACTCCATCTCTTATGTCACATAACTGTGTACTTTCATTCTAAGCATAAATCTCCACCAAGGTTCAAGAATGACACACCACCAAAATAAGGTATAAGACAAATTCCTACCCTCAAGGACTACACATAGAAGAACGCATAAGCATTTACAACACACATAAGCATCTAGAATTTACTAGTCAACACTCGCATCGTCATGCAATTCAAGAAAAACAATCTTTATAACATTTCATAATTAAATTATATCACACCATAATTCATATCTCAATCAAAAATGGCATCACCCATGACTCATATCTCAATCACTCGATCACATACTCTTATCATCATACAACATGAATTCAACATCAACTCTCAAGTATAAATCACTTCATAAAATATCCCGTGTTGTAGCATCACCTTTTAAAGTGGAAAAACTTCACATTTAAATTGCAAGGACAAGTAATAAAAACAACGACCTTTTTATTAAAAAGGACAACATTACCGCACCCCTTTTATTTATAAAAGCAATGAGGATATTTAGTTCAAAAATGACATCATTAAGTCACAAAAGCAAAGACAGAAACCAAGTGAAAAACAGGCATATGGGCGTATAACAACTTCAAAAACAATGACATATATGCGCTAGGACAAGAGCATATACTGTACTGAAAACAACACTTTTTCAACATCAAAACAAGCAACTCCTTCTTTATAAGACAAACAACATATTTTTATGGAAAGCAAGAACATCTTTTTGTGAAAAAAAGCAACATTTTTATGTGATCTGATTTTTTTTTTTATTTTTTTTTTTTTTTTTTTTTATTCTCACTCTCATGGTGTCCTCCCAACAATTATGAACATACAATGTAATCACCACTTAAGTCTCGACACCCAATTTAAACCAAAACACACCACACATCACACCTTAAATCAATTTCAAACATATATATATGAAAGATCGATCCTAACTTCACCAAATCACCCAATTCGAAATTCAACTCATCCTATCATAAAATCAACCACATGACAACACGTCACCCATAAGTAAACAGTACATTTACAACACAAAAACGGCAACTTAAACAACATAAGGACAACGGCTTTACAAAGAACATCACAACATAAAAGCGGCACCATTTATTTGAGGAAGATAGCAACATATTCTAGTGCAGAACAACACTACTATTTTCAAAAGAAAAGCAACATGTTCTATTATAAAACAACAATAATACAACATGAAACCAGTGACATTAAGTTGCAAAAAAAAAAACAACATTTATTCTTTACAAAAACAGGAAGGTATTTTTCTTATAAAAATAGTAGCACATTTTCTTATAAAAACCGCAGCATTTACAATACACCAATATCTTTAGACATTAACAAAAACTTGCTCGTTATCATGTACAACAAGGAAACCATTACATCTTAATGCACTCGAAGGAAAACCAAATGAAATCAATGGTCATAGCATCTAACAAGGAATCGGTCATTTATGGTTATCAAGACATTGCACCGCCTTAAAATTATTTTACACGCCAATTTCATAAAACACTTAATCAAAGAGCATCAATTAGCACGGAATAAAATCATGTTCTATCAAAAGATTTTACACAAGGCGTGGTTTGACTATTTTCTCGAAACTCTTAACTCAAGGTATGGATTCTGACTCGTAAGTCGCATAACTATTTACTTCAGTCCAAGCACAACCACTACCAAAGGTTCAGTGAAGACACAAAATTAAATTAGCATTTAAGACAACTCCTACCATCACGACTACACGTAGAAGGACACATAAACTTATGCTGGACATGTAAGCATCTAGAAATTAAAAATCAACAATCACATCGTCATATAAAACGAGGAAGCAACTTTTAGATAGAACCTCATGATTAACTTGTAGTTCCTCCTAATTTACTCATAGTCCTAGAACCTAAAGATCAAACATTCAGTTGAGGCAACTCAATTAAACAAACACGTAAGAAAAGAACCAAACATGTACATGAAACACTTGATTAAACAAGCCCCATAGAGCAAAACTAAGACACAAGTATCAAACACTCTTTAAGCCTAGCTCACTCTAGTTCGATATATCAAGTTCATTTCTAGTAAATTCCTATAAGAGTTCTAGACTCATTAGAAGATACAAACACCATTCATATACACTTACGCATGCAATATATAATTTAGTAACCCACCAAAAATTCACAAGACTAATTAAACTATTAGCTCTATTTGCATATACTTAGTATAGTGTAAATTGTAAAAGATAGAACAATTTCAAATATTCTACTTATGCAAAACCATTTCATATTCATGCTAATCCACTACAGCACCTTGAATCAAGTAATAGGAGTGCACAAAAGTCTCATCGCACATTTTCATTATTAGATTTAAAAGCCACATAAGACAAATCAAGAAATTAGAAATAATAATAATAATAGTAATATTAATAATAACAACAGCCAACATCAAATTATAAGCAAGGCATGCAACTCTACTCAGAGTCCATGCATCCAAAGCACACTGGAACACACATACAGTCCGGTTAGGACCGAGCCACAAAAGACACTACAACTGGACTACTCGGCCGGACAGACCGAACTGCTCTGATACCACTAATGTAACACCCCTTTTCTACCCCTTTATTTACACGTCATTATCAGAGTAATTTCATTTTCAAAATATAATTTAATGGATAGAAAGGGAATGCCACGTCATCATTAATAAAAACTCATCATTTGCACCATCAAAGTTTGTGCACAACACGTACGTCATAAAGTTAAAACTTCAAAAATCATCTCATCACAGCGGAAATAAACATTGACTCACTAGTCCACTCAAACACGTCTCATAATCCTCAAATAAACCTCATACAGTTAAGTAATTTAACATCAATCCCAAAATACGCCCCCTAGGTGCTACGGTATTAGAGAGCGACACAAACAGACTTCCGACAGCTAACAAAGAAGCGGCTAGACCTTCACTGCATGATTTACTGCGGCGTTGCCACAATAGAGCAACATTCCAAGCGAAGGGTGAGAATTTCAATAAAGCATAATCAGGTACGTAATAGAGAAATGAGAGCAAGCAATCACATAGCATCATCAACATCACCAATTCACGGTCACACACCAGCGGCTCCAATCACAACAAAGACAATTCACACGGTCACACAACAACGGCTCCAATCGCACAAAGACAATTCACGATTATAATGATGTATGAAAGTGCAACCCCACAGGGCATAATGCATGATGGTACCATATCATCTTTAAAACCACTCAAGGCATATCTTCATTATAGAAGAAAAACCACTCAAGGCATATCTTCATTATAGAAGAAAAACCACTCAAGGCATAACATCATCAATATTAGTCATAGTATGCACATGCCATGAGATTCTATAACACATGTGCAACTCAATCAACACTTACTCGAGTACTCATCATCATCATCATAAAAGAAATAACCACTCAAGGTATGTCATCATAAAACACTCGTAGAGTGTATTCTTTCATAATTCATCACAATCATATCACAACATCATAATTAAAACTATACTCGTAGAGTTTACACATCATCAATCATCACGAATCATAATACATCATCATCAAGCAATTACTCATAGAGTACATTCTTCGCAAAAACATCGTTGTTCATATTACATCATCATAACACACATATCCTCATCATCATTCAATACGTATATATATATATATATATATACTTCATTTATCTTTTAGATTAGGGTGTTATAAAATAGTGCGCTGATTGACTATGGGATTACTCAGGTAACTGATACTACTTGCAACAGGCATTGGCCACCTTTGCAAGACTCTCAGTGATGCCCTTGTAAATACACCAGCGAAGGAAATTCTGGCCTTAGTGGTAAACCACAGTCTAGCCATAGTCAATTAGTGTACTAATAGTATAGCATTTCATAACAATTCACTTATATAAACATAGTATCACAATTTTCATAAAACCACACCATTTACTCAGTAGATACAGAAACAATAAACATTTTATCTTGCCTTAAAAGTAGAATATTCAGTTAGGCCTCTGAATAAGCTTTCCAACGCATCTTAGAACACCTCAATCGGGTTCCGGTTCTCAAGATATGAATTTTTCAAAGCGTGAAGAAAGAAGTGATCGAATATGGAAGCAAGCAATCGATTCTTGGCTCCATATTTGAAAGTAGAAATCGATTTGGACTCTATATTTGAAAGCAAGCAATCGATTCCTCTATAATTTGAAAGCAAGCAATCGATTCCTTCTATATGTTTTAAAAGCAAGCAATCGATTCTTCTATATGTTTTGAAAGCAAGCAATCGATTCCTTCATATGTTTTAAAAGCAAGCAATCGATTATGTACTCTATATTTTGGAAGCAAGGAATCGATTCTACTCTTCATTTGGAAAGCAAGGAATCGATTTTTCTATACATTTGGAAAGCAAGGAATCGATTCTACTCTTCATTTTGGAAAGCAAGGAATCAATTCCTATCTCTTTTGGAAAGCCAACAATCGATTCTTCCCTATGTCATTCAAGCTAATAATCGATTCCTCACCTATATCACTCAAGCTACTAATCGATTCCTCACCTAAAATTATTCTCACAACATTTTCATTTCCACGTACTGTTAACAGCATCATCAGATATCATCAATCCCATCAAATCATCAACATCATCAAAAATTATCAAGCAACATCAGAAATCATCAAACCTCATCAAAATCATCAACATCATCAAAAATTATCAAACAACATCAGAAATCATCAAACCTCATCAAAATCATCAACATCATCAAAAATTATCAAACAACATCAGAAGTCATTAAACAACATCAAGAAACTCCACAAACCATATCACATACCCAATTATGTTAAATGAAACGCTCACCCTTACCTCTTAAACGTAAGCTCCGTAGAGGACGAATGAAAGCACGTACGAAACCACAACAACCCACGAACCCAGCTTCTCTTCTTCCTTCCCTCTTATCTTCGCGATCTCCTTCCCTTTTCCTTCTTTCTTTCCTTGCGCTTCTCTCTTTCTCACAGCGCACCCTTCTTTCTTTTTCTCTTCTTTTTCTCTCCAATGCATAAAATGAGCCAACCCTAGGCAAAACCCCATCACTCATGCGCCTAACCTTGGGCCCTTGGGCCTCTTTCTATCACTAAATTAATTATTAACACCACCCCCTCTTTTAATTAATTGCCACTCACTTCTTTACTATCCACTATTCCTCATTTAAATCAAACACCCTATTATTATTTTAATACAACCCACCAAACACCACTTAATTAAATTAATTAAATAAACACTCGAATTATTTTTGGGGCGTTACACTGCCCAGGGCGCCTAGTCTGGTGCACGTATGCAGGCGTATGCAGGCGGTTCGAGTTTGTGTCTAGGTGCGTGTTGCCCAGAGGGGCGCAGATTGCTAGAAAAGTGGCGCCTGGTGGGTGTGTTGCCACGGGCGCCAAAATCTTTGAGTTTCGGCGCCTAGTCTTTGTGTTGCACCGGGGCGCGAGAATGTGGGGAAAATGGCGCCTAGTCTTTGCCAAGTGCCTAAGAGTGTCTTTGTTTTGGTCCCCCCAGCGGCAGTTTGGTCCCCAGATGATTGTTTTGGTCCTAAATGGTGGTTTAGGTCCTTGAGTGAGGTTGAGTCCTCTAGATGAGATTAGTCCTTGGGACTTGATTGAGTTGAGAGTGTATAATGAGATGACTGAGCATGCCATGGGGGCATGGGCCGGAGGGCCAAGCCATGAGGGCTATGAAATGAGATTAATACGGAGGTAAGAGTTATTGCGTGTATTGAGCTGTTTGAGAATGTGTTTGTGTTGTTACATGGAGTCTCATGCATACATTGAAATTGCATGATCGTAGAGCTTACAAAATGATTGTGAAGCCCGAGGCGGCGGAGGGCGAGTCATGAGGACTCCATTATCGATGAGAATCTTGGGAGGCAAATATTGAGAACGCCGGAGAGGCAAATGGTACCACATGCATAACAACATTGCATACATTCTCATGAGTGCATGAATGTTATTGATTGATGATTGGTGTGTTTGATTATGCTGTGAACTGTGATTTTATATATTGCTTATTATCACTTTTATTATATAGTTCGAGACTCACCCTTTCTGTTGTTGTTTACCACAGGTAGTCATGAGTGAGGGCTTTCTACCTTCACTACTCCCCGAGCTCGATGTCCTTTCTCGATACGTAGCACCTAGGGGTTGGGGTTATGAACTATAGTTGTCTGTTTTGCTCCTTGTTGAGCCTACTATGTATTGTTTTGAGCTATTTGAATTATCTTTGTTGAGATTATGAGTATTTTAGCGGTATTATGTGAAATTATATTTCCACGAGTTTATTTAATGGTGTTACGTATTTGAACCGCTATTGTGAGTGAGATGATTTCGAATGATTTTTAAAGAGATATGTGTAGCATCCCATTGGATGATTTTAATTGAGAAATGGATTTTTACTCTGATTTTATTATAAAACTAGGGTAGAAATGGGGTGTTACATTAGTGGTATCAGAGCAAAAGTTCGGTCTGTCAGGACCAAGTGTGTCTCTGTCATCATAGTGTTTATGACAATTAGGTGTTGCTAGACTAGTTCTAAATTGTTGTTCATCTTTTGCCGATAGAGGTGAGTTCCAGAACCAGAGTAAGCCATATGAGGTGTCTGCTGATAGAGGAAATCAGAGGCATGCTGGTGGTAGTAGGTCTGCTGAGGGTAAGAGGTCTGCTGAGGGCAAAAAGCCAAGTGGGGGAGATGCTCCCGTGATATGGTGTGTTTCAAGTGTGCAAGGCCGGTCGCAAGAGCCAGGTTGCAAGTCCGCTAGTTTTCTTTTTCTGAAGAGGAAGAGTACATTTCTTTGTCTCTTTGAGCAATTGCGCGGGGTAATGAAAGAGGGTGGTCAATTTGTTTGCTTTGATGGCGTCTATGTCTGCTGAGAACCAAGCTGTAGTTGATGGGTTGCGGTGGTGTGTGAGTTTCTGAAGTGTTCACGATGAGATTCCTAGTGTGCCACCGAGAGGGAAGTTGAGTTGGAATTGAGCTTGTGCACAGTACTAGGTGCGTGTCTCATGTGCCGTCTGGGATGTCACTCTGTGTTATGCGAATTGAAGAAGCAGTTAGAGGAGCTTCTTGAGAAGAAAATTGTGAGGCCTAGTGTGTCACCATGGGGAACTCCGGTTTTGTTAGTAAAGAAGAAGGATGGGAGTATGCGTCTGTGCGTGGACTACTGGACAATTGAATAAAGTAACTATCAAGAATAAGTATCCTCTCCCGAGGATAGATGATCCGATGGATCGGTGGTGGGTGCTAAAGTGTTTAGCAAGATTGACTTGAGGTCCGGGTATCACCAGATTAAGGTGAAGGATGAGGACATCCAGAAAACAGCGTTCGGAACGAGGTATGGGCATTATTAGTACTCTGTAATGCCGTTTGGTGTCACAATTGCACCAGGGGTGTTGATGGAGTACATGAACAAGATCTTCCATAGCTATCTGGATCGGTTTGTGGTTGTTTTATTGATGATATTCGGTGTACTCAAAATCTGAGGAAGAGCATGCAGAGCACTTGAGGCTAGTGCTAGAGGTCTTGAAAGAGAGGAAGTTGTATGCCAAGTTGTCAAAGCGTGAGAGCTGGAGCGTAGGGTCGACTTGTAGTTGCCGAGGTGTAGCATAGGTATACCGAGGTGATTATTGGAGTATGGCGTGTATTTATACACCTAAGTGTAGTTCTTTGAACCGAGGTTCACGAGATGGTATGGCAACCGAGGTGAATGAAATAGAGGCTTGTACCTAAGTGAACCGAGGTGAGTGATAGGTAGCCTAAGTTAAGTAGCTGTGGTAACCGAGGGTGAGACGCTTTAAGGACGCCATTGAAGATAAGATGCGTGACTAAGTGTAGGCGTGAGCAGAGGTGGTGAACCGAGGTGATTAAGGGTGAATTGAAGTAGAAGTAACCTAGTTGCGTTAAGACTAAGGTGAAGTAAGTATGGTAGTTGTGGTATAAGTATAGACGCCGAGATGATTTATGGTGCAGAGAGGAGGCTTAGTGCACGTGTGCCGAGGTTCCGGGAGAGAGGTGCGAGAGGTGCCGTTGAAGCCACGATTGCGCAAGGCGTTGCCAGCATGGCCCAGGGGTGTTGTTTGGCGTTGTGAAGCGCTTAAGTGGTTGTAATGGGATAGTTCGTTTTAGTCCTAGGTGACGTTGTGGTCCTCATAGTGACTGTTTAGTCCACTGCGTTTGGTGTGAGGATGTTGGGGTAGTGTGAGAACTACAATTGGAGATGTATTGGATGGTGAGTTGGACGATAGCCATGGGGCTATGCGAGGTGTGATGATGACCTTAGAGCTTTGAGTGGCGATGTGTTTAAGTGGTGAGGTTCCAAATGGGAGGCGCGTTGAGTGATGGGGTCTAGGACCTCGTTCTTGTGTTGTACCCGTGGTGTTTGAGGTCGCCTTCCGGGCATTACGGTGTGAGAAGACTTGGTCTCTTTGGTGTTGAGGCGCCCGGTGAGTTGGGCGTTAGTTTGTAGGGCTAGTGAGTGTGGTGTTGAGGTGTCCGGTGAGTGGGCGTTAGCCTTAGCGCTATTGGGGGTCAGCTTCAGGTGAAATAGACAACGGTGTAAAAGGACGAGAGACGGTTTGGCCTAGATATCATTAAAGGGCGGTGATAGTGCCATTACGCAGTAATGGTACTCATGCATTAAGCATTGGTGTTGGGTTGCATCCATGCATTCACATATGAGTTTGATATTGTTTTGACAAGTATGAGTTCTTTGTGTTATAGCGTGGTTGAGTGAGAGTTATTGTGTTTTTAGCCGGGTTTATTTGGAGTTGAGGATTAATGGCTTGATGGTGTCTTTGGCTTATATTTGAGTTGTTGTGCGATATGTGTGGTAAAGTGTGCAGTCGAAGTGTTGTGTTAAAGTGTGGTGCGCTTAAGGTAGTGTAGTACCGAAATTAGTAATGGCCAAGTGCAGAGTATATATGTGCTGAAGTATAAATGTTGAGGTGCAGTGAACATAAGCCTAAGCGTGGTTATTGAGGTCTAAGGTAAGTAAACCGAGACCAGTGGTGGTAAATTGAGAAGATATAACCGAGGTATGTATGTATGGAAGTGAGGTATAGGCACGTCGGATTTAGTGTCGCCGAGGTATAGTGTATATAGACTGAAGGAGAGTTATCGAAATATAGATGTAATTCAGTGTGAGTTGTCGGATGATAGGAGGAGACAGGACTTGGAGTTTCAGGCTGGTGAGCATGTGTCCTTGAGGGTCACGCCTAGGACTGGTGTTGGGCGTGCTCTGAAGGCAGAGAAGTTAACTCCAAGGTTTATTGGGCGTGCGAGAACAACGAGAGGTTGGAAAGGTTGCTTATAGGGTGGCTTTGCCGCCTAATCTTTCGAACTTGCACGATGTCTTCCACGTGCCACAGTTTCGGAAGTATATTCCAGACCCGTCTCAGGTGATTCGCATGGATGATGTGGAGGTACGTGAGAACCTCACTGGGGAGACTATGCCAGTGAGGATTGATGATAGAGAAGTGAAGGTGTTAGGAGGAAGGACATTGCCTTGGTCGAGGTAGTGTGGTTGGGAGGCTGCTTTGGTGAGAGTATGACTTGGGAGTGGAGAGCAAGATGCGGGAGTCTTATCCGAGTTATTTGACTCAAGTATGAATTTTGAGGACGAAATCTCCTAAGTGGGGAGAGTTGTAACACCCCGAATAATTTAATTAAGAAATTGATTAAATTGTTTAAGTGTTGCACTAATTTTAATTATATTAAATATAATATGGTGTTTATAATTTAGTATTTTATTTTAACTAAAGGGAATGGTGGAAGAAATGGAGAGGGGTGTAAAAGGGCCCAAGTGCTTTGGCCCAATGTACATATACCCAAAATTGGAATTTGCTCTCATTTGTGAAAAGAAAGGAAGAACTTGCGAAAGAGAGAGGAGAGGAAGGAAGAGGAAGCGGCGCAAACCCTAGAGGAGAAGGGAGAAGGGTAGATCGCACCACTCGAGGAGGAAAGAATAGAGCTTGGTTGCGGTGGTTTTTCACGTGACTCAAGGAGAAGGGATTTCTACGGTTAAAATAAGGTAAGGGAGTCTCACTCTATAATAGAGGGTATAATAGGTCGTATGTAAGTCATAGAGTCTTAATTTGATGATGTTGATTGTTAATCGAATGGTTGTTGGATTGAATTTGATGAAATTGCATGAGAAATTGATTTAGGGCTCAATGTTAGGGTTTTATGTTCTTGATTTCGTTTTGATGTGTGAATTGATGTTTGAAATGTGAAATTGAACATGTTAAAATGATTATAGAGTGAATTGGAATGATATATGGTGGTTAGAATTGGAAGAAATTGAGAATTGAGGATTTTTGAGGTGTAGGCGCCAAAGGGCTAGGATTACAGCGCCTGCACCGTGCATGTGATGAGGCTATAGTCTTTGTGTTCTTTGTCTGGCGCCACTTTCTTTGGGAATTGGCGCTGGGTTCTTGTTCATGTGCTAGAATTGGGTTTGTGTGCGAGGGTGTTCTTGCCCGGGCGCCAAATTCTTTGGGAAAATGGCGCCGATGCCTTTGTTTGAGTCTTTGTGAGTGTGTGTTTCTTTGTCAGGCGCGAGAATGTGGGTATTTTGGGGCCGGGAGTGAAACTTGTATTTCTGGGCACATTTTCTCGTGCCAAATTTTGTATTCACCGCCCAAATTCAATTTTAAGTGTTTTGGCTCGAGTGGTTTTTCAGTTGCGGGTGTTATTTTGAAAATGTCCGGTGGGGCTTGTTTTTGTGTGTGTAAATGGGGTGGGTGAGTGAAACTCACATTTACGAACATATTTTCTTGTGCCAAATTTTGTATTCACGCCCAAATTCAATTTTAAGTGTTTTGGCTCGAGTGGTTTTTAGTTTGCGGTGTGATTTTGAAAATGTCGGTGGGGCTTGTTTTGTGTGTGTAAATGGGGTGGGTGAGTGAAACTCACATTTACGAACATATTTTTTGTGCCAAATTTTACATTCACTTGCCCAAATTCAATTTAAAATGTTTTGGCTCGAGGGGTTTCGAGTACAGTCTTATTTTAAAAATGTCTCGGTGGGGTGCTTTGGTGTGTGTAAATGGGGTGGTTTTGGGTGAAACTTACTTTTCTAGGCATATTTCAGTGCCATATTTTGTATTTACTGCCCAAATTCATTTTTAAACATTTTTGGCTCGGGTGGTTTTTGGTTTGAAAGTGTTGGGTGTCTTTGGGTCGGTAGTGGGCGCCAAATTGTGCTACCAGGCGCCTAGTGCAGTGCTCGTGTGCGAGGCGTATGCAGGCGTATCGAGTTTGTGTCTAGGTCTGTGTTGCCCGGAGGCGCGCAGTTGCTAGAAAAGTGGCGCCCAGTGGGTGTGTTGCCACTGGGGCGCCAAAATCTTGAGTTTCTGGCGCTAGTCTTTGTGTTGCACCAGGGGCGCGAGAATGTGGGGAAAATGGCGCCTAGTCTTTGCCAAGTGCCTAAGAGTGTGTTGTTTTGGTCCACTAGGCGTGTTTGGTCCCCTAGATGATTGTTTTGGTCCTAAATGGTGGTTTAGGTCCTTGAGTGAGGTTGAGTCCTCTAGATGAGATTAGTCCTTGGGACTTGATTGAGTTGAGAGTGTATAATGAGATGACCGAGCATGCCATGGGGGCATGGGCCGGGAGGCCAAGCCATGAGGGCTATGAAATGAGATTAATACTGAGGTAAGAGTTATTGTGTGTATTGAAATTTGTTTGAGAATGTGTTTGTGTTGTTACATGGAGTCTCATGCATACATTAATTTGTGATCGTAGAGCTTACAAAATGATTGTGAAGCTCGAGAGGCGGCGGAGGCGAGTCATGAGGACTCCATTGCGATGAGAATGCCGGAGGGCAAATATTGAGAACGCCAGGAGGGCAAATGGTACCACATGCATAACAACATTGCATACATTCTCATGAGTGCATGAATGTTATTGATTGATGATTGGTGTGTTTGATTATCTTTGTGAATCGTGATTTTATATATTGCTTATTATCACTTTTATTATATAGTTCGAGACTCACCCTTTCGTTGTTGTTTACCACGGTAGTCATGAGTGAGGGCTTTCTACCTTCACTACTCCCGAGTCGGTGCGCTCGACACGTAGCACCTAGGGGTTGGGGTTATGAACTATAGTTGTCCTGTTTTGCTCCTTGTTGAGCCTACTATGTATTGTTTTGAGACTGCTGAATTATGTTGTTGAGATTATGAGTATTTTCCGCGGTATTATGTGAAATTATATTTCCACGAGTTTATTTAATGGTGTTACGTATTTGAACTGCTATTGTGAGCTGAGATGATTTCTGAATGATTTTTAAAGAGATATGTGTAGCATCCCATTGGATGATTTTAATTGAGAAATGAATTTTTACACTCTGATTTTATTATAAACTACCGGGTAGAAATAGGGTGTTACAGAGACCGCTTTTGAGATTCTATTAAACTAGTTGAAAATTGTTTATGCTCACAAATGTATTTAATTTACTTTAATTAAGCATAAAGTGTTTGGTGTTAGTATATTTTACTTGTGAATTAATGCTTTAGGTTTGATGTTCTGTTGATTACTTTAAGTTGTGTTATCACTACAACTTGCTGCAATGTTGTGATGAGTCTCAATATACATGTGTAAAGGTGGGTCTTGTAACGCCCCAAATTTTATTAGAAATTATTTGGAGTTGATTTGATAGGGGAGTGGACCAAATTGGAGAGTTTTTGGCATAGGGACCATGTTGAGAAGGACTAAAATTGATGTTAGAAATACTTAATATATGATTATGATTATTATTATTATTATTATTATTATTGTTATTCTCATTATTATTAAAAAAAAACAAGTTTCTAGGGAGAACCAAAGTGGTTATGGGAGGGAGGAAAAGTAGGAGGAAAAGTAGCGTATGGTTGGGAATTAAAAATCAAATTAAAAATAGGGTATTTAATTTAATTAAGGAGTGGGGTGTAGTAATTAAATGGGGAGTATTTTAGTTAAATAGGGAGGATGTGAGAAAATAATTAGAGGTGTGCAATTAGGGCCCAATGGAGTTAATTGCCCCAAACCCAATTAATAAAACCCTTGAGACTTAGGAGAAACCCTCATTAGAGCAAAGAAATCAAAAATTAGAAAGTGAGAAGAGGAGAGGGAGAGAAGAGCGCGCGGCTAGGGGAGAAAAAGAGAGAAAGGAAAACGCAAGGAAGAGGAGAGGGGAGAAGCCATAGTTCTTTGCGCTAATTTGGTGTCTTTGTAGAAGAGTTTCACCTCCAAACAATTCTAAAGGCAAAGGTATGGGGCTCTCTTTCGTAGTTAATAATTTATAGAACATGAACCCATAGGGATTAGGTGTTAGGAAAAATTGTATAATTGATTCTTGGTGTGCTTGAAGGATTGATTTGAATGACTATACTCTGCATTTTCATGTTTTATGTTCTTTATTCTTTATTTGGAATAATATATAGGTTCTTTGTTTTTCATGTTTTATGGTCTTTGTTTGTTGTTTTGGAAAATAAAAAGGAGTCTTGTTTTTATGATTTATGTGTTGTTTCTTTGTTTTGGAAAATAAGGGGTTCTTTGTTTTCATAACTCAATGTTGCTTTTTTTTTATTGAAATATGAAATTTCTTTATTTTCTCTTAAAAATCATGTGTTGTTCTTTGTTTTAATTGAAATATGAAGCTGCTTTATTTTCTTTATAAATTATGGTTGTTTTAGCGCGAAAAATTCTCTGCTGTTTTCCCCCTGTTTCTTATTTGTTTTTGGTGTTGTCACGCGCTCGAAAAACTCTATTTTCACTCCGTCTTCTTATTTGTTTTGAACTGAATTTTCTGCGATCTATGCAAATGAAAGGGCATGCTAATGTGGCTGTTTTTATACATAAATAAAAGAAAAAGGCTGATATTTTATTACTATCCTTGGAATTTAATTGTGTTGTTTTCCCAACTTTAAAGGTGATGTTTCCTTCTAAATTTTAAATGTGTTGTTACTAAATTCCAAATGGGTTATTTCTCAACTTTAAAGGTGGTGTTTCTTCCTAAATTATAAATGTGGCGTTTCTTTCTAGATTTTAAATGTGTTGTCACTAAAAGTCTAAATGTCTTTGTTTTCTCAATTTTTAAATGTGGTGTTTTACGATGATGCGGTGATATAATTGTGATGGTTATGATCGTGATGATGTTATGATGACGTTGTGATATAATTGTGTTGGTTTAGTCCCTGGCGTTGACTTTAGTCCTTTGGTGTTCTTTTAGTCCCCTTAGGGTGTCGTTTTAGTCATTGTAGAGTTACTATTTATGGTGATGTATATTAATGGTGAGTATATTGGTGATGAGAGGTCTATGACTCTCCTTGGTGATTTGGTGAACCTACATATAATTATTGGTGAGCATGTTATTGCTTTATTTTGGTGTTTTGGTGTTTACGGTGCATAGTCATGGTGTCGCATAATCATATGCATTTTTGGTGAATAGGCCTCGGCCTCTTAAAATATTTTGGTGTTTGGTGAATGCCCTCAAGGCAATTTTGGTGATGGATCCACATGCATATGCCCAGTGGAGTTTTGGGTTGCATCTCATACATTGCATACATGTTGCAGTGATTGATTGTGTCTTCATAATTCTTGGTGTAACTATAATTCTCGGTATAACTATAATTCTTGGTGTAACTATAATTCTTGGTGTAACTGTATTCTTGGTGTAACTATAATTCTTGGTGAAACTATAATTCTTGGTGTAACTGTATTCTTGGTGTAACTATAATTCTTGGTGTAAGCTGTATTCTTGGTGTAGCAGTAGTCTGGTGTATTTGTATTAGTAGTGTATTTGAATTGATTGTACCTTTGGTGTGCCTATTCTACTGTGTTTCCTGTTTTATTTATTATTATCTATGTATTGAGACTCACCCTACTGCGTCGTGTTGCCTCGTATGTCGGCAACTGCGCAGTGATGATGATGAAGGTGACTAGAGATCCTTCTTCTAGTATGGTCGAGTCAGCTCTGATACGTAGCACCGGGGGGGTGTTTAGTTGTTATTTCTTTTATATTTGAACTAAGATGTTAAGTTATTATTTCCACTGCTGTAGTATTTTGTCCTCGGACATTGTTGGTGCTATGTATCGTATACTGAAGTTTATTTTAATTAATATTTTGGAGTTTTGATTTTGGTGTTTTAAATGTGGCACCCTCAAGTGGTCGCACTAAAAGTTTTTCCGCACTCTGATTTTCAAAATAATTAAATAGTAGTTATGGTAGAAGGGGGTGTTACATTAGTGGTATCAGAGCAAAAGTTCGGTTTGTCAGGCCAAGTTATCAGTCGTCGAGTCTATTAACCCTCGAGTCTTGGTACTCGTTCTAAGTTATAGTTATGTTGTTGTTTATTCTTTGTCGAATGTTGTGAGCGTCTAGGTCTTGTGTTGTATGCTATGATTGATCCGGTATTGCACGGTGTGTTCTCTGTGTCCCTTGTCGATCTTCGTGAGAGACTTTGTTATGAATTTTTGTTTGCCGTTGGATGGGGTAATTGTAATCTTGGGTATGGTAGTTAGAGCATAACCATGTTCCTATTAGTTAAATTTTCGAGGACGAAAATATTCTAAGTGGGGAGAGTTGTAACGCCCCAAATTTTATTAGAAATTATTTGGAGTTGATTTGATAGGGGAGTGGACCAAATTGGAGAGTTTTTGGCATAGGGACCATGTTGAGAAGGACTAAAATTGATGTTAGAAATACTTAATATATGATTATGATTATTATTATTATTATTATTATTATTGTTATTCTCATTATTATTAAAAAAAAACAAGTTTCTAGGGAGAACCAAAGTGGTTATGGGAGGGAGGAAAAGTAGGAGGAAAAGTAGCGTATGGTTGGGAATTAAAAATCAAATTAAAAATAGGGTATTTAATTTAATTAAGGAGTGGGGTGTAGTAATTAAATGGGGAGTATTTTAGTTAAATAGGGAGGATGTGAGAAAATAATTAGAGGTGTGCAATTAGGGCCCAATGGAGTTAATTGCCCCAAACCCAATTAATAAAACCCTTGAGACTTAGGAGAAACCCTCATTAGAGCAAAGAAATCAAAAATTAGAAAGTGAGAAGAGAGAGGGAGAGAAGAGCGCGCGACGGCTAGGGAGAAAAAGAGAGAAAGGAAAGCGCAAGGAGAGAGGAGGGGAGAAGCCATAGTTCTTTGCGCTAATTTGGTGTCTTTGTAGAAGAGTTTCACCTCCAAACAATTCTAAAGGCAAAGGTATGGGGGCTCTCTTTCGTAGTTAATAATTTATAGAACATGAACCCATAGGGATTAGGTGTTAGGAAAAATTGTATAATTGATTCTTGGTGTGCTTGAAGGATTGATTTGAATGACTATACTACATTTTCATGTTTTATGTTCTTTATTCTTTATTTGGAATAATATATAGGTTCTTTGTTTTTCATGTTTTATGGTCTTTGTTTGTTGTTTTGGAAAATAAAAAAGGGTTTGTTTTTATGATTTATGTGTTGTTTCTTTGTTTTGGAAAATAAAGGGTTCTTTGTTTTCATAACTCAATGTTGCTTTATTTTTTTTTATTGAAATATGAAATTTGTCATTTTCTCTTAAAAATCATGTGTTGTTCTTTGTTTTAATTGAAATATGACTGCTTTGTTTTCTTTATAAATTATGGTTGTTTTAGCGCGAAAAATTCTGCTTGTTTTTTCCCCACTGTTTTTCTGCTTTGTTTTTGGTGTTGTCACGCGCTCAAAGAGCTCACTATTTTCACTCCGTCTTTGCCATTTGTTTTGAGCCTTGAATTTTCTGCGATCTATGCAAATGAAAGGGGCATGCTAATGTGGCTGTTTTTATACATAAATAAAAGAAAAAGGCTGATATTTTATTACTATCCTTGGAATTTAATTGTGTTGTTTTCCCAACTTTAAAGGTGATGTTTCCTTCTAAATTTTAAATGTGTTGTTACTAAATTCCAAATGGGTTATTTCTCAACTTTAAAGGTGGTGTTTCTTCCTAAATTATAAATGTGGCGTTTCTTTCTAGATTTTAAATGTGTTGTCACTAAAAGTCTAAATGTCTTTATTTTCTCAATTTTTAAATGTGGTGTTTACGATGATGCGGTGATATAATTGTGATGGTTATGGTTTGTGATGTTATGATGGCGTTGTGATATAATTGTGTTGGTTTAGTCCACTGGCGTTGACTTTAGTCCTTTGGTGTTCTTTTAGTCCCTTAGGGTGTCGTTTTAGTCATTGTAGAGTTACTATTTATGGTGATGTATATTAATGGTGAGTATATTGGTGATGAGAGGTCTATGACTCTCCTTGGTGATTTGGTGAACCTACATATAATTATTGGTGAGCATGTTATTGCTTTATTTTGGTGTTTTGGTGTTTCTGGTGCATAGTCATGGTGTCGCATAATCATATGCATTTTTGGTGAATAGGCCTCGGCCTCTTAAAATATTTTGGTGTTTGGTGAATGCCCTCAAGGCAATTTTGGTGATGGATCCACATGCATATGCCCGAGTGGAGTTTTGGGTTGCATCTCATACATTGCATACATGTTACAGTGATTGATTGTGTCTTCATAATTCTTGGTGTAACTATAATTCTCGGTATAACTATAATTCTTGGTGTAACTATAATTCTTGGTGTAACTGTATTCTTGGTGTAACTATAATTCTTGGTGAAACTATAATTCTTGGTGTAAGCTGTATTCTTGGTGTAACTATAATTCTTGTGTAATGTATTCTTTGTGTAACAGTAGTCTGGTGTATTTGTATTAGTAGTGTATTTGAATTGATTGTACCTTTGGTGTGCCTATTCTCTTTGTGTTTCTGTTTTATTTATTATTATCTATGTATTGAGACTCACCCTCTTTGCGTCGTGTTGCCTCGTATGTCGGCAACTGCAGTGTGATGTTGAAGGTGACTAGAGATCCTTCTTCTAGTATGGTCGAGTCACTCGATCACGTGAGTAGCAGGGGGTGTTTAGTTGTTATTTCTTTTATATTTGAACTAAGATGTTAAGTTATTATTTCCCTTCTTTGTAGTATTTTGTCCTCGGACATTGTTGGTGCTATGTATCATTATCTTTGAAGTTTATTTTAATTAATATTTTGGAGTTTTGATTTTGGTGTTTTAAATGTGGCACCCTCAAGTGGTCGCACTAAAAGTTTTTCCGCACTCTGATTTTCAAAATAATTAAATAGTAGTTATGGTAGAAGGGGGTGTTACAGGTCTAACGTTAATAATGGATTTTGATGGGTGTATGGGTAGTTAGGGCTTGAGGAAATCGATTGTGTTGGGATTGTTATATGAGATGAAGGATTGAAATTGTGAGTTAGGTGATTTGATGGGGGTTAGGATCGATTTTCGTATATATAAATGATTGAGGGCAGATGATTGAGTACCTAGAAATCGATTTGAGATATGATGTATGATATGTTCTAGTTTTATTTGAATGTTGAGTTGTATGTGGTGATTGAAATATGTGTTTAGATGGTAAACGAAATTGAGAATAAATTGAGAAAATGCTATGTGTGGTGACTTAAATTATCTATTTATTCTTTGTTTTGAAAAGAATACAAGCTGCTCTTTGTTTTGTCAACTTAAAGTGTTTGTTGTTTGCCAACTAAAAGAGTTGTTGTCTTGATGTTTTTCAAAACAAAATCTTTGCTTTATCTGCTACATAAAAATCTTCTTTGTTTGCTTAAAAATGAGTTCTTGTGTAATGCGGTTTATGTTTATAAAATGAGTTCTTTGTTTTTATGAAATAATTGTATTCTTTGTTTTATGAAAATGGTATTTGTTTTTATGTTGTAAGCGCTCATTTTCACCGCTTGCATTGCGCTAAAAGGAAGCATTATTTTCACTCTGTGTTTTCTTTGTTCTTTGCGCACTAGAAGACCATTGTTCACACCTTATTAATGTTCTTTGTTTTTCACCAATTTTTCTTTGTTGTTTTTGATGTGGTTTTTTTGTAGAAGAGTCTGCTTGTTTATTTTTTCTTCTTCGTCTTGTTGTCGTTTTGAATTAAGTTTTACGATGTTTTATAAATAAAAGGGTGTGATTATTGTTGTTATTATAAATAAAAAGGTCACGGTTTTGTCATCGTTCTTACAAATTAAATGTATTGTATACTCGATTTTAAGCACTGCTTTGTTTACCCAAAATCTTACGAGGATGTTTACTAAAGGTGGACGTCGTTTTCCCAAAAATTAAAGTGTTGGTTTTATGTTTCTTGAGTTGCTATTGTCGTCTTTGTAGATGTGCGGTTTATTTATTGGTGTCGCGTTGTGTCCTTGAATTGAGTATGCCGTTATATTAAACTTTATAGGCCTTTGTTTCTATATTTTTCAAGCGGTCGTTATATTGAGAATAAGAGTAAGTGGATGTGGGTGTCCTTTGCCTTAGAGACGATGTTTTAGTATTTGATGAGTGGTGGGCGAGTGAGTGATACGAGGTAGTATGTGATGATGCTACAACACGTGATATTTTGTGTAATAATTTATAATGAGACACGGTGGTATAATATTCATTAATTGCACTTAAAAGTGTATATGAATGGCTGTTGTTCTTTTCTAATGAGAGTCTAAAAGCTGTTCTTGGGTTTGGTGTTCTTATTGGAGTTTTGGCGCTTTTGTGCATGGACTAAAAGTACATAGTCAGTGAGGTAAGAGATGAGGATACATACCTTAAGTTGAGACTAGGGAGCGGTAGTAAGCCATGCCTTGTTGAGAACATTCGGAAATGTTGCTTCTATAAGCCTACTATAGTATGATTAGTAATTGTGAAAAGTAGATTAATTATTTGTATGGGATACGACTTGGCTTTCAAGCTTATAAAGTGAGCTTTAAGATATGGGGTTTCATTGAATAAACCCATAGTGATTGTCTTTGAGACTATCTTATTTGATTGTGTTGGGTAGTCGAGTTAAACTTGGTGACTTGAGATGATAGTTTTAGTACTGAGTTAGAGTGTAGAGATGTGTGCATTGCTCTAGGGAACTCTAGTTGAGTTCGGAGAATTTGAGATGAGAATATAGAATAACGGATAACAACCCTTAGAACAACAAGGACTTCTAGTAGAGGAATACTTTTGTTGTCGGCTTGGAATCGTTGGAATTTCGAGACGAAATTCTTTTAAGGGGAGAGTTGTAACACCCGAAAAATAAAATAAAATAAAATAATTTAATTAGTTTAATTAATTTGATTAGTTGAATTATTAATTTAGTTGAAGCGTGAGTTAATTAAATTAAAGGTGAATATCTGTTTTGTGTAGGAGTGGGATCGAGTAGTAGTGGGGGTGTAGTTGTGTGAGCCCAATGCGTGAAAGGCCCTGCTTAACCCCAAGAGGTTATGCGAAACCCTCACTCCCATTTTCATTCGAGAGAAGAAAAACGAAATTTAGAGAGAGCGAGGAGGAGAAGGGTTGCTTGCTTGCTAGGAGAGGGAAGAAGAAGAAGAAGAATTTATGACTCCTCAAAGATTTGGTTAGGTGTGTTCTTTGTGGTTACGTGTGATGCCTTCAATCGTCTTCTTCAGACTTACGTTTAAGAGGTAAGGGTGAGCGTTTTGATTTAACATGATCGAGTATATAATGGGGTTTTGAGGGTTTGTGGGATTTGATTTTGTGGTGGTTGATTTGATTGTCTCTAGATGATGTATGTAATGGTGAGTTTAAAGAATCGATGGTTTTCCTCAAAAAAATGAAACTTGGAAATCGATTCGGGCTCTAAATAGAAGCCAATCGATTTCCTTCTTTAAATACAAAGCTAGAAATCGATTCATTCCTTTAGAAATGAAGGCAAGAATCGATTTCCCCTTAGTAATGAAGCAAAGGAATCGATTCATTCCTTTAGAAATGAAGGCAAGAATCGATTTCCCCCCTTTAGTAATGAAAGCAAGGAATCGATTCATTCCTTTGGAAAGGAAGGCAAGAATCGATTTCCTCATAATAGAAACAAGGAATCGATTCCTCTCTTTAGAAATGAAGCATTGAATCGATTTCCCTCTTTAAAAATGAGAGCTATGAATCGATTCCTCTTTTGAAAACAAGTAGCTATGAATCGATTCCTCTTTTGAAAGTCTTAGGTGTGGTTGTAGTCTGATGGAGTTGTTTTGGTTCTTTAAGTGCCGTTGCGGTCCTTGAGTCTTTGGTTTGGTCCTTTAAGTCATGTTTTGGTTCCTAATGTGCGATTCTTTGAAAAATATTCTTTATTTACTATGATGTTATCTCAAACTTAAATTATGATGTTTCCCTTTACTAAAAATGTGGTGTTCCTCTTTTCCCAACGAGGGTGTCTAAGCTTAAAGATGAGGTGTTTTCCGAATTGAAGCGTGTGATCCTTAACAAAAAAATTTGTGATCTTTGTGTTTATATAAATGAGTCTCGTGAAATGTTATACTACTAGTGTGCTAATTGACTATGGCTAGACCGTGGTTTACCACTAAGGTCAGAATTTCTTTCGCTGGTGTATTTACAAGGGCATCACTGAGAGTCTTGCAAAGGTGGCCAATGCCTGTTGCAAGTAGTATCAGTTACCTGAGTAATCCCCTAGTCAATCAGTGCACTATTTTATAACACCCTAATCTAAAAGGCTAATGAAGTATATATATATATATATATATATATATATATGTATTGAATGATGATGAGGCTATGTGTGTTATGATGATGTAATATGAACAGCGATGTTTTTGCGAAGAGTGTACTCTATGAGTAATTGCTTGATGATGATGTATTATGATTCGTGATGATTGATGATGTGTAAACTCTATGAGTATGATTATAGTGATGATGTATAATGATTGTGATGATTTGCGAAGGAATACACTCTATGAGTGTTCTATAACGATGACGAGGCACTCTAGGTGAGTTTTGGTGAGTTGCACATGTGTTTCATAGAGTCTCATGGCATGTGCATTATTTTGCGATGTTTAGGCTTGGCCACTTTTGCGATGTTTAAGCCGGCCATTTTGCGATGATATGGTACCATCATGCATATGCCACAGTGGGGTTGCACTTTCATACATAATTATAAGCTGAATTGTCTTTGTTTGTGATTGGAGTTTGTTGTTGTGTGACCATGAATTGGTGATGTTGATGATGTTATGTGATTACTGCTCTCATTTCTCTATTATGTATCGATTGTGTTTTATTGAAATTCTCACCCTTACGCTTGGAATGTTGCTCTATTGTGGCAGCGCCGCAGTAACCGCAGTGAAGATCTATTTGCTTCTTTGTTAGGTTTGTCGGGAAGTCTGTTTGTGTCGCTCTCGATCTTTGTAAAACATAGGGGCGTAGTTTAAGTTTGTTAATTTATTAATTAAGCGCTTAATTATTTTATGGTTGATGTGAGGCGTGTACGAGTGGTTTTAGCGGCGATGATTTTTATTCCATTGTGACGTAAAATTCCTTTTGTTTTGGAGTTTAATTTTTATGGCGATGGTTTCTTTGCACGAACTTTAATGAGTGCAAATGATGAGTTTTTATGGCGAGGTAGCATTTCTTTTCTACCAATTAAATTAATATTTTTGAAAAGGAAATTACTCACGATAATGGCGTGTAAATTGAGGGTAGAAAAGGGGTGTTACATTAGTGGTATCGAGCGATTCGGTCTGTCAGACCAAGTTGTCCGATCGTAGAGTCTTTTAGTCCTAAGCTGTTGTTTATCTTTGTAGTGCGAGTCGGTCCTAACTTGATTTGTTGTATTGTCTATTGTGTTTACGATTGGTGAACTCGAGTAGAGTTTCATGCTTTGCTTGTTTGATTGTTGATAGTTTGTGAGGCCAGGCCAGATTAGTTGGTTACGTTCTCGAGGTAATAGGGCCGAATGATAGGTACTCGTGGTAGGCGGGATCATCAATATTACCGTTGTTAGGGGAGGTTAAAATCCAAGTTACTTTCATAGAGCTCAATATTCCCTTTAGGCCCAGTGTGTTGTGGGCCAATCGAGTGTTTTCTGTGTGAACCTTGTATTTAGGCCCTATTTTGTGACTTTGTTGTTTCGTGATCTTTGAATTCATACAATCTGTGATTTTTGTTTAGTAATTGTTCTATGAATTCTAACTTTACTAGTCTGTGCTTCTATGACTTGGCTTTGTTGTGGTTGGTTGCAAAGCTAATGTCGTGGCTGATGCGTTAAGTCGGAAAACTCTACATATGTCGGCTATGATGGTGAGGAATTGGAGTTGATTGAGCAATTCCGTGATTTGAGTCTGGTTTGTGAAGTGACACCCCAGAGTGTCAGACTGGGTATGCTGAGGATTGGGAATGACTTCTTGGTTAGTATTAGAGACGCCCAGGGTGAGCAAGTTGTGGATGGGGATTACAGGTTGGATTCCCGAGGGGTGTGTTGAGATTCGAGGGCCAGAATTTGTGTTCTGATGATCTTTGAGTTGAAGAAGATGATACTTGAGGAGAGCCATAGGAGCAAGTTGAGCATTCATCCAAGGGTGCTACTAAGATGTATCATGATCTGAAGAAGAAAGCCATTTTGGTGGCTGGTATGAAGAGGATGTAGTACAGATTCGTTTATGCATGTTTGACTTGCGGAAGTCAAAGATTGAGCACCGAAACTGCGGGGTTGATGCAACCTTTAGAGATTCCGGAATGGAAGTGGGACAGACATTTCCATGGACTTTGTGGATTGGGTTGCCAAACAACGTGAGAGGGTTTGACACTATTTGGGTGATTGTGGATAGGTTGACCAAGTGCGCACATTTCATTCCTATCAACATCACCTATCCTGTGCCAAAGTTGGCTAGGATTTATATTCGAGCGATTGTGAAGCTACATGGGGTTAGAAGAGTATTGTATCGGATAGAGACCCGAGGTTTACGTCGAGTTTTGGGGAAGCTTGCGGGAGGCATTGGGATCAGTGAGGTTGAGTTGACTTATCATCCTCGGTGATGGTCGACAGAGAGAACCATCCGATCCTTGGAGGACCTTTTGAGAGCTTGTGTGCTCGGCGAGGGAGGTGCGTGGGATACACATCTCCCAGCGATTGAGTTCACTTATAATAATGGCTATCATTCGAGCATAGGGATGGCTCCTTTTGAGGCCTTTGTATGGGCGGAGGTGTAGGACTCCTTTGTGTTGGCATGAGTCCGGTGAGAGTGTTGTTCTTGGACCTGAGGAGTTGGTTAGGGAGACTACGGAGAAGGTGAAAATGATCGAGAGAGAAAATGAAAGAGTCCCCAGAGGCGGCAGAAAAGTTACCATGATAGGAGGAGAAAGGACTTGGAGTTTGGTGGTGAGCATGTGTTCTTGAGGGTCACGCCTATGACCGGTGTTGGGCGTGCTCACGAAGGCAAAGAAGTTAACTCAAGGTTCATTGGACCGTACCAAATCAACGAGAGGGTGGGAAAGGTTGCTTATAGGGTGGCTTTGCCATCTAATCTTCGAACTTGCGATGTTTTTCACGTGTCACGGCTTTGAGTATATCCCGAACCGTCTCATGTGATTCACATGGATGATGTGGAGAGTGCGTGAGAACCTCCTTTGTGGAGACTATGCCGGTGAGGATTGATGATAGAGAGGTGAAGGTGTTGAGAGGAAGGACATTGCCTTAGTCAAGGTAGTGTGGTTGGGGCCGCTTTGGTGAGAGCATGACTTGGGAGGCTGGAGAGCGGGGATGCGGGAGTCGTATCGAGCTTTTTGACTATGGTATGAATTTCGAGGGATGAAATTCCTAAGTGGGGAGAGTTGTAACACCCTAAATAATTTAATTAAGAAATTGATTAAATTGTTTAAGTGTTGCACTATTTTAATTATATTAAGTATAATATAGTGTTTTATATTTACTATTTTATTTTAATAGAGGGAGTGGTATTGGAAATCACAGGAGTGCAAGCATTGGCCAGAGCCCAAGCCCAATGACTTAGGCTCCTAGGGTGATGCATTTCGCATCACTTGTGCAAAAGAAAGAAAAGAAAGAAAATTGCGAAAGGAGAGAAGAGAAAGGAGAAAGAAATCGGCGCTAAAACCCTAGAGAAAGGGAGAGAAAGCTTCGCACCAATCAAGAGAAGGAGAAGAAGGCCTTAGTTGCTGTAGTTCTTGTACGTGACTTGGTGAGGATCACTTTCTACTGACGGTGTAAAATAAGGTAAGGGAGTCTCACTCTATAATAGAGGAGATAATATGTTATATGTAGATCATAGGTCTTGATTTGTGTTAATTGATGATTGTTTGATGAATTGAGCCATTGAATTGAATAAATTGCATGTGAAATTGATTTGGGGTTTAAATTAGGGTTTATAACATGTGAATTTCGTGATTGGTGATGTGTTTGATGATTGAGCATGAAATTGATTGTTATACTATGAAATTAGGAGCATTAGAGTGATTATGGAGTGGTTTGATTTGGGAGAAATTGGAAAATTTGGGAGTTTTGGGTTTAGGGCGCCAAATGGCTAGCAATTATGCGCCACAGATGCTATGTGATGAGGCTAGGAGTCTTTGTGTTGCTATGCAGGCGCCACTTTGTTGAGGAATTGGCGCCTAGGTTTCACGTGTCATTTGGGAGATGTCCTAGAGAGCAATTCTGTGGCGCTATACGTGTGCGCCTATAGGGTGGGTTAAGTGACACTTAGAGTTCCAAACATATTTTACTGTGCCATATTTGGCAATCACCTGCCCAAAAACATTTTTAAACATTTTGGCTCGAGTAGTTTTCTATTTGCATGTGTCATTAGAGAGGTGTCTTTGGTGGGCATTCTTTGTGGCGCCATAAGTGTGCGCCTAGGGGGTGGTTTGAGTGAAACTTAGAGTTCTAGGCATATTTTACCGTGCCATCTTTTGCAGTTGCCTGCCCAAAAACAATTTTAAGCATTTTGGCTCGAGTGGTTTTCTGTTTAAAACGTGTTGTGTGTGTTGGGTGGTGTGTAGGCGCCCAGCAGTCTTGCCTGAGTGCTAAGCGGCGCTGTGTGCGAGTTTGTGTCTCAGAATTTGTCTTTGCTTGCAGGGCGCGCCAGATTCTTGAGTTTGGCGCCTAGTCTTTGTGTTGCACCGGGCGCGAGAATGTGGGGAAAATGGCGCCTAGTCTTTGCACGTGACTAAGTGAGTCTTTGTTTTGGTCCCTAGGGGACAGTGTAGTCCCCTAGGTGATTGTTTTGGTCCTAAATGGTGGTTTAGGTCCACGAGTGAGATTAGTCCTCCAATTGTGAATATGTCCTTGGGACTTGAGTATGTTGAGTTAGCAATCGAGATGATTGAGGATGCCATGGGGGCATGAGCCATGGGGCTAGAGCCATGAGGGCTATAAAGCGAGATTAAATATGAGGTGAGAAAATAATATATGAACCGATATTGTAAATGTGCTTGTGTTGTATTCATGGAGTCTCATGCATACATTCGATTTACTTGATCGCGACGTTATAAAGCGATTGTGAGGCCATGAGGCGAGTCATGAGGACTCAATTTGAGAATGATCGCCATGAGGGCAAGCTGGTACCACATGCATATCTACATTGCATACATTCTCATGAGCATAAATGTTATTGAGTGATGATTGGTATGATTGAATTGTGTGGTGTCTTTGTATTTGTATATATTGCCTATTATCACTTTTATTATATAGTTCGAGACTCACCCTTTTCGTTGTTGTTTACCACGGTGTAGTCATGAGTGAAGGCTTGTTACCTTCACTTTTCACTGAGTCGATGCCTGCTCGATCACGTAGCACCTAGGGGATGGGATATAAACCTTGTTTTGATCTGTTTTTCTCATTTGTTGAGCCTTTATATGTATTGTGTACTATTTCAGACTGTTGGGCACTTGTTTTGAGATGTAGCTTTACTTCCACTGAGTAACATGAGATATGATCCCACGTTTGGTATGGTGTTATGTATTGATATATGTTTCTGAGCTGAACCGACTGTTTGAGTATTTTTAAGAGAGGAGCGTAACACTCCATTTAACGAAAAATGATTTTTATTACTCTGATTTTTGAATTAAACTGCCGAGTAGAATTGGGGTGTTACACGTCCCATGTCATTCAAATGGATGATGTGCAAGTGAGAGACGACCTCACTGTGGAGACAATGCCGATCAGAATTGAAGACCGAGAAGTAAAGACCCTTAGGGGAAAAGAAATCAAGTTGGTGAAGGTGGTTTGGGTAGGAGCTGCTGGTGAGCATGCTACTTGGGAGCTAGAGAGCAAGATGAAGGAAGCCTATTCCGAGCTGTTTGATTGAGGTAAGATTCCGAGGACGTAATCTCCTAAGTAGGGGAGGGTTGTAACACCCCAAAATAATTCAATTAAATTAACTTAGTTGGGTTATTAAGGGTTTGCAACATTTTACTTTTAAGTCAAGTAATTCATTAAGTGAAGGTTAAGCATGTATTGCATTTTAGGAAAATGTCTAAGTTAGGAAAGGGTGTGGGTAGAGGAAGCCCACGGCCTAATAAGGCCAAGGCCTCATTTAAGTCCCTTAGGACATGTTATATGGTGCCTTCGTAGGAGACCATCACATTGTTCCAAAAATAGTTAAGTTACCAAATTAAGAAAGTAGAGAGAGAAGTGAGACTTAGAGAGAAGGAAGAGAAGAAGGAGAAGGGAGAAGGAAGAGAACCAGAAATTTGAAAAAGGGAAGAGTGAGTGAATCTTGAAGGATTCCTAGAAGTGCTAGTGAAGAGGGTGTGTCTACTGGTTATAATCGAGTTAGGGGGCTCTTTTAATCCTTGTAATGTTTTGTGTTTGGTAGTATTTTGGTGTGAGTGGTTACGATCACCTTGCATGTGTGTTTTATGTGTTGTTCATAACATGTTTCTTTGTGTTTTGCTCTTTCTTTGTGATTTGTGGTGAGAATGCGATGGTGGATCGGTTGGGAAAGAGAGAGGAGTGTAACTCTCTGCATTGCGTGTGGTCTGAAGAGAGCATTGCATGGTGAGGCATCAAAGTGTAAATCGGTGTAGTGTGAAGAAAATGAGTTGCATGTAGAGTTAGGGAGAGGATCGGAGGCGATGGAGTGAGTATCCGAGTGTGCATGAGTGTGGTGAGCTGGAAATGGGTTGCATGTTGGGTTTAAGTAAAGAAAGCAAGTAAACAGAAGTACCCTTGACTTAGAGTGAGAGAAACCGAGTTGAGGAAGTCAACGCCTAGAGTGTCTTAGCGTTGAGAGTCTGTTGGTGAGTTTGAGGAGAGTATGTGTCTAAACACCATTAGCGAGGGTAGGGACGCGCATAAGCCGAAGTGTAGGTGTTTCGCCTTAAGGTTACCGAGGGTGTAGAGGAGTGAACAGAGGTCCTCGAAGGCGAGGTAGCGTCACCAAGGTGAAAGCGCCCAAATGCCTAAGTGTAGGTGGCCCGAACCGGGGAATACCTGAGAAGTGAATTCCCATGAGTTAGGCGATTTTAGTGTAAAGGAGTGCGTGGCGTGTGAGCGCTACCGAAGTGAGGGTTTGAGTGTATCATGCCCAGGGTGCCAAGGTGAGCTAGGTGCCGAGGTGATGTAAAATGCCGAGTTGGAGTAGGTAGGTGAGGTACACACATAGTGTCTTGAGGTGATGTTGAGTAGTTAGCCGAGGTACACACATAGTGCCGAGGTGATGTTAAGCGCCAATGTTGCCTAGCACATTGTGGGACGCCACTTGTGAGTGCTATTTTAGCACCAAGTGTGCCAAGTATGGGAGCGATTAAGTCCATTTTGGTCCTTAGGTGACATTTTGGTCCACTAAGTGTCGTTGCGGTCCTCGGTGTGACAATTAGTCCACCATGGAGTGCCGAGGTGATTGAGAGGTCGGTTGTTGAGTGCCGAGGTGATTGAGAGGTCGGTTGTAGGTCCTAGGGTGATTCTACAGGTGTAGTAGAGGTCGACTTAGCACCGTGTGATGATGTCAGATGGTGTGGGCGTCGGTGTGAGCGGCGAATGCGGCGGTGAAGCGGCGATGTAAGCATTCACATGCGTATGTTTGATTGGTGTGTGATTGCATTTGTCATGAAGTCACATGTTCATGTGCATATAACGACGGAGGAGGTTTCGACCTCGGATGTGGTAGGACTTGGTCTCCATATCAAATAACAGCAGAATGCTGACGGAGAGCCGATAGGCTAAATAACGACAGTGGAGGTACCTCGTTGCATAATGCCACTGTGGTTGGGTTGCATACATGCATACATTTCATAATTAAATGTGTTTTGAGCTGATTGATAATTGCTGTGATTATTTGAACTATCGGTGAGTGGCTGTTTTAGCTGAACCG
Organism: Oxytropis ochrocephala; assembly: GCA_020916435.1. Taxonomy (NCBI): domain Eukaryota; kingdom Viridiplantae; phylum Streptophyta; class Magnoliopsida; order Fabales; family Fabaceae; genus Oxytropis; species Oxytropis ochrocephala. Next base: position 35,386,855 of record CM037095.1, read on the forward strand.
AGGTGCCCTAGTGCTATCTCTAACCTTAAGCTTTCTTCACATTATATTACTTGTGTTAAGAGACTCACCCTAGCTGCTTTATGTTGCTTCTCATGTCGGCAACTTGCGGTACACATGAGTGATGGTTGTGCCTAGCTCAAGTCGGTTGTGTTCCTGCTCACAGTCGTGTAACTTGGTTTGGTGCCGAGTAGATTTTTAGTGCTTTTATGCCGAACTTGTGTATTTTTCTGCTAGATAGTCTTTTGAACTAAACTATCACATTTTGTTGTAACTTCTTTATTATGTATTATGACTTGATTTCTTACTGGCCGAGGTGCCTTATATGTCTTACTGGCCGAGGTGCCTTTTGCCGATGTGATGCGCATGATTACATGCTTAGTATAATGCCGTGCAATTGTTTGAACTTAATTGAATTTCTGTTTTCCTTTTTAAATCATCAAATGTAGCCCTCCTTTGAGTGGAATTTTGAAACTCTGATTTTAATTTAGTAGATCGAATTGATTAGATAAGGGGGTGTTACATCTTGCAAGTCCTCAAGCTGCTTCTTTAACTCTGACAACTCAGTTGCAGACATTCTATACGGTGCCATAGACACAAGTCTAGTACCAGGTACTAGATCAATACCAAATTCCACTTCTCTCTCAGGTGGCACATCAGGAATTTCATCGGGAAACACTTCAGAAAAATCACGTACTACCGGCAACTCCTCAATCTTAGCTTGACTCTCAATAGACAGCGACGCGCCATCGAGCAAACAACTTAACTTCATCTCTCATTACCTTATGCAAGCGGCGGGAGGCAACAAAAAGCGAGTCCTCTTCGACGTAGGAGGATAGAAATCCTGATTTATTAAAGCGGTTGATGTGAACATGGTTGTTCACTAACCAGTCCATACCCAATATGACATCTAACCCATCTAATGGCAAGCAAATTAAGTCCACAAGAAACTCTCTATCGAAAACCGATAGAGGACACTTAACACACACGAGAGAAGTAGTCATCGAACCCTTAGTTGGAGTGTCGATAACCATCTCCCTCTTCATAACAGACAATTCTAGATTCAACTTATCAGCACACACAGCAGCAATAAATGAATGTGTAGCACCAGTATCAACTATAGCAAGCAATGGAGTACCCTTAATTAAACACGTACCTCTGATCTCATTAGCTGTCTCAGACCCCGTGAGAGCAAACACTTTCCCACTCGCTTTCTCCTTCTTTGGCTTGGAGCACTTGGTACTAATATGCCCCATTTCCCCACAGTTGTAGCAAACCACATTCTTCTTATCACACTTAGAAGCAATATGCCCTTCCTTGCCACACTTGAAGCACTTGTTAACCATGCAATCAGGACTCTTATGTCATGGCTTACCACACTTGTGGCACACAACGCTCGCAGGAGCATCTCCCCCACTTGGCTTCTTGCCCGAACCCTCTTTCCACTTGCCCTTACCACCAGAGACATCATAGGGCTTCCCACGAAACTGAGAACCTCTCTTCTCTTTCACTATCTTGTATGAAGTATTACTATCTTCCTCGAAAATCCTACAGCTGTCAACCAGGTCAGCAAACACCCGTATCTTCTGGTAGCCAATCGCTTTCTTGATGTCATGTCTCAGCCCATTCTCAAACTTGATACACTTCGAAAATTCAGAGTTAGCATCATTAGTATAATGAGGGTAAATCTTAGACAATTCCACAAACTTTGCCGCATACTCGGCCACAGACTTGTTCCCCTGTTTCAGCTCCAGAAATTCCAGTTCCTTCTTTCCTCTCACATCCTCTGGGTAGTATTTCCTCATGAACTCCCTCTTAAAAACATCCCAAGAGATCACTTCACCAGCAGCTTCCAATCTCTGCAGAGTTTCCAGCCACCAATTGTAACACCCCTTCCTACCCCTTAATTTCCAACGTCATTATCAGAGTATTCTATTGTTTTCAAAAAATTATTTAAGTAGTAGAAAGAAATGTTACGTCTTCATCAAAATAAACTCATTGTATGCACCATTAAGTTCGTGCAACAACGCATACATCATAAAGTTAAAACTTCAAAAAATCATCTCATCACAGCGGAAATAAATATTGACTCACTAGTCCACTCAAACACGTCTCATAATCCTCAAATAAACCTCATACAGTTAAGTAATTTTACATCAAATCCCAAAAATACGCCCCCTAGGTGCTACGACATCAGAGAGCGACACAAACAGACTTCCCGACAGCTAACAAGAAGGCAGCTAGACCTTCACTCGCGATTACCTGCAGCGTTGCCACAATAGAGCAACATTCCAAGCAGAAGGGGTGAGAATTTCAATAAAACATAATCAGATACATAATAGAGAAATGAGAGCAGGCAATCACATAGCATCATCAACATCACCAATTCATGGTCACACAACAACAGCTCCAATCACAAACAGCACAATTCACAGTTATAATTATGTATGAAAGTGCAACCCCCACCAGGGCATAATGCATGATGGTACCATATTCATCACAATTAAGAGGCCGAAGCCTATTCTTCACTGGAGGCCGAAGCCTATTCTTCGCAAGAGGCCGAAGCCTATTCTTCACATTTATGCACATGCCATGAGATTCTATATACACATGTGCATCTCATCAAAATACTCACCTGGAGTACTCACCATCATCATCATAAAACACTCATAGAGTGCATTCGTCATAGTCATCAAAATCATATATATATATATATATATATATATATATATATATCACATCATCATAATCACTCATAGAGTGAACTCGTCATATTCATCAAAATCATATAACAACATCATCACAGTCATACTTTTTCTCATCATCATTAAGCATATATATATTTTCAGTTATCTTTTAGCTTAGGGTGTTATAAAATAGTGCAATCGATTGACTATGGGATTACTCAGTGGCGATACTACTTGCAGCGAGGCATTGGCCACCTTTGCAAGACTCTCGATGATGCCCTTGTAAATACACCGGAAAGAAATTACGACCTTAGTGGTAAACCACAGTCTAGCCATAGTCAATTAGCACACTAGTAGTATAACAGATTCACCGAGACTCATTTATATAACATAGCATCACAAATTTTTTGTTAAGAATAAATCACGTTTCAATTCGGGAAAAACACCTAGGACGTTCAAAAGAGTAATCGATTTATAGCTACTTGTTTTCAAAAGAGGAATTGATTCATACCTTTCATTTTTAAAATGGGAAATCGATTCCTTGTTTTTATTTTAAAGGGGGAATCGATTCCTTGCTTCCACTTTGAAGTGGGAAATCGATTCCTTACTTCCATTTTGAAGTGGGAAATCGATTCCTTACTTCCCTTTTGAAGTGGGAAATCGATTCCTTACTTCCATTTTGAAGTGGGAAATCGATTCCTTACTTCCCTTTTGAAGTGGGAAATCGATTTCTTGCTTCCATTTTCTAAAGAGGGAATCGATTTCTTGCTCATATGTCTAAAGGAGGAAGAATCGATTTCTGGCTTCTGTATAGAGCCCAGAATCGATTTTTAAGCTTCACTTTGGGAAAAATTACTCGATTCTTATATTTGTTTACGAATCACAATTACAAACATAACAGTTCAGAATCATCCAGGCACACTCAATCAATCATATATATCAAAACATCAATTTCAGCAAGTCAACATCCAATTCAGTAGAAATTTCGATCTCATCAACTCATCATAAGTAATATCAATTCATCAACAATATCTAACTCACAACACCCCATACAACTCTACCTATACCCAATTATGTTAAACGAAATGCTCACCCTTACCTTTAATATGAACGCTCCGGAATATGAATGAGAACACGTACACAAAACTACAGCAACTCAATCGAACGATCTTCTCCTTCTCCCTTGACAATTCGCGATCTCCTCCTCTATGATCAATGAAAACATCAACACCACGGAAATTAGAGATTAAGGCTACATCATTAGGAAAAAGGAGAGAGAACGATAATGAACGATTGAGAGCTCTTACCTAACGAACTTGAGACGATTCCTTCCTTCCTCTTCTTCTCTTAGCGCGAGCTCTCTCTTCTCACTCTCGGGTTTTGTTTTCTTTCTCACGATGCAAGGAGTGAGGCGCCAACCCTAACCCCTTAGCCGGGAGTCTCGGGAGCGCCTAGCTATTGGGCTTGGGCTTCCTGGGCCATTCTTCACCACCCCCGAGTTGCCAACATTACCTCCAATACTCGTTCCACTTCCTGAACCACGCCCATCATTTTAATTAATTTAATCACGTTTCCAATAAAATCAATAATTCAATTAAATGATTTAATTCAATTATTTTCCGGGGTGTTACAACTCAGAAAGTGATGAAAGCTAATCATTTAATTTTTGACAGATCACTTCCTGCTCACGAAACAAGCCAAACTTAAACTCATATATCTATAAACTTTCCCTTGCTCTATTTAACCCAATCTCGCTATCTGAAACACCAACATTACGCTCTGCCGCTAACAAAATTCAGCTTACGCATTCACACTGAATGCGTAAGTCCCACTGTACAAGGTCTCACTAGATAACAATTACTATAATTAATTGCAACCACAAACATACTGGCTTCTAAAAAAAATGTCTCTTCCTACTATTCAGCTTTAATTCATACACCCTACTTCATTTAGGAATCGTCCCAGTATTGACAGAATCATTGTATTCACACTTACTACACCTGTTATTATATGTTACTATACTAGCATATCTCAACTAGGATTAATATACTCCTACAACCTTTACATCGATTTACAAAATTGGGGAAAACATGGTACTAACCCCTCCTCTAGTCTTTATTGTTAACCATAGCTTGCTTTGGATTATTTCTCAATCTCATCACTATATTGGGTTGTTTTCTTGCAGACCAAGAATTATTCTACTCCTTTGGCAAAACCGTAATCTATAAACTTAAATATAAATCACTATTAACATTTCAAGGCACTCAATCAAAATTTTTTTAAATGATCCTATCAACTCACAATTTAAACAATCAACAGAGAATACCAAAATTTCACCACAAAACCAACATGATTTTCAAGACACGACAACCTCAATATGATTCAGGTGAAATATTTCAAGCAACACAGGCAGCATGGGCACGGGCATGGCGCCCTGCCCTGCGCCAAGACTTCACCAGCACACGCGCACAGGCTGCCCAACTCGGCACCCAGCGAAAGGCGCACGGAGCACGCCACAACCCAGGCGCAAGGGGCACGCACCTTTCTGGCGCCCCACACCCCGCACACACGCGCAGGAGGCAGCACGGCACGCCACACTTCGGCACCCTACGTCCAGCACACACGCTACGCACGGGCTTGCCGATTTGGCGCCCACATCCAAGACACACACCAAGCCACTCGGCACACCAAGTCAACAATACGCAACGCACCACAGTACACACCCACACACACCTCGACATACAACGCACACCCTGAGTTCGACAATGGCGCCTCCGAGTTCAACACCCAACAGTAGTAAACTAACTTGTCACCACAAGGACCAAATCATTACCTAAGGACTAAAGCGCGCGTCTCGCCCAACTGGACTTCACAAATCCTCAACTCGGACGACACAAAGACCCTAAAATAGCACCCAAACTAGCACGGTAGCCACTGCGTTATTACGGCATTAGCGCGCGACACCTCGGCCACTACAATTTGACTCACCCACCATTCCACATAAAGACTTACATCTCGACAATGCTAGTTTAGACTTTCATACGTTACACCTCCTCCTCTACACTTAAGCTATATACGTCTCACTATATTTCAACAAACTTCACTCCAACTTACATAATCTACTCCTCGACAACTCCACCTCAACATACTTACACTACACTTCAACACAACACTTCAACTCGGTGAACACTAAAAAAAAAAACAACACCCTATTATCATTCATCTCGGCTACTACCTCAGTTACTCTAGGAAACAACATTTCTTCGTCTCTCAGCTCTCCCATTTCACTTTTGGTTGATGGCTACTGGTGACACCACACTTCTACCTACAACGCTCTTACCTTATCACAGAAACTCTATTCTCGTGGTCTCCACAGTCTCACTCCATTATCCCAACACCATTAATCTACCGTCATGGAGCTACACTATATCAATTACTTAAAGTACTAATGCTCATCTCTTACTTCATCCTATGTTCAAGCTACAGATAATGCCCTCCTCATCTCCGCATCTTATTCTTCTAAGACACCTAATTATCTATACATTAAGAGTCAAACAAGCTTACACTCACCAATCAATTATTCAAGTTGAAATTAATACATTTTCAAAATTTTATAATAACCACGAGTTATTGTCGCCTCTTTCATTGGGGATGAGTATTTGGGGTGATCAGTCCCTCCTACTCACTCAACCAATTACTTAAGGTCACAAAACTACGTCTTTTCAAAATTACACAACTCAGAAATTTTTAACGCAGTCTAGAGTGCGAAGGCGCGTCCACGACTCCCACTCTCTTTTGGCGTCGTTAAAACCCCTCTAATTACACATACCTCAATGTCACAAACAAACGATACAAACAACTACAAGCAATACTACATCCATCAGTCATATAATCTAATTACACCTATCTAAATGAGACCATCCACAGTTGCAAATAACCAAACAAATTCTACAACAAAGTCTCTGTCGAAGATCGACAAAGGACTCTGAAACTCTACGACTGGACAACTTGGCCGGACAGACCGAACTGCTCTGATACCACTAATGTAACACCCCCTTATATTCTACTAATTAATTAATTAAAATCAGAGTTTTCAAGAACCTCACTCTCAAGGGAGCATTACATTTCAACTTAAGAAACCAAACCAAACTATCAAGTTTATACACAGCGAAAATAAAACACGTTTTATTTAAAAATCAATATGTTACAATTCAACAGCTGAAAACAAAACAACAACAACTACTATCCTACTCGGCCCCCAGTGTCACACTACCAGAGCAGATGCCACAACTCAACAGAAGAAGGAAGAACCTTCGCTAGCTATCACCTGCAGGTTGCCGACATGAGAAGCAACACAAAAGCAGTAGGGTGAGTCTCTAAACACATATGATAGAGGTTTATGATAAATATAATGCTAAGAATGCACTAAAACACCTCGGCTCATGTAAAAGATACAACTTAACAAGTCAAAACAACTCAAATACAATTCAGCGCATAAACAACTCAGCTCATCAACTCAACTCATAAACAACTCAGCTCATCAACTCAACTCATAAACAACTCAGCTCATCAACTCAACTCATAAACAACTCAGCTCATAACAGCAACTACATCATAATTCACACGAGTTATGCATGGAATGAAATGCAACCCAAACTCCAGGGTATAATGCAACCCAAACTCCAGGGTATAATGCATGAGGATCCATCTCTTTTTAAACCATAAAGGTATGTCGTAAAGCTAGCTAGTGATAATCGGACCAAGTCTATATCCAATCATCGATGCATATGATTCATGAGACTCTACGAACAATGCATCACTCAAAATCAACCATCTCTTCGGTGAAATACACACCATCTCCAATGTCATTGAGACCGAAGTCTACAATGGCGAGGCCAAAGCCTATGTCTGTCGCTAAATTCACCGGCATTACACCGTCACCACACGTTGCCTATTTCTCTTGGACAACCTCAATAGCTCTAAGACTATCGACCAACTCACAGGGCACCTCCACTCCTTAGGTAGTGAATCACTCCATCACTACAACTCAGTCACTAAAAAGGACCTCACGTCGCCTAGGACTAAAACGTCACTTAGGGACTAAACTGGACTACACCAACTCGACTCCTTAAACAAAGTTGACACTAAATGTCACCCACAGTGGCGTCCTTGCGCCTCACCTTGGTTACTACACTTAGGATTACTATCCTCCCTCACCTCTACATCACCCATCTCAGTTCACTTAGGAACAAGCCTCTTTTCATTCACCTCGGTTGCCATACCATCTCGGCAACCTCGGGCCAAAGAACTACACTCATGTGTATAAATACACTCCATACTCCGTAATCACCTCGGTATACCTATGCTACACCTCGGCAACCACAAGTCGACACTCACATTGGGTCTTAACTACCCTTACGCACCATCGTCTATGCTGCACCACTCACCTCGTCCTCTTCCAGCCTACAACTTACGCTGTGACACTTACGTTCTTCACAGATTAGCCTACTCAGGCAACTACACCTCGGTTTCTCTACGCTCTCATGCGCCTAACCTTCCTCTTCCTTCCTTTGGGTACTTCTCCCTAAGATTAAACTTAAAACGCTCTTTACTCCCACAATACTCACTGGGACTGAGAGTATCCTCAGTTCCCATTTTCCTCCCCTTGGTTTCTCACCCAACCAACTCACCAACAACCATCACAATCTTCACCAAAGTGAAGTAAACACAACTAAAACATTCATTAAACACAAAACGCAACTCAGGAAACAACTCTAAGTCCATTCACACACAACACTCATCATATACTCAAAATTATAAGTGAAAGAGAGCCCCCTTACCTCAACTAGTTGCAGAAGATCACTCTCGACACTTCAACACAATGATCAGCTCACGCAAACAGCTCTTCTTCCGTCAATTCCAGCTCTTCCACGCCCAGTTCTCCTCCTTCTCTCTAGAAGCACTATTCCACCTACCCTTTTCCCTCTCTTACTTTCCCTTTACCTTTCTTGATATTTTGCTAAAAATGAAATTTTCATCCTTCGGTCACTCTCTTTAAGCCATGCGTATGGGCTTTCAAGGAAACATTGGGCCTCTTAATCACTCATGGGCCTCTAATCTCACCTTTCTCTATTTACTTAAACGCCTCCTAATAAAATAAACACTCTACATTGATCACTTAGCTTAATTAATAATGTTGTAAACCTTAAGTAACCCAATTAAATAACTAATTGAATTACTTTAGGGTGTTACACCTAGTCTACGTGGGGCCTTATTTTCAGCCCATGTCGGAGCACTATATTTTTAAGAATAATAGCCTTTTTGAATTGGGCACAGCCGTATTTTTAGAAACATATATTTTTAAAAATAATTGAATGTACATAGTGACTTGTTATCTCTTGCAATAGCCACCAACATCTTGAACTATTAATTAATTATCCTTTAGCCATTTGCATAGTCTTAAGCCATTAAAAACGAATGTACATGGAAGCCCATTATCTCTTCCAATAGCCATAAACATCTTAAACTATTAATGGATTAGTTTCGGATTTTAATATCACTTTTAGAGTATATGTTTTTTTTAGTATTTTTAACATGACTTTTCAACATCTTAAAGATAACTATGTTTTTCATTATTTGAAGAAGTCACTTGATGTTGTTTATGAAAAAATATGCATAATCTCCTTAAAATAGATTTTTTTATACAATGTAAAATAATTTTTCTTTTGTTGAAATTTTAATAAAATTACACATCTTAGAATATCCTATTAGAAACATAGTAGGAATTAATCACAAACTCAAACGCACAGACACACTCAAATTTACCCGACTTGGTCATAACACGACGAAATTCTATTGGAAATTTTTAGCAGTTATGGAACCATGACTTAATGATATTCATTAATATTGGGTAAAAATTTATCTTAATCTAATACAATCTCTACTTTAATATCAAAAATTGTTTTTGTAACGCCCCGAAATAATTTACTTATTTATTTAATTATTCATTTAATTATTTATTTAATTAAGTTATTTAAGGCTTGCAAATATTTATTTAAGTAATTAGGGAGTGGTGGAGTTAATTAAATGGAGGAGGTGTTTAATTAAATGTAGGAGGTGTATAATTAATTTGGGGGTTTTGTTGTATTAGGAAGTGTATAAATAAAAAGGGAGGTGTAGGTATTATGGCCCAAAGGCCAAATTAAGTGGGTTAGGGTTAAGAAAATTGAAATAAAAAGAAAGGAATGGGATTGAGAGAAACAAGGAAGCATACAGCAGAGAGAGAGGAGGGTGAGAAAGGCTGGCGTGTGAGAGAGAGGAAGGAGGAAGGGCGTGGAAACACTGTTCATCAAAGGGGATGAAGATAAATTCATCCTCTTGCTTTTGGGTAAGTGTTCTTGGTACCAATCAACTCCATTTTTCTTCCTCTACCTTGTAGTGTAAGATTTACACACTAATTCCTTTCCATTTTCCTTTTTACCATTGATGGGGTTTGGAGCTCAAAGTTTAGGAGAATCTAGTTTTAATGGTTCTTGAAGATGTGAAGGAGGGAACACTAGAATTCTTCAATTTCAAGGTTAGGGGACTCTCATTTACATCTATAATAAGTTGTAAGATATGTGTTATGTGTGGAATAGCCCTAGGAATGATTTGATTGGTTGATTTTTATGTTATCTTGTGATTGATGTTGTGTTGAATTTATTTGGGTGAATCTATATTGTCAAAGTCTTCTTGAATGTCTTTGTTTAATGTCTTTGGATGTGTTCTAAGTCTTTGTTGAATGTCTTTGGATGTGTTTAAGTCTTCATCGAAAATCTTTGTTTAATGTCTTTGGAAGTGTCTAAGTCTTTGTTTAATGAGTTGTATAATGTTCTTTGAATATGTCTAATTACTCGATTTAGCCCCTTTATGTCAATTTAGTCCCTATTTGTGATTTAGTCTATGATGTTAATATTGATATAATTGTTATTGGTGAATTAAATGACGATGTATTAAGTGACGTTGATGTTGGTAATTAAACGACGGTGTATTGATTGACGATGTAATGATGAATTAACGACTGAGTATTAAATGATGTTGATTAATTGTCTAGATGAGTGTTATTAAATTGAGAATTGAATTGTTGAATGAAAATGTGCTGAGTTGTGTGCCTAATGGGACCTAAGTGATGATTTAGTCCCTAAAGAATTAATTTAATCCTTGGTGTGACAATATAGTCCCTAAGAATTAACTTAATCCTTGGAGAGACAAAATAGTCCCTTAGTGACTAGTTAGGCCTAATATGTCAAAATAATTCTTTAAGTGCCAAATTAATCATAACGTGTCAAATAAATTCCTAAGTCCCTAAATTAATTATTGGAGTGTCAAAATGGTCCTCAAGTGAGGAGAATGTCCCTATGGGGTGGTTTTGGTCCTTAGGTGAGAGTTAATTAATAATTGACGAATTGGTGACAAACAATTGGTGAGGTGATGGTAAACAATTGGTGAGGCGATGGTAAACAATTGGTGAGGTGGTGGTAAACAATTGGTGAGGTGATGGTAAACAATTGATGAGGTGGTGTTTGATAATTAGTGAAGTGCTAATTAATAATTGATGCGGTGTGCTTAATGTGGTGTGATGCATTGTCATAATGTCACATGAATCATATGCATGGCTTCGGCCAAACAGGTGATGAGGGCTTCGGCCAAACAGGTGATGAGGGCTTCGGCCAAACAGGTGATGAGGGCTTCGGCCAACAGGTGATGAAATACCCGACGGGGTGGTGATGAAATACCCGACGGGGTGGTGAGGTGAATATGGATCCACATGCATGTTGCATACATGCATATAATCATACATCCTTGAGATTCTTGTTAATGTCCAATTAATCTATTATGGTTGCTTGTTTGATATCTTATGTGAATGGTAAATGCCTTGTTTTCTGTGAATTGTTGTTGCTAGCTAATTCTTATTATAAGGCTTATTTTACCTGTTATTATTTATGTAAAGAGACTCACCCTAGCATTTCTTGTTGCTCGCTCTCTCGTGGCGACAAGCAGGTGATTCCGAGTGATGGTGTCATGCCTCTTGGGTTCTATTGAGTCACTCGATAGTAACAGGGGATGGGATCTTAGTATTATGATATTATGGTTATGTATTTAAACCGATTTCGAATCTGTGCATTGAGTATGTGAACTCAGTTTTATTTCCGTTGTGCTGCAAACTGTTTGATGGATTACTGTAAACGCTAAACAGGTTGTTTTGAGGGTCTAAACCCACGTGACTATGATAAGTATTTTATGCGTTGATGAGTTTGGATTTTTAAATATGTTTGACGTTATTTTCACTAAATGTACCACCCTCTTTGAGGTGCGTGGAAAGGTTTTGAAAAACTCTGATTTTTAATTCATTGAAATTAGCATTAGATATAAGGGGGTGTTATAGTTTTAGTAAACCGCAGATAATTTAACATTAAAAGTATCATACTTTTACAATGCATGTCTATTAACTCCAATTGTTAGCGAATGAACGACCTATGAAAATAAATCGGTAGGTAAATGAGGTGATCAGTCTATATCACCTATCTTTAAGTAATAAAAACTAATTTTTGGTAAAGCAATTTTCATACGAAAACTAGGCTGTCATACGTTTTCTTCCCTTTATGTATACTCAAAGAAAGAGTAAATAACTTTTTTTTTCAAATCTAAAATATAAACTTCAAATTTATTTATTTTAAAAATTATTTTTGTCGATTAAATTTTCTATTTTTTATAACTCATTTTTTTGACTAATTTAAATGAATAACTAAATTATATTTATTTACTTATTTTTTATGCTTCAAACAAGTATATCTAAATTATATTATTAATTCCTTTCATTAGGTATTTAGAATTCATTTAAAAAGGATATGGTTTTGCGTGGCTATAAATAAAGCAATTGTGTAAAACAGAAGACATCACAAACTTGAGAACTCAACAAGGATTGGAGAAATACAAGAATAGAGAAAAGTTATGGCAATGAGTGATGTGAAAAAATGTATTGTGATGCTAATAATAATGTTAGTTGTAACACAAGCTCATATTGATCGATCTCAAGAAGTTGAATCAAATATACCTTTTAAGGTTCTTATGGATACTCCATTCGAAACTTGCGTGAAAGAGTGTTGCCAAATATGTGTTGGTTATAAGCTATCTGATAGAAAAGTCAATGAAAGATGTGAAAGGCTTTGCAAGGCTGTCCATATGTAACAATGGGATTTGGAAAAAAAAATAAACAATGGTATTCATATTTTCATTTGCTTCTCATCTTTTTTTCTTCGACAACCATTTTCGTCTCTTCTTATATCTAGTCTTTTGTAACAATTTCAATTATTTATTTTTTTCAAAAAAAAACTTAAATAATTTTATACTATTAAATTAATTTGTTGTTATTGTCTTGATAGGGTCTCACATCGTGCTGACATACACTGGTTTTAGCTTGGAGACTTGCATCGTGCTCAGAAGAATTGACAATTATGTCAAACTTTAATAAATTACTTTTTATTCATAATACCTATTTACTATTTTTATAATTCATCTATCGTGGCATAATTATTCCTTGTTTGTTTTTTATGATGATCTATTGAAGTCAATCATGGAAATAATTCGACAATTAATGAAAAAACTAATACGCAGAAGTTTAAAAAGTAATAATCATAAACCAAAATAAGAAAACAATTACCACTTTATATTTTAAATATTAATTTAATACGATCTTAGTTGTTCAAAATTAGGTTTGAACATTTTTTTCGTCCCTACAAATATAGGTGTTTTTGAAATATGTTTCTGCAAAATTATTATTTTTAAATAAGTCCTTGCGAATTATTTTTTGTTTTAATTATGTCCTTCTGTTAGTGTAACACCCCCTTATCTAATCAATTCGATCTACTAAATTAAAATCAGAGTTTCAAAATTCCACTCAAAGGAGGGCTACATTTGATGATTTAAAAAGGAAAACAGAAATTCAATTAAGTTCAAACAATTTGCCTTTGCATTATACTAAGCATGTAATCATGCGCATCACATCGGCAAAAGGGTCTAAGCCCATAACATAAGGCACCTCGGCCAGTAAGACATATAAGGCATAATACATAATAAAGAAGTTACAACAAAATGTGATAGTTTAGTTCAAAAGACTATCTAGCAGAAAATACACAAGTTAGGCATATAAGCACTAAAATCTACTCGCCCCCAACCCAGTGTTACACGACCAGAGCAGACACAACCGACTTGAGCTAGGCACAACCATCACTCATGTGTACCTGCAAGTTGCCGACATGAGAAGCAACATAAAAGAAGCTAGGGTGAGTCTCTTAACACAAGTAATATAATGTGAAGAAGCTTAAGGTTAGAGATAGCACTAAAGCACCTCGGTTCAACCTAATACAAACCCCTCACAGATAGTTCAAATAACCACAACAATTATCAATCACTCAAAAACACATTGAATTATGAAATGTATGCATGTATGCAACCCAACCACGCAGGGCATTATGCAATGAGGTACCTCCACCGTCGTTATTTAGCCTATCGGCTCTCCGTCGTTACTCGTCGTTATTTGATATGGAGACCAGAAGTCCTACCACATCGAGGCCGAAACCTCCTCCGTCGTAATATGCACATGAACATGTGACTTCATGACAAATGCAATCACACACAAATCAATCATAACGCATGTGAATGCTTACACCGCCGTTCACCGTCAGCACTCGCCGTTCCGTCGCACACCGATGTCCACACCATCTAGACATCATCACGATTGCTAAGGTCGACCCTACTACACCGGTAGAATCACCCAGGACCTACAAATGAGCCTCTCAATCACCTCGGCACTCCATGGTGGACTAATTGTCACACCGAGGACCGCAACGACACTTAGGGACCAAAATGTCACCTAAGGACCAAAATGGACTTAATCGCTCCCGTACTTGGCACACTTGGTGCTAAAATAGCACTCACAGTGGCGTCCCACAATGTGCTTGGCAACATTGGCGCCTAACATCACCTCGGATTCGAACAGCAACTCGGCACACTCTCCTGGCAACTCGGCACACACACCACTCAACTCGGCACACGGGCACTAAGCCTCCTCTCTGCACCATAAATCATCTCGGTATCTACACATATACCACAACTACCATACTTACTCCACCTCAATCATGACTCAGCTGGTTTACACTACCTCGGCTCATCATTAATTACCTCGGCTATACCTACACTTGGGTACGCACTTCACTTTCAATGGCGTCCTTGCGCCTCACCTTGGTTACTACACTTAGGATTACTATCCTCCCTCACCTCTACATCACCCATCGGTTCACTTAGGAACAAGCCTCTTTTCATTCACCTCGGTTGCCATACCATCTCGGCAACTCTCGGTTCAAAGAACTACACTCATGTGTATAAATACACTCCATACTCCAGTAATCACCTCGGTATACCTATGCTACACCTCGGCAACCACAAGTCGACACTCACATTGGGTCTTAACTACCCTTACGCACCATCGTCTATGCTGCACCACTCACCTCGTCCTCTTCCAGCCTACAACTTACGCTGTGACACTTACGTTCTTCACAGATTAGCCTACTCAGGAAACTACACCTCGGTTTCTCTACGCTCTCATGCGCCTAACCTTCCTCTTCCTTCCTTTGGGTACTTCTCCTAAGATTAAACTTAAAAACGCTCTTTACTCCCATTAATACTCACTGGACCGAGAGTATCCTCGTTCCCATTTTCCTCCCTTGGTTTCTCACCCAACCAACTCACCAACAACCATCACAATCTTCACCAAAGTGAAGTAAACACAACTAAAACATTCATTAAACACAAAACGCAACTCAGGAAACAACTCTAAGTCCATTCACACACAACACTCATCATATACTCAAAATTATAAGTGAAAGAGAGCCCACTTACCTCAACTAGTTGCGAGAAGATCACTCTCGACACTTCAACACAATGATCACTCACGCAAATGTGACTCTTCTTAGTCAATTCCAGCTCTTCCACGCCCAGTTCTCCTCCTTCTCTCTAGAAGCACTATTCCACCTACCCTTTTCCCTCTCTTACTTTCCCTTTACCTTTCTTGATATTTTGCTGGAAATGAAATTCTCATCCTTCGGTCACTCTCTTTAAGCCATGCGTATGGGCTTTCAAGGAAACATTGGGCCTCTTAATCACTCATGGGCCTCTAATCTCACCTTTCTCTATTTACTTAAACGCTCCTAATAAAATAAACACTCTACATTGATCACTTAGCTTAATTAATAATGTTGTAAACCTTAAGTAACCCAATTAAATAACTAATTGAATTACTTTGGGGTGTTACACCTAGTCTACGTGGGGCCGTATTTTCAGCCCATGTCGGAGCACTATATTTTTAAGAATAATAGCCTTTTTGAATTGGGCCTGGCCGTATTTTTAGAAACATATATTTTTAAAAATAATTGAATGTACATAGCAGCTTGTTATCTCTTGCAATAGCCACCAACATCTTGAACTATTAATTAATTAGCCTTTAGCCATTTGCATAGTCTTAAGCCATTAAAAACGAATGTACATGGAAGCCCATTATCTCTTCCAATAGCCATAAACATCTTAAACTATTAATGGATTAGTTTCGGATTTTAATATCACTTTTAGAGTATATGTTTTTTTTAGTATTTTTAACATGACTTTTCAACATCTTAAAGATAACTATGTTTTTCATTATTTGAAGAAGTCACTTGATGTTGTTTATGAAAAAATATGCATAATCTCCTTAAAATAGATTTTTTTATACAATGTAAAATAATTTTTCTTTTGTTGAAATTTTAATAAAATTACACATCTTAGAATATCCTATTAGAAACATAGTAGGAATTAATCACAAACTCAAACGCACAGACACACTCAAATTTACCCGACTTGGTCATAACACGACGAAATTCTATTGGAATTTTTTAGCAGTTATGGAACCATGACTTAATGATATTCATTAATATTGGGTAAAAATTTATCTTAATCTAATACAATCTCTACTTTAATATCAAATTGTTTTAGTAAACCGCAGATAATTTAACATTAAAAGTATCATACTTTTACAATGCATGTCTATTAACTCCAATTGTTAGCGAATGAACGACCTATGAAAATAAATCGGTAGGTAAATGAGGTGATCAGTCTATATCACCTATCTTTAAGTAATAAAAACTAATTTTTGGTAAAGCAATTTTCATACGAAAACTAGGCTGTCATACGTTTTCTTCCCTTTATGTATACTCAAAGAAAGAGTAAATAACTTTTTTTTTCAAATCTAAAATATAAACTTCAAATTTATTTATTTTAAAAATTATTTTTGTCGATTAAATTTTCTATTTTTTATAACTCATTTTTTTGACTAATTTAAATGAATAACTAAATTATATTTATTTACTTATTTTTTATGCTTCAAACAAGTATATCTAAATTATATTATTAATTCCTTTCATTAGGTATTTAGAATTCATTTAAAAGGATATGGTTTTGCGTGGCTATAAATAAAGCAATTGTGTAAAACAGAAGACATCACAAACTTGAGAACTCAACAAGGATTGGAGAAATACAAGAATAGAGAAAAGTTATGGCAATGAGTGATGTGAAAAAATGTATTGTGATGCTAATAATAATGTTAGTTGTAACACAAGCTCATATTGATCGATCTCAAGAAGTTGAATCAAATATACCTTTTAAGGTTCTTATGGATACTCCATTCGAAACTTGCGTGAAAGAGTGTTGCCAAATATGTGTTGGTTATAAGCTATCTGATAGAAAAGTCAATGAAAGATGTGAAAGGCTTTGCAAGGCTGTCCATATGTAACAATGGGATTTGGAAAAAAAAATAAACAATGGTATTCATATTTTCATTTGCTTCTCATCTTTTTTCTTCGACAACCATTTTCGTCTCTTCTTATATCTAGTCTTTTGTAACAATTTCAATTATTTATTTTTTCAAAAAAACTTAAATAATTTTATACTATTAAATTAATTTGTTGTTATTGTCTTGATAGGGTCTCACATCGTCTTTGACATACACTGGTTTTAGCTTGGAGACTTGCATCGTGCTCGTAAGAATTGACAATTATGTCAAACTTTAATAAATTACTTTTTATTCAGAATACCTATTTACTATTTTTATAATTCATCTATCGTGGCATAATTATTCCTTGTTTGTTTTTTATGATGATCTATTGAAGTCAATCATGGAAATAATTCGACAATTAATGAAAAAACTAATACGCAGAAGTTTAAAAAGTAATAATCATAAACCAAAATAAGAAAACAATTACCACTTTATATTTTAAATATTAATTTAATACGATCTTAGTTGTTCAAAATTAGGTTTGAACATTTTTTTCGTCCCTACAAATATAGGTGTTTTTGAAATATGTTTCTGCAAAATTATTATTTTTAAATAAGTCCTTGCGAATTATTTTTTGTTTTAATTATGTCCTTACATTAGTGTAACACCCCCTTATCTAATCAATTCGATCTACTAAATTAAAATCAGAGTTTCAAAATTCCACTCAAAGGAGGGCTACATTTGATGATTTAAAAAGGAAAACAGAAATTCAATTAAGTTCAAACAATTGCACTGCATTATACTAAGCATGTAATCATGCGCATCACATCGGCAAAAGGGTCTAAGCCCATAACATAAGGCACCTCGGCCAGTAAGACATATAAGGCATAATACATAATAAAGAAGTTACAACAAAATGTGATAGTTTAGTTCAAAAGACTATCTAGCAGAAAATACACAAGTTAGGCATATAAGCACTAAAATCTACTCGCCCCCAACCCAGTGTTACACGACCAGAGCAGACACAACCGACTTGAGCTAGGCACAACCATCACTCATGTGTACCTGCAAGTTGCCGACATGAGAAGCAACATAAAAGAAGCTAGGGTGAGTCTCTTAACACAAGTAATATAATGTGAAGAAGCTTAAGGTTAGAGATAGCACTAAAGCACCTCGGTTCAGCTAATACAGCCCCTCACAGATAGTTCAAATAACCACAACAATTATCAATCAGCTCAAAAACACATTGAATTATGAAATGTATGCATGTATGCAACCCAACCACAGGGCATTATGCAATGAGGTACCTCCACCGTCGTTATTTAGCCTATCGGCTCTCCGTCGTTACTCCGTCGTTATTTGATATGGAGACCGAAGTCCTACCACATCGAGGCCGAAACCTCCTCCGTCGTAATATGCACATGAACATGTGACTTCATGACAAATGCAATCACACACAAATCAATCATAACGCATGTGAATGCTTACACCGTCGTTCACCGTCGTTACTCCGTCGTTACTCCGTCGTTCTACTCCGTCGCTCACACTGATGTCCACACCATCTAGACATCATCACAGTGCTAAGGTCGACCCTACTACACCGATAGAATCACCCTAGGACCTACAACCGACCTCTCAATCACCTCGGCACTCCATGGTGGACTAATTGTCACACCGAGGACCGCAACGACACTTAGGGACCAAAATGTCACCTAAGGACCAAAATGGACTTAATCGCTCCCGTACTTGGCACACTTGGTGCTAAAATAGCACTCACAGTGGCGTCCCACAATGTGCTAGGCAACATTGGCGCCTAACATCACCTCGGCACACTATGTGTGTACCTCAGCTAACTACTCCAACTCGGCATTCTACATCACCTCGGCACCTAGCTCAGCTTTGGCACCTCGGCATGTTACACTCAAACCCTCACTTCGGTGACATACTCACAATTACGCGCTCCCTTACACTAAAATCGTCTTACTCTGTTTCTTTACTTAAACCCAACATGCAACCCATTCTCAGCTCACCACACTCATTCACACTCGGATACTCACTCCATTTGGCTCCGATCCTCTCCCTAACTCTACATGCAAACTCATTTTCTTCACACTACACCGATTCACACTCTGATGTGTAACACCCCGATTTTCGTCTGCGGTGATTCTTTTAGTTGGTTCTTGTTTTATCACCTATTTTGGATTGATAAGATTATATTATTATTGTGTCTTTGAGTTATTAATATTAGTGAAATCGCTTTCAAATGTATTTTTATATGCTTTTGGTAATATGAGGGTGATTATATATTTATCTTATTTTTATAAATATTAGTATTTTAGATGTTTTTATTTTAAAAAAAATTATTTTGGGCTATTGAGGTGTTAAAATAATAGTTGTAGTGAAATTTGACTTTGTAAATGATTTAAAGTGGAGTTTGGTTTTTATATCGATCATTTCACATCTTACTAGATGCACCCCTTTTTGGGCCTTACTATCATGCAATCGTTTGTTTACGCTTATCTCAACCCTAGTTTTCTCTTAATCCCATTCATTCACTCACTATCTCTTGATCAAGAGAATGCATATAGAGTCGCCTACCTTGTCACTCCGGTTGCTCCATTATCCTTCTTCCGACAAGGCATATCTCGATCCTACTATTTTAAATTAGCTTCCTCCTTATATGTGCCTAATGCAAGGTCATTTGTCACCTATTACCTTCATGACCTTTCACTTAACTATATGATTCACGCCACAAACACCTTTTTGTTTGAAAACTAATTCACCGAGTTTCCATCATGAGTTGTAATGCAAGGTTCATTGGATGATCAAGTTTATGGATACATTAATGCTTCAATCCAAACAATAGTTCCTATTCTTAGTTGCTTCGTAAAGCCTTTGGACCATTCATATAATGGCTCCATTTTGTGAACTTAGAAAGGAGATTGCCATTGGATATTCATCATTCGGTCGAAGGATAAAGTCTTCCGCAGAAATTGATTAGGAATGTTTTTAATCCATGTCGATGTCGGCGCTCTTCATTCCTTGCATGACACAACAATTCAGTGACATTATAAGCGCTACCTATGGCTCCAAAACATTGTGTATGGTGTTTGGATTGTCATCGTTGTTCTTACATAACTATCCACGATCGAGTTCAGTATTGTCCTGTTGGAATTAAATCACGCTCGAGAACTCGTGCTTGGTCTTCATCGATTCGCCATTGGAGGGAGAAATTCCAAGGCTTTGCTCGTTGTGTTGCTGTAGTTACTCGTTGGTGCTTCCAACCTTCTTCTTCGGAGCTTACGTTTAAGAGGTAAGGGTGAGCGTTTCGTCTAACATAATTGGGTATAGATAGGGTTTTGTGGGGTTTTGAGGCTAAAGTGATGTGATTTTGTTGATGATTGATATTGTTGTTTGATAATTGATGAATTTGATGTGTTTGATGGTGTTCAATAGTTTGAAATTGTTGAAGAGCAATTGATGTTATTTTGGAAATAATTTGGTGATGTTATTAGCATAAAACTTAATGATATTTGGAGTTGTTGATGAATTATTTTGATGAAATGAGTTGCTGTTTTTTTTTGATTAAAAATGTTGTTGTTTTGTCAAAAAATGAGCTGCTGTTTTCTGTGGAATTTTATGAATGAGTTGCTGTTTTTTTTTTTTTTTGATTAAAAATGTTGTTGTTTTGTTAAAGAAATGAGTCAGCTTTGTTTCTTTGTGGAATTTTATAATGAGTGCTGTTTTTTTAATTAATATGTTCTTTGTTTTACAAAATAATGAGGTGCGATTTTTGTATTAAAATCTTGCCGCTTTTCTTCTTTGTTATGCGCTTGAGAAGTCCGCTTTTTCTCGCTTTGTTTTTGGCTCGAAAAAATACCGCTGTTTCCCACGCTATTTTATTGTATATTTGCTTCTTTGTTATGCGCTAGCAAGACACATCGTTTTATTGCTGAATTTGGCTCGAAAAATTCTGCGTTTTTGTTACCGATTACGCGCCTAAAAGTCTTTATTTTCTCTAGTTTTGTTCTTTGGTCAAGAACCGAATTTTCTCGAGTTTATTTTGTTAACGAAAGGGCGTGTTAAAGTGGTGAATCTATAAATAAAATGGGCTGATATTTTCTTTTATTCGTTGCAAATTAAATGGGAAGTTCTCCAATTTAAAATTATGATGTTTTTCTCAAATGTAAGTACAATGTTTTCCAAACCAAATGGGTTGTTTCCACTACTAAAAATGTGATTGTTATGTTTATATAATTGAATTCTTTGTAAGAGGTTATACTACTAGTGTACTCCTTGACTATGGCTAGACCGTGGTTTACCACTAAGGTCGAAATTTCTTTCATCGGTGTATTTACAAGGGCATCATCGAGAACCTTGCAAATGTGGCCAATGCCTTTTGCAAGTAGTACCGATTACACGAGTAATCCCATAGTCAATCGGGCTTTACTATTTTATAATCCACAAAGCTAAAAGATAACCGTAATGTATATATATGCTTATGATGACGTGACTATATGATGTTGATGAATGTGTCGGTTCATGCTATGAGTGATTTTGATGATGTGTTATTTAAGATTGTGATGTGAATGACGAATACACTCTACGAGTGTTTTATGATGACATGCCTTGAGTGGTTATTTCTTTTATGATGATGATGATGAGTACTCCGAGTGAGTGTTGATTGAGTTGCACATGTGTTATAGAGTCTCATGGCATGTGCATACTATGACTAATATTGATGATGTTATGCCTTGAGTGGTTTTTCTTCTATGATGAAGATATGCCTTGAGTGGTTTTTAAAGATGATATTGTACCATCATGCATATGCCCGCGTGTGGGTTGCATTTTCATACATAAGCATGACTGTGAATTGTTGTTGTTTGTGATTTGAGCTGGTGTTGTGTGATTACGATGTGGTGATGATGATGATACTGTGTGATTGCCTGTTCTCATTTCTCTATTATGTACCTGATTATGTTTTATTGAAATTCTCACTCTTTCTGCTTGGAATGTTGCTCTTTTGTGGCAACGCTGCAGGTAGTCCCGAGTGAAGGTCCTGCCGCTTTCTCGATAGCCGTTGGGATGTCTCGTGAAGTCGCTCACGATCTTTGTAGCACCTAGGGGCGTAGTTTAAGTTTGTTAGTTTATTAATTAACCGATTAATGATTTTATGGTTGATGTGCGACGTGTTTGAGTGGTTTTGGCGAGGATGATTCTTATTCATTTGTGATGAAAAATTCCTTTTGTTTTGGAGTTTAATTTTTATGGACGGTGGTTTCTTTGCACAAACTTTTTAAAGTGCAAATGATGAGGTTTTTTGTTACGACGAGGTAGCATTTCTTTTCTATCAATTAAATTAATATTTTGAAAAGGAAATTACTCTGATAATGACGTGTAATTTGAGGGGTAGAAAAGGGGTGTTACATGATGCCTCACCATGCAATGCTCACTTCGTACCACACATAACAGAGAGTATTACACTCCACTCTCATTCCCAACCGATCCACCATCGTACCTCACCACAAATCACAGCAAAGAGCAAAACACAGCAAAACATGTTATGAACAACACATAAAACACACATGCAAGGTGATCAGAACCACTCACACCAAAATACTATCAAACACAAAACATTACAAGGATTAAAAGAGCCCCCTAACCTGATTATAACCGTAGACACACCCTCTTCACTAGCACTTCTAGGAATCCTTCAAGATTCAGCTCACTCTTCCCTTCGGTTCTCTTCCTTCTCCCTTCGGTTCTCTTCCTTCTCTCTAAGTCTCACTTCTCTCTACTTTCTCAATTTGGTAACTTAGACTATTTTTGGAATAATGGAATGGTCTCCTACGAAGTCACCAATTAACATGTCCTAAGGGACTTAATGAGGCCTTGGCCTTACTAGGCCGTGGGCTTCTTCTACCCATACCCTTTCCTAACTTAGACATTTTCCTAAAATGCAACACATGCTTAACCTTCACTTAATGAATTACTTGACTTAAAAGTAAAATGTTGCAAACCCTTAATAACTCAACTAAGTTAATTAATTGAATTATTTTGGGGTGTTACAACCCTCCCCAACTTAGGAGATTACGTCCTCGGAATCTTACCTCAATCAAACAGCTCGGAATAGGCTTCCTTCATCTTGCTCTCTAGCTCCCAAGTAGCATGCTCACCAGCAGCTCCTACCCAAACCACCTTCACCAACTTGATTTATTTTCCCCTAAGGGTCTTTACTTCTCGGTCTTCAATTCTGATCGGTATTGTCTCCACAGTGAGGTCGTCTCTCACTTGCACATCATCCATTTGAATGACATGGGGCCGGTCAGAACATACTTCCTCGGTTGAGATACATGGAACACATCGTGCAAATTTGTGATTGGGTGGCAATGCAATTTGCACGCCACCTTCCCAACTCTCCAAGATTTGATAGGGTCCAATGAAACGAGGTGATAGTTTCTTGGACCTCGAGAGCTCGCGTCCAACTCGATCCACGGGGGTGACTCTAAGGAATACATGGTCGCCGGCTTGAAATTCTAAGTCTTTCCTCCTTTTGTCATGGTAACTCTTACATGCGCTTTGTGGACGCCTCATCTTCTCTCTCGATCACCTTAACCTTCTCGGTAGTCTCTCTAACCAACTCGGGTCCTAACACAACCCTCTCTCTGTTTCATGCCAACATAGTGGAGTCCTACACCTACGGCCATACAATGCTTCAAATGGTGCCATTCCAATACTTGAATGATGATCGTTGTTGTAAGTGAATTCTATCAATGGTAGATACTGAATCCCACGCACCTCCTTGCTCAAGCACACAAGCTCTCAATAAGTCTTCTAAGGATTTGGATAGTCCTCTCGGATTGACCATCGATCCCGAGGATGGTATGCCGAGCTCAACCGCAACTTGGAACCCAACGCCTCTTGCAAGGGATCTCTGTCTGATACAATACTCAAAGGGATTCCATGAAGCTTCACAATGACATTGATATAAATTTTTGCTAACCTCGGCACTGGGTATGTGATGTTAATAGGAATAAAGTGTGATGACTTTGTCAGCCTATCAACAATCACCCAAATGGTGTCAAACCCTCTTGTTGTCCTCGGCAACCCGGTTACAAAGTCCATGGAAATGCTGTCCCACTTCCATTCAGGAATATGCAACGGTTGCATCAACCCTGCCGGCTTCTGGTGCTCCACCTTTGACTTCTGGCAAGTCAAACAAGCATAGACGAAACGAGCTACATCCTTCTTCATTCCTTGCCACCAGAATAATTTCTTCAAGTCTTGATACATCTTCGTAGCTCCTGGATGGATACTCAACCGACTTTTGTGACACTCCTCCAGAATTGCCTTCTTGATCTCCTAATCATCAGGTATACATATTCGACCTCTGAACCTCAACAATCCTTGCGCATCCAACTCAAAATCTTTGTTATCAGCTCGGCCAACTCTCCCAGACACATCAACCAACTTCACATCGACCTTCTGTGTTTCCCTTATACTAACCATGAACTCATTGGTGATCTTCAGCATCCCCAACTTAACACTCCGAGGTGTTACTTCACATACTAGACTCAAATCTCTAAACTGTTCAATCAATTCCAGCTCCTTTACCATCATCGATGACATATGCAGAGATTTCCTACTCAGCGCATCAGCTACAACATTGGCCTACCCTGGGTGATAGTTCAGACCGAAGTCATAGTCTTTCAATAACTCCAACCATCTCCTCTGCCTCATATTCAATTCCTTCTGATCAAACAAGTACTGTAAACTCTTGAGATCACTAAACACCTCGAACCTCGAACCATAAAGGTAATGCCTCCATATCTTCAATGCAAACACTACGGCAGCTAGCTCTAAATCCTGAGTGGGGTAATTCTTTTCATGAGTCTTCAGTTGCCTTGAAGCGTACGCCACTACTTTACCTTCTTGCATCAGCACACAGCCCAAACCTAACTTAGATGCATCACAATAGATCACAAAAGGATCCTCTGGATTAGGCAACGTCAAGATCGGCGACGTTGTCAATCTCCTTTTCAACTCTTGGAAACTCTCCTCGCATCGGTCATCCCATACGAAAGCCCTATCTTTACATGTCAATTGGGTTAATGGCAACGCCAATTTGGAGAAACCCTCAATGAATCTTACAGTAATGTAGGCTAACCCCAAGAAGCTCCTCACGGTGGTGACTGGGTGCCTCCCACTTCAAACACGCTTCAATCTTTGAAGGGTCCACTGCAATCCCATTCTTTGGAAATCACATGGCCTAGGAAACTCACTTCCCTCAACCAAAACGCACACTTGGATAGCTTCGCATACGCCTTCTTCTCCTTGAGAACCTTCAAGACTACCCCTTAAGTGCTCGGCATGCTCTTCCGCCGACTTGGAGTAGACCAAGATATCGTCTATGAACACTACCACAAACCGATCTAAGTACTCATGGAAAATACGATTCATATACTCCATGAATACCCCTGGACACCGAATGGCATTACTAAGTACTCGTAGTGTCCATACCGAGTTCTAAAAGCCGTCTTTGATACGTCTTCGTCCTTCACTTTGATTTGATGGTAGCCCGACCTCAAATCAATCTTGAAAATACCCGAGCACCCACTAATTGATCCATCAAATCGTCAATTCTTGGTAGTGGATACTTGTTCTTAATTGTAACCTTGTTCAAGTATGCGTAGTCCACGCACAACCTCATGCTTCCATCTTTCTTCTTCACTAGCAACACAAGTGCTCCCCACGGTGACACGCTTGGTCTCACGAATTTCCTTTCTAGCAATTCTTCCAAGCTGTTTCTTGGCTCGGACGACTCGGATGCAGAGACATCCTATAAGGTGCCATAGACACGATCTTGTTCGAGAATCAATTCTATGGTGAACTCGATCTCTCTCGGGTGGCACATCAGAATTTCTTCAGAAACACCTCGGCAAACTCTCCAACCACTGCAGATCTTCAATCTTGACTTGATTCTCTAAACTCAGTCTATTAGCACACATGGCGTAGAAATGAAGGAATGAGTTGCGCCGGTATCTATAATTGCAACTAGAGGAACACCGTTGATATAACACGTACACTGTGATTTCGTTTCTCTACCTCGGACCCACTAATGCAAACACTTTCCCACGCCTCTCTCTTGCTTGACTTTGGACACTTGGGACTGATGTGCCCCATCTCTCCACAATTGAAACAGACTATCTCCTTTCGCCCACACTCGGCAGATAGGTGGCCCTCCTTGCCACATCTATAACACCTCTTCACCTCGACCTTGCACTCCTCACCTTGTGCCCGGGCAATCCACACTTGTAACAGTCGGCCATAGCAGAGGCGTCTCCCTACTAGGCTTTCCTCTCCTGCGGAATTCCCCTTTCCTCTACCACCGGAATGGTCGTAAGGTTTCCAACTGATGCGAGGTTGAAAATTCTTCTTATCTTTCCCCAATTTCGGCTAGTAGCCATACTATCTTCTTCATAAATTCTACAACTTGTCCACCAACTCGAGAATACACCCTTATCCTTTGATACCCAATTGCTCGCTTGATTTCGGGCTTCAAACCGTTCTCAAACTTGATACACTTGGAGAACTCTGCAGTCGGTCCAGTGTAATGGGGGTAAAACTTTATCTGCTCGGAAAACTTGGCAGCATACTCCGACACCGTCATGTTACCTTGCTTGAGCTCCAAGAATTCCATCTCTTTCTTTCCTCTCACATCTTCGGGGTAGTACTTCCTCATGAACTCTTTCTTAAAATTCTCCCATGTGATCTCCTCCTCTGCAGCTTCCAAAATTGGAAGAACTCCAAGCCACCAGTCGTCGGCTTCCTCAGCGAGCATATGAGTCCCAAACCTCACTTTTTGCTCATCGGTGCAATCCATCACTCTGAATATTCTCTCTATTTCTTTTAACCATGCTAGAGCCCCATCAGGATCATATCTCCCCTTGAAGGTAGGACGATTCTCCCTCTGGAAAGTAGCGAGCCTACGAGCTCCAGCATCATCGGCATTCTGCTGAGGTCGATTCCCCATAGCATTTGCCAACGCCTCCTGTAACGCCCCAAAATAATTCGGGTGTCTATTTAATTAATTTAATTAGGTGCTAGTGGTTGATTATACCGAAATAACGATAGGGTATTTAAATTAATTAAGAGGTGGTGTGTTAATTAAAGAAGGTAGAGTTTAGTAATTAAATTAGGGAGTGGTGGGAGTAATTGAGTAGGGGTGCAAATAGGAGTTGGGCCTAGGGTTAATAGAATTAGAAGGAAAGAGAAATAGAGAGAGTGAGAGACAGACCCGAGAGAGGAAGGGAAGAGAAGGAACGCGGCGGTGACGGAGAAGAGAGAAGGGGAGCGCGACGGTGAGAGAGAAGAGAGAAGGGGGGCTCGCGACGGTGCAGAGAGAGAGAGAGAGAGTGGCCGAAGCTTCTCAAGGGAGAAGAAGAGGAGGTTTTGCGTGGAGGGAGATTCTCAAGTGGTTCTAGGTAAGGATTCTTGATCCTTTCTTTTCCAATTTCCATTCTTTCTCTAGTGTTGTAGTTTTAATCCCTAAGTTGTTGATTCTCCACGTTTTCCCAAAAGGAGGAGGAGCTACGGTTTTGCCAAAAAATAAGAGGAGAGAAGAGTTGCTTGCTTGGCTTGCTTGCTAGTGGGTTGGGTGTTAGCTTGAGGTTCATAGTTCATTCAAGGTATGGGGGCTCTTCTATACCTATAATAATTTTTAGGATTATGGTTATGTATAGGTTAGGTTGTTGGGTGCTCTAGACTATTGAATTGTTGAGTGTTTGAAATTGTTGAATTGTTGCATGTTTGGAGTGGTTATGTGATTAATTGTATTGTGTTTTGAGTCTAATTGGAATGCCATGTCTCTTGGTAACTTTGGAATAGATATGTTGTTGAATAAGCATATTACATGTTTGTAGAATTTCCTTAATGAAGGTGAGTGTAGATATGTGGAGATTTTGTAGTGTTGTTGAAATACTCAATTAAATTGTTGATGAATTATTGTGGAGAGATTGGATAATATATGCTGTTGACGTGTTGAATGAGCTTAGAGTAGTGGGTGTGTAGATGCTACGGCCTAGGCGCCAATTGCCTAGCAATCTGGCGCCGTGACAGTGTGCGTGGCTGGTGGGTGTGTGTGCTGGAGCAGGGCGCCAAAATTGGCTGCCCTGCGTGTGGAAATTGTGAGTGAACCGAGGGAGTGGGCGCCAAATGGCATGCCCGTGTCTGTGTGTGCAGTGTGTTTAGCACAGGCGCCAACTGAGGCGCCAAGTGCAGTGTACTGTGTGTGTGTGCAGGGCACAGGGCGCCAAATGGGCAGCCCTGGTGCGCCTGTGTCTCAGTCCCGTGTGTGTGTGTCTGAGCAGGGCGCCAAAATGTGGCTGCCCTGCGTGTCTGTGTGCGCCCAGTTGTGCAAGGCGTGGGTGTGTGCGTGTGTGTCTTGGGTGCAGGCGCCAAATGTGGCAGCCTAGTGCGCCCGGTTGAGCGGGTTGTGCACGTGGGTGTGTCAGTGTGTCGCGGTGGGGCGCCAAAGTGGCTGCCCCGTGGCGCCAAGTGGCGCCTAGTGTGGTTCCTAGGTGTCTTGTGGTCCCTAGGGTGTTAGTTGGTCCAACTCTCGTGTTGTGAAGTGATGGTGAGCTAAAATATTAATGAAGAGTATAAATTAAATTGTAACTAAGCGGAGTGTGAAAGCGGTGTGGGACTTCGGTCCAAAAAGCGATGAGACGCCCTCAAGGCTAATTTGTTGGTGAGATGGAGATGAGTTAATAACTGAAAAATGGTGAGCCTAATAAGTTGTGGCAATATGTGTGTTTGTGGTGCATTGACATAGAGCCTCATGATGCATATGCATAAAGCGATGTGTAGGCTTCAGCCAAAGCGACGTGGGACTCCGGTCCAAAGCGATGAGTGCCCTCAAGGCAAATAGTGGTGATGAAGGATCCTCATGCATGTTGCATACATGCATAAAAATCATACCATGTTAATGAATTTATTGATGATGTGTTGATAGTGCGGTGAATTAGTAATGTTTGTTGCCTTGCAAATATGTAATGCCTATCCTATCTATTATTATTTGTATAAAAGACTCACCCTACTGCGTCGTGTTGCCTCGTATGTCGACAACCTGCAGGTACCCGCGAGTGAGTGCATCCTTATGCCGGTCTTCTAGTAGTCATGTCTCAGCTCTGATATGTAGCACCAGGGGCGGGCGTAGTTGTTTTCATTATTCCTTTATTTAGTTGTTTTGATGTTGGACTTTATTCTTTGTTGCACTAAGTTTTCTATTGAACCTTTCGAGACTTCCATTTGTGTTGGAAGCGTGAATTTTATTACGGTGCTATGTATCGTGACTTGGAGCTTATCGTCATTTAGTTTTCGATTATTGAACTTTTAAAATGCTAGTTGTTTAAATGTGACACTTTCTTTCGCTGATAATTATTTTGAAAACTCTGATAATATTGTAAAGAATAGTTAGTTAGAAAGGGGGTGTTACACCTCCAACGCAGCAGCTATAGCAGACACAACCGACTTGAGCTAGGCACAACCATCACTCATGTGTACCTGCAAGTTGCCGACATGAGAAGCAACATAAAAGCAGCTAGGGTGAGTCTCTTAACACAAGTAATATAATGTGAAGAAGCTTAAGGTTAGAGATAGCACTAAAGCACCTCGGTTCAGCTAATACAGCCACTCACACCGATCAAAAACACATTGAAAGTGTCACACCGATCAAAAAATTTGTCACACCTCGGTTCAGCTAATTTGTCACACCGATCAAAAACACATTGAATTATGAAATGTATGCATGTATGCAACCCAACCACAGGGCATTATGCAATGAGGTACCTCCACCGTCGTTATTTAGCCTATCGGCTCTCCGTCGTTACTCCGTCGTTATTTGATATGGAGACCGAAGTCCTACCACATCGAGGCCGAAACCTCCTCCGTCGTAATATGCACATGAACATGTGACTTCATGACAAATGCAATCACACACAAATCAATCATAACGCATGTGAATGCTTACACCGTCGTTCACCGTCGTTACTCCGTCGTTCTACTCCGTCGCTCACACTGATGTCCACACCATCTAGACATCATCACAGTGCTAAGGTCGACCCTACTACACCGGTAGAATCACCCTAGGACCTACAACCGACCTCTCAATCACCTCGGCACTCCATGGTGGACTAATTGTCACACCGAGGACCGCAACGAAACTTAGGGACCAAAATGTCACCTAAGGACCAAAATGGACTTAATCGCTCCCGTACTTGGCACACTTGGTGCTAAAATAGCACTCACAGTGGCGTCCCACAATGTTCTAGGCAACATTGGCGCCTAACATCACCTCGGCACACTATGTGTGTACCTCGGCTAACTACTTTAACTCGGCATTCTACATCACCTCGGCACCTAGCTCAGCATTGGCACCTCGGCATGTTACACTCAAACCCTCACTTCGGTGACATACTCACAATTACGCGCTCCCTTACACTAAAATCGTCTAACTCATGGGGATTCACTTCTCGGCATTCCCTGGTTCAGTTCACCTACACTTAGGCATTTGGGCGTTTCACCTCGGTGACGCTACCTCGGCCTGAGGACCTCGGTTCACTCCCTCTTCACCTCGGTAACCTTAAGGCGAAACACCTACACTTCGGCTTATGCGTCCCTACCCCTCGCTAATGGTGTTTAGACACATACTCTCCCTCAAACTCACCAACAGACTCTCAACACTAAGACACTCTAGGCGTTGACTTCCCTCAACTCGGTTTCTCTCACTCTAAGCTGAAGGGTACTTCGGTTTACTCTGTTTCTTTACTTAAACCCAACATGCAACCCATTCTCAGCTCACCACACTCATGCACACTCGGATACTCACTCCATTTGGCTCTGATCCTCTCCCTAACTCTACATGCAAACTCATTTTCTTCACACTACACCGATTCACACTCTGATGCCTCACCATGCAATGCTCACTTCGTACCACACAGAACATAGAGTATTACACTCCACTCTCTTTCCCAACCGATCCACCATCGTACCTCACCACAAATCACAACAAAGAGCAAAACACAGTAAAACATGTTATGAACAACACATAAAACACACATGCAAGGTGATCAGAACCACTCACACCAAAATACTATCAAACACAAAACATTACAAGGATTAAAAGAGCCCCTAACTTTGATTATAACAGTAGAGACACACCCTCTTCACTAGCACTTCTAGGAATCCTTCAAGATTCAGCTCACTCTTCCCTTCGGTTCTCTTCCTTCTCCCTTCGGTTCTCTTCCTTCTCTCTAAGTCTCACTTCTCTCTACTTTCTCAATTTGGTAACTTAGACTATTTTTGGAATAATGGAATGGTCTCCTCTGAAGTCACCAATTAACATGTCCTAAGGGACTTAAATGAGGCCATGGCCTTACTACTAGGCCGTGGGCTTCTCTCTACCCACACCCTTTCCTAACTTAGACATTTTCCTAAAATGCAACACATGCTTAACCTTCACTTAATGAATTACTTGAGTTAAAAGTAAAATGTTGCAAACCCTTAATAACTCAACTAAGTTAATTAATTGAATTATTTTGGGAAGTGTTCTGATTAGCCACTTCTTTGAAGTGGCTATGAGTTACATGTTGCCTTGTTAGCCACTTGCGGATGTGGCTAATAGAGTTACATGTTGGCTTGGACACATCATTATTTTTATTTTCTTTTAATTTAAATTGTTGACATAGATATATTAATTAAATCCCAAATTAAACTAAAAATTTTGCAAGAGCTATCATCAACTTCACATTATTTTCTTCTTCACTGTTTCTCACAGAAGCAAAATGGGGTATCAAGTCATCAACAATAAATGGGTGAAAATGTATACAAGCCTCACAACACCATCAACAAGAACCACAACAACCACCTCGTCTACCATCAAATTTGGGTTTAATTTGGGATTAGGGTTTAATGTTGAATTTGAAATTTGTGGGTTTTAGGGTTTAATTTGGGATTAGCGATCACTACAAGAAAAATGGGTTTTTCCGGCGGATTTTTCCGCCAGAAAATACCCAAATTCGCCGCAAATACGTGATTTTCCAGCGGATTTTTTCGCCGGTAAATGTGTCGTCGCAACGTGTTTTCGGTGGAATATCCGCCGAAAATTTTCCGGCGGATTTATTCCGCCAAAAAATCCGCCGGTACTTTCAGGGGGAAAATCTGCCATAAAATATATTAAATCCGCTGCAAATTTTTTTGATTTTTTTTTTTCAAAATTCGCCGCAAACGCCAAAAATCCGCCGGAAAATTTGGACGAAAGTTCAAAAAATCCGCAGCAAATACCTTATTTTTAAAAAAATAAAAATAATTTTTAATAACTTATTTTAAAAAAACTATATAATCACAGAAAAAATGATCCATACATTAATTTATAGGTGCAAAAAAATGAAAACCATTTATGCAACTTATCACCATGAAGCTTCAAATTATCATGTAGGAAAGAGTTCTTTTTCACCAACTTGATGAACGGGGAAGTTGAAACGCTTGAAGAAATAAAGACAACATCAAAACAAAGTGATTGTGAGAAGAGAAGAGAAAGAGAAAGATTTGAGAGAGGAGAAGAGAAAGACTAAACTTATAAGAAGTTTGAGTGAAATTGTGAGAATGGATAATGGGGAATAATGAAAAATAAATTTAGCATTTGCAGCGGATTCCTTAACTCAAACCGAGGCGCATTTCCGGCGGATTCGTGTGCGTTTGTCGCGGATCCCTTCCCGATGCGCATTTCCGGCGGATTCGTGTGCATTTGTGGCGGATTTCATTATTTATTTTTTTTGAATTCATTAACTCAAACTGAGGCGCCTTTCCGGTGGATTCGTGTGCGTTTGTGGCGGATCCCTTCTCGATGCGCATTTCCGGCGGATTCGTGTGCGTTTGTGGCGGATTTCGGTTTTTTTTAAATTATTATTTTTTCAGCTTAAATCCGCCGCAAGTGACATATATATCCGCCGCAAAATTTTCAAGCTGTGATAAATCCGCCGAAATCCCACAAGATCCGCTGAGAATTTTTGTCGGAAAATATCCGCCGAAAAGTATAATAATCCGCGAAAATGTTAAGCGGATTAATTCCGCCGGAAAGTCTTACCCGGAATTTCCACTTATTCTTGTAGTGGTTTAATGTTGAATTTTAAATTTGTGGGTTGCAAGGTTTAACTTGGAGTTTAGAAGGGAGGGGTTTTGGTTTTGTTTTCCTCTCTTTTTTTGCTCTTCTTATTCCCAACCATGAGTGTATTCCAAACCTTTACAAAGCACCGTGTTCAGGTCTATTAAAGTGGTGGTGATGGCGAAGAAATAGAATAATGGGGAATAATGAAAAATAAATAAAAAAGGCTTAAATATATGTTACCCCATTGCAAATATACCAATTATCCATTTACCCCCTGTAAAAATAAAACTCTTGAAAAAGACCTTGCAAATATTAAATGTTTCTAGTTACCTCTTGTTGTTAGATTATGTTAACAGTGATAAGTGTATATATGCTGAAACACTTAGTATTGCAGGGGGTAAATGGATAATGAGCATATTTGCAGGGGGTAAATGGATAATGAGTATATTTAGAGGGGGGAAACATATATTTACGCAGGGGATAAATGGATAATGAACATATTGAAGTCACTAGTGTGATAAGGAAGGGGGTTGGAATTGTGACCCTTTTAAAATTGTCTTGAAATAAAAGAACTTTGATTCACAAGTGTTGGTTGAGAATCAAGTGAGTGAGTGTAATAGGTTATACATGCGCCGTGCCAAGAGAGGAGGAAAAGAAGAGGATTTCGTGACTTGAAGCTTGGATTGTTGCGGTGGTTTTGTTCGTGACTCCATAAAGGTTCATTTCTACGGTTTATTCAAGGTAAGGGGAGTCTCACTCTATAATAGAGGATATAATAGGTTGTATAGGAGTCATAGGGTCTCTATTTGTTGATAATTGAATGATTGATTGAATTTGATTGAGTGAATTTGATGAAATTGCATGAAAAATTGATTTAGGCGTGAGTTAGGGTTTTTCAATGTATGATTTCGTGATTTTGAGGTAATTGATGATTTGAGTGTGCAATTGTTTGTTAATTTGTGAAATTGGAGGTGTTAGAATGATTATAATGTGGATTGGTTTGAGAGGATTGGTAGAATTTGGGGATTTTTGATGTTGGGGCGCCATATGGCTAGGAATGGTGCGCCCTGATTCCATATGTGAGGGTTTTCGTGATGTGTTCTTTGTGCGGCGCCAATTTCCTAGAGAAATGGCGCTTGTGTCACCTTATGCTTGATGGATCAGGTGAGTGAGTTCTTTGTGCTGGCGCCAAAATGTGGGCATTTTGGAGCAGGGAGTGAAACTTGCATTTCGAACATATTTCCTCGTGCCAAATTTTGTATTCACCGCCAACTTTCAATTTTAAGTGTTTTGGCTCGAGTGGTTTTTACAGTTTGCGGTGTTATTTTGAAAATGTCGGTGGGGCTTGTTTTTGTGTGTGTTTTGGGGCCGGGAGTGAAACTTGTATTTCGAACATATTTCCTCGTGCCAAATTTTGTATTCACACTGCCAACTTTCAATTTTAAGTGTTTTGGCTCGAGTGGTTTCTGATTCACAGTCTTATTTTAAAAATGTCTCGGTGGGGGTGATTTTGGGTGTGTTTTGGGGTCCGGGAGTGAAACTTACTTTTCTAGGCATATTTCATCTGTGCCAAATTTTGTGTTTACTGCCCAAATTCATTTTTAAACATTTTGGCTCGGGTGGTTTTTGGTTTGAAAGTGTTGGGTGAGCTGGGGTGCAGGGGGTATGTTGTCTTTGCGCCAAGGCGCCTAGTCTCTTGCACTGTGTCTTAGTTTGTGTGCAAAGCGTATGCGAGTTTGTGTCTAGGTCTGTGTTGCCCGAGGGGCGCCAGTTGCTAGAAAAGTGGCGCCAGTGGTTGTGTTGCCACGGGCGCCAAAATCTTTGAGTTTCTCGGCGCTAGTCTTGTGTGTGCACCGGGGGGCGAGAATGTGGGGAAAATGGCGCCTAGTCTTTGCCAAGTGCCTAAGAGAGTCTTTGTTTTGGTCCCTAGGTGACAGATTTGGTCCCTAGATGATTGTTTTGGTCCTAAATGGTGGTTTAGGTCCCCGAGTGAGTTTGGGTACTCTAGAGGAGATTAGTCCTTGGGACTTAATGGTGTTGAGAGTTTATAATGAGGTGATTGAGCATGCCATGGGGGCATGGGCGGAGGGCCAAGCCGGAGGGCTATAAAATGAGATTAACACTTGAGGTAAGAGTTAATGGGTGTATTGAAATTTTGTTTGAAATTGTGTTTGTGATGTACATGGAGTCTCATGCATACATTTGGTCATGATCGTAGAGTTTATAAAAAGATTGTGAAGTTTGAGGCGGCGGAGGGCCTTATAAAATGATTGTGAAGCTTTGAGGCGGCGGGAGGGCGAGTCATGAGGACTCCATTGTTGATGAGAATCTTGGGAGGCAAATGGTACCACATGCATACTTACATTGCATACATTCTCATTAGTGCATGAATATTGTTGAGTGATGATTGGTGTGTTTGAGTATGCTGTGAACTATGATTACACATATATTGCTTATTATCACTTTTATTATATAGTTCGAGACTCACCCTTCCTGTTGTTATTTACCACAGGTAGTCAGGAGTGAGGGCTTTCTACCTTCACTACTCCCCGAGTTGGTCTGCTCTGATACGTAGCACCTAGGGGTTGGGGTTTAGACTGTTATTGCTTGTTTTGCTCCTTGTTGAGCCTTATATGTATTTGTGTTGAGATTGCTGAGTATTACTTGAGATGTAGTTTATTTCCGCTGTTTGACCTGAGATTTTACCCCACGTGTTGTATGGTGTTATGTATCTATGCATGTTCTTTGGAAGGCCCGATCGTTGAGTTTTTGAGAGAGGAGCGTAACACTCCATTAGTAAAAATGATTTATGTTATACTATTAGTGTGCTGAATGACTATGGCTAAATTGTGGTGCGCCACTAAGGTCAGAATTTCTTTCGCTGGTGTATTTACAAGGGCATCACTAAGAGCCTTGCAAAGGAGGTCAATGCCTGTTGCAAGTAGTATCAGTTACCTGAGTAATCCCATAGTCAATCAGTTCACTATTTTATAACACACTAAACTAAAAGATGACCGAGAAAAGATTTTTGTATACTCACGATTTTTGATTTAAATTACAGGGTAGAAATGGGGTGTTACATTAGTGGTATCGTGAGCAAAAGTTTGGTCTGGTCAGGCCAAGTGTGTCGATCTGTCATAGTGTGTATGGCGGAAGGATCGATATGGCGGAAGGATCGATCTTGCTCTTCTTGAGGCCTTGCGGAACTATAAGCGCAGATTGTGGGTACCCAGCGAGAATAATGAGACCCGCACACGGCAGCGTTCGGAGAGAACCCCTACCTTCAGGGAGGTACAACCGGATGGTGCCTTGACTTGGTGAAGGAGATTGAGAGGATCTTTGGGGTGATTGGTTGCCTTGATGAGCGTAAAGTCAGTGCTGGTACTCATACTTTATCCGAAGAGGCGATGGACCGGTGGCTAGAGACCGGTGAGAGATTGGGTCTTTGCGGGAGGAGATCACTTGGGCTGTGTTCGAAGGAATTCTTGAGAAAGTATTTCCGGAGGACGTGAGAGAAGTAAGAAAGAGTGGAATTCCTTGAATTGAGGCGAGGGAAGTATACATTCTTGAATATCTTTTGCCAAGTTCACGGAGTTGGCCAAGTTCTATCCCCACTATCTTTGAGGTGGAGTGAATTCTCAAAGTGCATCAAGTTTGAGAATGGGTCGAGAGGTGATATCAAGCGGTGTGGGGTATCGAGAAAATTAGAGTATTTCTTGATCCGGTAGATTCTTCTGCAGGATATATGAGGAAGGCAAGCAATGCCCGCTCTAGGGTCATGAGAGACCGGAGGGGAAATTTCATCACGAGGTAAGCCTTATGAGACGTCTGGCGACAAAGGGAAGCAAAGGTATTCGGGTGGTAACAAGTACAATGGTTGAAAGCAGTCTGCTGAGGGTAGGAGGTACCATGAGGGCAAGAAGCCAAGAGGGAGAGGCGCCCCATCTCGATGTGTGTGTTTCAAATGTGACAAGCCAGTCACAAGAGCTTTGGTGTAAGATGGAAGTGAAGAGATGTTTTAGGTGTGGAAAGAGTGGTCACATGGCATCCGAGTGTGATCGCAAAGAAGGTGTATGTTTCAACTGTGGTGAAAATTTGGTCACATTAGCTTCAAGTGCCCCAAGCCTAAGAAGGAAAGATCTCTTTGGGAGGGTGTTTGCATTGGCGAGTTGAGAGGACCTAATGATATCCAGAGGTACATGTTTCATCTCTGGTACACCTTTAGTTGCTATTGTTGACACGGGTGCTACGCACTCTTTTATTGCATCTGTTTGTCTTTGAAAAGTTAAATTTAGTATTGTCTACTATGGAGAGAGGATGGTTATCGACACTCGGCTAAGGTCCGTGTAACTACTTCTACGATGTGTGCTAGGTGTCTCTGTCGGTCTGGCGAGAGATTTTCAGTTGATCTCGATTTGTTTGCCTTTGGGTGGGTTAGATGTGATTACGGGCATGGGTGGTTAGTAGATAACCACGTGCACATCAAGCTGCTCGATAAGTCTATTAGTTTTCTCCTTCACGAAGAGGAAGAGTCGCTCTATTTGTCTCACGAGCAATTGCGCGAGAGGTAATGAAAGAGGGTGGTCGGTTGTTTGCTTTGATTGCGTCCATGTCTGCGAGAACCAGCCGTGGTTGAGGGTTACTGGTGGTGTGTGAGTTCCTGAAGTGTTTAGGATGAGATTCCTAGTGTGCCCCCAGAGAGGAAGTTGAGTTGGGATTGAGCTTGTGCACAGTACTAGGCACTGTGTCTATGGCACCGCACAGGATGTCCGCTTCGAGTTATGCAGATTAAAGAAGCGATTAGAGGAGCTTCTTGAGAAGAAATTCGTGAGGCCTAGTGTGTCACCATGGGGAGCTCCGTTTTATTGGTAAAGAAGAAGGATGGGAGTATGCGTGCATGCGTGGACCACGCACGGTTGAACAAAGTGACTATCAAGAATAAGTATCCTCTCCGAGGATAGATGATCGATGGATCGGTGGTGGGTGCTAAAGTGTTTAGCAAGATTGACTTGAGGTCGGGTATCACCAGATTAAGGTGAAGGATGAGGATATCCGTAAAGCAGCGTTGAGCGAGGTATGGGCACTATGAGTACTCTGTAATGCCGTTTGGTGTCACAAATGCACGGGGTGTTTATGGAGTACATGAACCAAATTTTCCATAGCTATCCTGGATCGGTTTGTGGTCGTTTTCATTGATGATATTACGGTGTACTCAAAATCGAGGAAGAGCATGCGAGCACTTGAGGTTGGTGCTAGAGGTCTTGAAAGAGAGGAAGTTGTATGCGAGTTGTCAAAGTGTGAGTTCAGTTTGCATGAGGTGAGCTTCTTGGGTCATATCATTTCGGTGATGGTATAGTTGTGGACCCGACCAAGGTTGATGCGATGTTGCGGTGGGAGAGCCCAAAGTCCGTGGTCGAGATCGGGGAGTTTCTTGGGGTTGTTGGTTATTACGGGAGGTTCATTGAAGGGTTCTCTAAGCTAGCCCTTCCATTGACTCGATTGACTGTAAGGAAAGGCATTTGTGTGGGATGCAAAGTGTGAAGAGAGCTTCCAAGAGCTAAAGAGGAGGTTGACCACGTCTCGGTGTTGGTGTTACTGTGCGGAGCAACCATTTGTTGTGTCTTGTGATGCTTCCAAGATGGGTTTGGGAGGTGTATTGATGCGAGGATGGGAAGGTGGTTGCTTATGCGTCCGACAGTTGGACCCATGAGAAGAACTATCCTACTCATGACTTGGAGTTAGGCTGCGATTGTGTTTGTGTTGAAAATGCTGGAGGCACTATCTCTATGGTACTAGATTCGAAGTGTTTAGTGATCACAAGAGTCCGAAGTACTTGTTTGACCGAAGAGGTGAATATGAGGCAGAGGCGTTGGTTAGAGTTGTTGAAGGACTATGATTTCGGCTTGAACTATCACCCCGCAAAGCTAATGTCGTGGTGATGCTTTGAGTCGGAAGGCGTTGCATATGTCGGCTATGATGGTGAGAGAATTGGAATTGATTGAGCAATTAGTGACTTGAGCTGGTTTGTGAGGTGACACCCCCAGTGTCAGTTGGGGGATTGAGAATTGGGAGCGACTTCTTGGTTAGTATCGAGCGCCAGGAAGTTAGATGTGAAGTTGGTAGATTTCTTTGGTTCTTTGGTGAGCAAAGTGTTGATGGGGATTCTGATTGGATTCCCGAGGGTGTGTTGAGGTTGAGGGACAGAATTTGTGTTCGGATGATCTTTGAGTTAAAGAAGATGATACTTGAGGAGAGCCATAGGAGTAAGTTGAGCATTCATCCAGTGCTACTAAGATGTACCATGATCGAAGAAACTATTTTGGTGGCACAGTATGAAGAGAGATGTTGCGCGATTTGTATATGCATGTTTGACTTGCGAGAAGTCAAAGATTGAGCACGAAGCTGCGGGGTTGATCTTTATGCCCAAAAATTTAAAAAGTGATTATTCAAGTTATTTAATTAAATAATATTTTAGTTGGCAATATTAACATAATAATAAGGTAATTAATTTAATTAAGGAGTGCAATGTGGTAAATTAATAGAGAATATTTAATTAAGTAGGGAGGATGTGGAAAAGTAGTTAGGAGGTGCAAATAGGGCCCATTGTAGTTAAGTGGCCCAAACCCAGTTAATAAAAGCACTAGGGTCTTAGGAGAAACCCTCATTAGAAGCCAAATTGCCAAAAATTTGAAAGGAGAGAAGAGTGAGAGTGAGAGGCGCGCGGCTAGGGTGAGAAGAAGAGAGGAGTTTCGTGAAGCTTGGAGAGGAATCAAGGCTTGGAGTGTTGGTGTTTTGGGAAGAATTGCTTAGGGTGGTCCTCTCCTTCAAGTTTTAACAAGGTATGGGGTTTCTCTAGCATATTTAATAATTTATAAATCTTGAAACATAGGGATTAGGGGTTAGGGGGAATTTAGGTGGATAATTTGTAATGTATATATGTGATTAGGTGATTATGGGCTTGACTTTCATTAATATATGGTGTGATTATACATGTATATATGTTCTTGATGATTATTGAATTAATTGGTGTATGGAAATTGTATTGGGGTAATTGGGTGTTGATGTAACATGAATTAAATAGGAGGATATACACGTTTACTAGGTGTTTGGGTGATAGAGGTTAATGGGTATGAAGGTGCTTAGTTGTGGTTGAGTTTCTATAGAAGTGAGGTGCTGTGAATAGTGTTAGGGGCGCCAATTCCATAGGAATTTGGCGCCTGTGCCCCTGTTGGTTCGGTTTAGAGGGGTGTGCAGGGAGGGGGGCGCCAGTTCTGCAGAATTTGGCGCCTGGTGTTGCTGTTGGGTGGGGTGTGCTCGGTTTGAGTGGTGAGCAGGGGAGGGGGGGCGCCAAAATGCAGGAATTCTGGCGCCTGGTGTGTGTTTAGTGTGTGTCTGTGCGTGTTTGTGCAGCAGGGAGAGCGGCGCCAATTCCCCGAAAATGGCGCTGGTGTGTCTAGCATTTGTGTGTTCTTTGGTTTAGTGAAGGGGCGCCAAATTCCCAGGAAAAGGGCGCCCTGTGTGTGTTTAAGTGTGTGGTCAGTGCTGTGCAGGTGAAGGGGCGCCATTTCCACATGAAATTGGCGCTGGTGCTGCTATGCGCGAGGACATCTTTGTGTGCGTGTGTGAGCGATACAAGGCGCCCGATTTGGCTGCCCAGTGCGCTGGTGGCGCTGTGTCTAGGCAAAGTACGTTTGGAGCGTGAGCGATATATGGGCGCCATTTGGCTGCCCTGTGCTGTTTTGGCGCCTAGGAGTGAAAGGGTGTCTAGGTGAGTGTCAAATTAGTCCCTAGGTGCTGAAATAATTATTATGGTGTCAAAATAGTCCCTAAACGTTAAATTAACTATTATGGTGTTAGATTGGTACTTGGGTGTGGAATAGGTCCCTAAGAAGTGTTTGATCCCTAGGTGTGAGTTTAGTCCCGGGCGTTGACTTTAGTCTTTAAGATGACCTTAGTCCTTTGGTGTGGAAATACGTAGTGGTGTTCTCTAATCCCCGTAGGTGTATTAGATAAGGTGTTATAAAATAAATGGTGAGTATATTGGTGATGGGAGGTCTATGACTCTCCTTGGTGATTTGGTGAATGTACATGTAATTATTGATGAGCATGCTATTGCTTTATTTTGGGTGTATTGGTGTTTTTGGTGCATAGTCATGGCGTCGCATAATCATATGCATTTTGGTGAATAGGCTTCGGCCTCTTAAAATATTTTGGTGTTTGGTGAATGCCCACAAGGCAATTTTTGGTGATGGATCCACATGCACGTGCCCAGTGGAGTTTTAGGTTGCATTGCATACACTGCATACATATTATGGTGTAACTGTTCTGGTGTGATTGTAAATGGTGTAATTGTTCTCTGGTGTGACTGTAATTGGTGTAACTGCCATTGGTGTAAATGCCTTAATAGTGCGCTTAAATGTGTTGTGGTGTGCCTGTTTCTCCGTGTTTCTCGCTTTATTTATTATTATCTATGCAATGAGACTCACCCATTCTGCTTGGAATGTTGCTCTTATGTGGCAACGCTGCAGGTGACAAGATGGCGAAGGTGACTAGAGATCCTTCATCTAGTATGGTCGAGTCGCTCTGATACGTAGCACCGGGGGGACGTTATCTGTTATTTGTTATATCTTTGAACTATTGTTTAATGTTGCTTTTCTTTTCCACGGTTGTAATAATTTCCCCAGATATTACCTAGTGCTATGTACCCTGCGTTTGGAGTTTTATTTTAATTATTCTTTTTGGAGTTTTGAAAAGGTGTTTTGTTTTAAATGTGACACCCTCAAGTGTTCACTCTAAAAGTTTATCGCACTCTGATTTTCAAATAGTAGTTGTGTAGAAGGGGGGGTGTTACAAGTGGTATCAGAGCATAAGTTCGGTCTGTCCGGCCAAGTGTGTCTGTCCGTCATAGCGTATATGACAACTAAGTAGTGTTAGTCCGGTTCTGAAATGATGTTAATCTTTGCGGTGTTAGGTTGAGATGGCTCGGAGGGTTGATCTTGCTCTTCTTTGAAAGCGTTGCAAGCTATTGCTCGAGCGATGGGGAACCAGCGGAATGGTGGAGAGGAGGCTGAAAACCGTAAGTTGGCCACGTTCCAAAGGGAGAGTCCGCCCACTTTCAAAGGTCGGTATGATCCTGATGGAGCTTTGGCATGGTTGAAGGAGATCGAGAGAATTTTTGGGTTATGGATTATACTTTGCACGAAGGTAAGGTTTGAGTGCGCATATGCTAGGTGAAGAGGCGGATGGCGGTGGTTGGGAATGTCGCGAAGGTTAGAAAATCTTTGGTGAGGAGTTACTTGGGAAGTTTTCACTAGAGAGTTCAAGAGAAAGTACTACCCGGAGGATGTGCGAGCTAAGAAGGAAGTGGAATTTCTGGAGCTAAAGCAAGGAAACAAGGCGGTGGTGAGTATGCCGCCAAATTTGAGGAGTTGGCCAAATTGCTGTCCCTACTATGCTAATGATTTGATTCGGAGTTCTCAAAGTGTGTTAAGTTTGAGAGTGGATCGCATACGATATCAAGAAGGCGATTGGGTATCGTGGAGATTAGAGATTTTGCTAGATTAGTTGATAAGTGTAGGATTTTTGAAGAGGATAGTTCTGCTGCCTACAAAAGTTTGTGAAGGAAAAGAGAAATTCTCGGTTCCCGTGCGAAGCCCTATGAGGTTTCGGGAGGTAAGGGTAAGGGAGAGGAGAGTTCGGGCAAGAAGTCAAGTGGGGAGAAGGCTGCTGCGGGTATTGTGTGCCACAAGTGTGGAAAGCGGGACATAAGAGTCGGAGTGCATGTCCAACAAGTGCTTTAAGTGCGGGAAGGAAGGTCATGTAGGCTGCGAAGTGCGAGAGAAGCGGATGTGGTCTGCTACAACGGTGTGGGAGATGGGACACATTAGCACCAAGTGTCCCAGCCGAAGAAGGAGAGGTCCAGCGGGAGGGTGTTTGTCTTAGCCGGTTCGGAGTCTACAGAGGAGTGACGGTCGTATTTAGAGGTATGTAATTCGTTAAGAGTGTTCTCTAAAATCTATTGTTGTGTGGTGATGATTGAGTTGTGTAGTGTCTATAGTATTTAAATTTTCGAGGGCGAAAATGCCTAAGTGGGGAGAGTTATAACGCCCCAAAAATTTAAAAAGTGATTATTCAAGTTATTTAATTAAATAATATTTTAGTTGGCAATATTAACATAATAATAAGGTAATTAATTTAATTAAGGAGTGCAATGTGGTAAATTAATAGAGAATATTTAATTAAGTAGGGAGGATGTGGAAAAGTAGTTAGGAGGTGCAAATAGGGCCCATTGTAGTTAAGTGGCCCAAACCCAGTTAATAAAAGCACTAGGGTCTTAGGAGAAACCCTCATTAGAAGCCAAATTGCCAAAAATTAGAAAGGAGAGAAGAGTGAGAGTGAGAGGCGCGCGGCTAGGGTGAGAAGAAGAGAGGAGTTTCGTGAAGCTTGGAGAGGAATCAAGGCTTGGAGTGTTGGTGTTTTGGGAAGAATTGCTTAGGGTGGTCCTCTCCTTCAAGTTTTAACAAGGTATGGGGTTTCTCTAGCATATTTAATAATTTATAAATCTTGAAACATAGGGATTAGGGGTTAGGGGGAATTTAGGTGGATAATTTGTAATGTATATATGTGATTAGGTGATTATGTGCTTGACTTTCATTAATATATGGTGTGATTATACATGTATATATGTTCTTGATGATTATTGAATTAATTGGTGTATGGAAATTGTATTGGGGTAATTGGGTGTTGATGTAACATGAATTAAATAGGAGGATATACACGTTTACTAGGTGTTTGGGTGATAGAGGTTAATGGGTATGAAGGTGCTTAGTTGTGGTTGAGTTTTTATAGAAGTGAGGTGCTGTGAATAGTGTTAGGGGCGCCAATTCCATAGGAATTTGGCGCCTGTGCCTGTTGGTTCGGTTTAGAGGGTGTGCGGGGAGAGGCGCGATTCTGCAGGTGGCGCTGGTGTTCTTTGTTGGGTGGGGTGTGCTCGGTTTGAGTGGTGAGCGGGGGGGGCGCCAAAATGCGAGAATGCAGCGCTGGTGTGTGTTTAGTGTGTGTGCATGCGTGTTTGTGCAGCGAGGCGAGAGAAGAAGCGCCAATTCCCACGAAAATGGCGCAGGG
Organism: Oxytropis ochrocephala; assembly: GCA_020916435.1. Classification (NCBI taxonomy): domain Eukaryota; kingdom Viridiplantae; phylum Streptophyta; class Magnoliopsida; order Fabales; family Fabaceae; genus Oxytropis; species Oxytropis ochrocephala. The sequence continues at coordinate 35,431,667 of CM037095.1, forward strand.
TGTGTCTAGGCCGTGTGTTCTTTGGTTTGGTGAAGGGGCGCCAAATTCCCGGGAAAAAGGGCGCCTGTGCGTGTTCTGTGTGTGTTTAAGTGTGTAGTCGATCTTTCATGCAGTGAAGGCGCCATTTCCACATGAAATTGGCGCTGGTGCATATTCTTGTGAGGACATCTTTGTGTGCGTGTGTGAACAGTACAAGGCGCGGTTTGCTGCCCAGTGCGCTAGTGGCGCTGTGTCTAGGCCAGTCTGTTTGGAGCGTGAAGCAGTATATGGCGCCATTTGGTCGCCGCCTGTGCGCTGTTTTGGCGCTAGGAGTGAAAGGGTGTCTAGGTGAGTGTCAAATTAGTCCCTAGGTCTTTGAAATAATTATTATGGTGTCAAAATAGTCCACTAAGCGTTAAATTAACTATTATGGTGTTAGATTGGTACTTGGGTGTGGAATAGGTCCCTAAGAAGTGTTTGATCCTAGGTGTGAGTTTAGTCCCGGGCGTTGACTTTAGTCTTTAAGATGACCTTAGTCCTTTGGTGTGGAAATACGTAGTGGTGTTCTCTAATCCCCGTAGGTGTATTAGATAAGGTGTTATAAAATAAATGGTGAGTATATTGGTGATGGGAGGTCTATGACTCTCCTTGGTGATTTGGTGAATGTACATGTAATTATTGATGAGCATGCTATTGCTTTATTTTGGGTGTATTGGTGTTTTTGGTGCATAGTCATGGCGTCGCATAATCATATGCATTTTGGTGAATAGGCTTCGGCCTCTTAAAATATTTTGGTGTTTGGTGAATGCCCACAAGGCAATTTTGGTGATGGATCCACATGCACGTGCCCGGTGGAGTTTTGGGTTGCATTGCATACATCGCATACATATTATGGTGTAAGCTACATTGCAGTGTGATTGTAAATGGTGTAATTGTTCTGGTGTGTGGTGTAATGGTGGTGTAAGCGCCATTGGTGTAAATGCCTTAATAGTGCGCTTAAATGTGTTGTGGTGTGCCTGTTTCTCCGTGTTTCTCGCTTTATTTATTATTATCTATGCAATGAGACTCACCCATTCTGCTTGGAATGTTGCTCTTATGTGGCAACGTGCTGCGGTGTGATGCGAAGGTGACTAGAGATCCTTCATCTAGTATGGTCGAAGTCGCTCACGATACGTAGCAGGGGGCGTTATCATTATTTGTTATATCTTTGAACTATTGTTTAATGTTGCTTTTCTTTTCCACGGTTGTAATAATTTCCCCCGGATATTACCTAGTGCTATGTACCTGCGTTTGGAGTTTTATTTTAATTATTCTTTTGGAGTTTTGAAAAGGTGTTTTGTTTTAAATGTGACACCCTCAAGTGTTCACTCTAAAAGTTTATCGCACTCTGATTTTCAAATAGTAGTTGTGTAGAAGGGGGTGTTACAAGTGGTATCGAGCATAAGTTCGGGTGCTGTCAGGCCAAGTGTGTCTGTCATAAAGTCATAGCGTATATGACAACTAAGTAGGTGTGTGCATGCGTCGAGTTTTGGGGAGCTTGCAGGAGGCTTTGGGGTCCAAGCTGAGGTTGAGTTCAGCTTATCATCCTCAGACTGATGGTCAGACAGAGAGAACCATCCAGTCTTTGGAGGATCTTTTGAGAGCTTGTGTGCTAGAGCAGGGAGGTGCGTGGGATACACATCTTCCACTGATTGAGTTCACTTATAATAATGACTATCATTCGAGCATTGGGATGGCTCCTTTTGAGGCCTTTGTATGGCGGAGAGTGCGAGAACTCCTTTGTGTTGGCATGAGTCCGGTGAGAGTGTTGTTCTTGGACCAGAGTTGGTTAGGGAGACTACTGAGAAAGTGAAAATGATCAGGGAGAAGATGAAAGAGTCTCAGAGTCGGCAGAAAAGTTACCATGATCGGAGGAGAAAGGACTTGGAGTTTCAGGCTGGTGAGCATGTGTTCTTGAGGGTCACGCCTATGGTGGTGTTGGGCGTGCTCACGAAGGCAAAGAAGTTAACTCCAAGGTTTATTGGACCGTACCAAATCACCGAGAGGTTGGAAAGGTTGCTTATAGGGTGGCCTTGCCGCCTAATCTTTCAAACTTGCATGATGTTTTTCACGTGTCACGACTTGAAGTATATTCGGACTGTCTCATGTGATTCACATGGATGATGTGGAGAGTGCGTGAGAACCTCTTTGTGGAGACTATGCCGGTGAGGATTGATGATAGAGAAGTGAAGGTGTTGAGAGGAAAGACATTGCCTTGGTCAAGGTAGTGTGGTTGGGAGCTCTTTGGTGAGAGTATGACTTGGGAGTGGAAAGCAAGATGCGGAGTCCTATCGAGTTATTCGACTCGGTATGAATTTCGAGGACGAAATCTCTAAGTGGGGAGAGTTGTAACACCCCGAATAATTTAATTAAGGAATTGATTAAATTGTTTAGGTGTTGCACTAAATTTTTAATTATATTAAATTATAATATGGTGTTTATAATTTAGTAATTATTTTAATTGAAGGGGATGGTGGAAGAAATGGAGAAGGGGTGTAAAAAGGGCCCAAAAGCGCATGGCCCAATGTTTATATACCCAAATTAGGTATCACTTCTCATTTGTGAGAAGTAAACGAAAAAGAAAAGAAAGGAGAAGAGAGTGAGTTAAGTGCTACTGCGTGCAAGAGAGGAGGAAAAGAAGAGGATTTCGTGACTTGAAGCTTGGATTGTTGCGGTGGTTTTGTTCGTGACTCCATAAAGGTTCATTTCTACGGTTTATTCAAGGTAAAGGAGTCTCACTCTATAATAGAGGATATAATAGGTTGTATAGGAGTCATAGGGTCTCTATTTGTTGATAATTGAATGATTGATTGAATTTGATTGAGTGAATTTGATGAAATTGCATGAAAAATTGATTTAGGCGTGAGTTAGGGTTTTTCAATGTATGATTTCGTGATTTTGAGGTAATTGATGATTTGAGTGTGCAATTGTTTGTTAATTTGTGAAATTGGAGGTGTTAGAATGATTATAATGTGGATTGGTTTGAGAGGATTGGTAGAATTTGGGGATTTTTGATGTTGGGGCGCCATATGGCTAGGAATGGTGCGCCTGATTCATATGTGAGGGGTTTTACGTGATGTGTTCTGGTGTGCGGGCGCCAATTTCCTAGAGAAATGGCGCTGTGTCACCAGAGTGATGGATCGGGTGAGTGAGTTGTTGTCTGGGCGCCAGAATGTGGGCATTTTGGAGCCCGGGGAGTGAAACTTGCATTTCTGAACATATTTCCTCGTGCCAAATTTTGTATTCACCTGCCAACTTTCAATTTTAAGTGTTTTTGGCTCAGTGGTTTTTCAGTTTGCGGTGTTATTTTGAAAATGTCAGGTGGGGCTTGTTTTGTGTGTGTTTTGGGGCCGGGAGTGAAACTTGTATTTACAGAACATATTTCCTCGTGCCAAATTTGGTATTCACCGCCAACTTTCAATTTTAAGTGTTTTGGCTCGAGTGGTTTCTGATTACTGGTCTTATTTTAAAAATGTCTCGGTGGGGTGATTTTGGGTGTGTTTTGGGGTCCAGGGAGTGAAACTTACTTTTCTAGGCATATTTCTTTGTGCCAAATTTTGTGTTTACACCGCCCAAATTCATTTTTAAACATTTTGGCTCGGGTGGTTTTTGGTTTGAAAGTGTTGGGTGAGCTGGTGGCAGGGGGCGCTAAATAAGCTGTGTCTGCCCAAGGCGCCTAGTCTGCTGCTGTGTCTTAGTTTGTGTGCAAAGCGTATGCGAGTTTGTGTCTAGGTGCTGTGTTGCCTGTGGGGCGCAGTTGCTAGAAAAGTGGCGCCCGGTGGGTGTGTTGCCACGGGCGCCAAAATCTTTGAGTTTACGGCGCTAGTCTTTGTGTTGCACCGGGCGCGAGAATGTGGGGAAAATGGCGCCTAGTCTTTGCCAAGTGCCTAAGAGGGTCTTTGTTTTGGTCCCTAGGTGACAGTTTGGTCCACTAGATGATTGTTTTGGTCCTAAATGGTGGTTTAGGTCCCCGAGTGAGTTTGGGTACTCTAGAGGAGATTAGTCCTTGGGACTTAATGCCATTGAGAGTTTATAATGAGGTGATTGAGCATGCCATGGGGGCATGGGCGGAGGGCCAAGCCGGGAGGGCTATAAAATGAGATTAACACTTGAGGTAAGAGTTAATGGGTGTATTGAAATTTGTTTGAAATTGTGTTTGTGATGTACATGGAGTCTCATGCATACATTTAGGCTGTGATCGTAGAGTTTATAAAAAGATTGTGAAGCTTTGAGGCGCGGGAGGGCCTTATAAAATGATTGTGAAGCCTGAGGGCGGCCGGAGGGCCAGAGTCATGAGGACTCCATTGTTGATGAGAATGCCGGAGGGCAAATGGTACCACATGCATACTTACATTGCATACATTCTCATTAGTGCATGAATATTGTTGAGTGATGATTGGTGTGTTTGAGTATGCTGTGAACTATGATTACACATATATTGCTTATTATCACTTTTATTATATAGTTCGAGACTCACCCTTCCTCGTTGTTATTTACCACGGTAGTCGGGAGTGAGGGCTTTCTACCTTCACTACTCCCAGAGTCGGTGCCGCTCGATCACGTAGCACCTAGGGGTTGGGGTTTAGACTGTTATTGCTTGTTTTGCTCCTTGTTGAGCCTTATATGTATTTGTGTTGAGATTGCTGAGTATTACTTGAGATGTAGTTTATTTCCGCTGTTTGACCTGAGATTTTACCCCACGTGTTGTATGGTGTTATGTATCTATGCATGTTCTTTAACCCGATCGTTGAGTTTTTGAGAGAGGAGCGTAACACTCCATTAGTAAAAATGATTTATGTTATACTATTAGTGTCTTTGAATGACTATGGCTAAATTGTGAGTGCGCCACTAAGGTCGAATTTCTTTCATTTGGTGTATTTACAAGGGCATCATCGGAGAGCCTTGCAAAGGAGGTCAATGCTGTTGCAAGCAAGTAGTATCGATTACAGAGTAATCCCATAGTCAATCGGTTCACTATTTTATAACACACTAAACTAAAAGATGACCAGAAAAGATTTTTGTATACTCTGATTTTTGATTTAAATTACCGGGTAGAAATGGGGTGTTACAGAAACAATTCTTATTAGGTAAGTGGATGAGCCAAGAAGGGTGATTGAACTGTCTTCACAGTTATATAGAAGCGAGAAGGATCGATCGATTTCTTTCACTCTCTTCTCACAGTTGTTTCACAATTGTTTTAGGTAGAGTTTTGCTGTACATGTTGTGTCTAGTCTATAAACTACTTTTTAAGAGTTTCAAAACATTTTATAGTCTTTAGAAAGTTCTGAGAAGGGTTGAAAAACTCTTGTTCTAGTTATTTCTAAGAAGGGTCAAAAGTGACTTTTCTCCGATTTTCAAAAATCTCTCCACAAGAGGAGTATTTCTCAAACAGTAAACTAAAGACTTAAAGTAGTAAATAAAACATTGATTTATAGTGGTTCACCCAAAGATAACATGGGCTACTCCACTCCTCACACCCAGTGAGATCTTCCACTATTTTCCAATTAGTTTACACCCTTTCACACTTCACACAAGTTGAAAGCTCTTGGTAGTTTTATTCTCACAGATCTACCTACAGTATACTCCACTAATAGACTTCTTCAAAGCTATTAGACTGCTTTTAACACAAAGCACTCACTTCTCAAGTCCTACAGCAACGCATGCTACTTGAGAAGGTTCTCTATTCAAGGTTCTTTTGATTACAAGGGTTTTGGGGTTACTTAGAGCTTGGTTGACATATAGGATACACATGAATGTATTACAACACAAGACTTAATACATACTCAGAGATTAGGTGAGTCCTTTTTGGTTTAATTGCAGCTGAGTATGGAAGTGAGAAAACTTGAATGTGTGAGAAGGTTGATATCTCAGAATTTAATTCACTCTCTTGAAGATCAATGAAGACCAGAGCTATTGTTTTATAGAGTTGTTGTAGCCCTTTAACTCCTGGTCCAAGAAATAGAGTTGTTGCATCAGAAACTAGATGTTTCGAGCCGTTGCAAATACGCTCATGTGCTGTCACTATCACGCTGCAGAATACAACAGTTATCACCCCTCTTGTAACACCCTAAATGATTTAATTAAGTAATTGATTAAATTATTTAAAGTGTTGCACTATTTTAATTATATTAAGTTATAATATAGTATTTTATTTGATAGAAGGGAGTGGTATTGGAAATACCGGGGCTGCAGATATGGGCCCAAGAGCCCAAGCCCAATGACTTATGTAACACCCTAAATAATTTAATTAAGCAATTGATTAAATTATTTAAAGTGTTACACTATTTTAATTATATTAAATATAATATGGTGTATTATAATTAGTATTTTATTTTAATAGAAGGGAGTGGTATTGGAAATAATGGGAGGCTCTTTATTATGGGCCAGAGCCCAAGCCCAATGACTTAGGCTCCTAGGGTCGGTGCATTTCGCACAAAGGGAGAAAGAAAGAAAAAAGCGAAAGAAAGGGAGAGAGAGAGGAGAGAGCACGGCGCTAAGGAGAAGGAGAAAGGAAGATTTTGATCGCACCAAGCAAGGAGAGCTCATTTGTTCTTTGTGGTTTTTGCACGTGACTCAAAGAGAAGGAATTTCTACGGTTGAAATAAGGTAAGGGAGTCTCACTCTATAATAGAGGATATAATAGGTTGTATAGAGTCACGAGTCTTGATTTGATGTTATTTGATTGTTAATTGAGTTGTTGTTGGGTGAATTTGAGAAATTGCATGCTAAAAATCGATTTAGGGCTTTAATTTGGGGTTTTATGTTCTTGATTGGTTTTGCACATGTTTGAGTGTTATGGTATGAAATTGAAAGTGTTAATAAGATTATAATTTGTGTTTGAGTGATATAAGATGACTTGAATTGAAAGAATTTGAGAAATTGGGGTTTTTTTGATGTATGGGCGCCAACGTGCTAGGGATTTGGCGCCACGTATGCTATGCTTGATGCTTAGGTGTAAGAGTGTCACTTTGCCCAGGCGCCATATTTTGGGAAAATGGCGCTGGGTTATCTGTTCACGTCTTGGGATTGTGTGCGTGTGCGAGTGTTCTTTGCTTAGGCGCCAAAATTCTTTGGGAAATGGCGCCCAAAGGTGCCTTTGTTTGAAGTCTTTGTGAGTGTGTGTTTGTTGTCTGGCGCGATTTGCTAGGAATATGGCGCCACGTGTGCCTGCTTCACGTGCACCTATGGGGTGTTTTGAGTGGAACTTGATGTTCTAAGCATATTTCACCGAGCCAAATTTTGTAATCACCTGCCCAAACTTCATTTTAAACATTTTGGCTCGAGTAGTTTTAGTTTTGCACGTGTCAATTGGGAGATGTCCTAGTGAGCAGTGCACGTGGCGCTATATGTGTGCGCTTTATAGGGTGGGTTAAGTGAAACTTAGAGTTCTATACATATTTTATTGTGCCATATTTGGCAATCACCGCCCAAAAACATTTTTAAACATTTTTGGCTCGAGTAGTTTTCTGTTTGCATGTGTCATTAGAGATGTGCTAGTGGGCATTCTTTGTGGCGCTATAAGTGTGCGCCTAGGGGTGGTTTGAGTGAAACTTAGAGTTCTAGGCATATTTTACCGTGCCATCTTTTTTGCGATTGCATGCCCAAAAACAATTTTATGCATTTTGGCTCGAGTGGTTTTTCTGTTTACATGTCTTTGTGTGTCTTTGGGTCAGTGTAGGGCGCCAAAGCAGTCTTGCCAGGCGCTAGCGGCGCGTGTGCAGGCGTATGCAGGCGTGTCTTAGTTTGTGTCTAGGATTTGCCTGTGGGGCGCAGATTGCTAGAAAAGTGGCGCCCGTGGTGTGTTGCCACGAGCGCCAGATTGCTTGAGTTTTCGGCGCTAGTCTTTGTGTTGCACCGGGCGCGAGAATGTGGGGAAAATGGCGCTAGTCTTTGCTGGTGACTAAGTGAGTCTTTGTTTTGGTCCCTAGAGGGACAGTTTGGTCCCTAGGTGATTGTTTTGGTCCTAAATGGTGGTTTAGATCCCTGAGTGAGATTAGTCCTCTAATTTTGAATATGTCCTTGGGACTTGAGTATGTTGAGTTAGCAACTGAGATGATTGAGGATGCCATGGGGGCATGAGCCATGGGGGCTAGAGCCATGAGGGCTATAAACGATATTAAATATGAGGTGAGAAAATAATATATGAAGTGATATTGTAAATGTGCTTGTGTTGTATTCATGGAGTCTCATGCATACATTCGGCTGCGGTCGCGACGTTATAAACTGATTGTGAGGCCATGAGGGCCAGAGTCATGAGGACTCAATTTGAGAATGATACTGCCATGAGGGCAACTGGTACCACATGCATGACTGCATTGCATACATTTCCATAAACGCATGAGTGTTATTGATTAATGAATGGTTTGATTAGGTGTCTTTGTGAATCGTGGTTCGTGTGATGCTATGATGGTATCTATATTGCTTATTATCACTTTTATTATATAGTTCGAGACTCACCCTTTATGTTGTTGTTTACCACAGGTAGTCATGAGTGAAGGCTTGCTGTAACGCCCCAAATTTTATTAGAAATTATTAGGAGTTGATTTGATAGGTGAGTGGACCAAATTGGAGAGTTTTTGGCATAGGGACCATGTTGAGAAGGACTAAAATTGATGTTAGAAATACTTAATATATGATGATGATTATTATTATTATTATTATTATTGTTATTATTATTATTATTATTATTATTATTGTTATTAAAAAAAAAACAAGTTTCTAGGGAAAACCAAAGTGGTTATGGGAGAGAGGAAAAGTAGGAGGAAAAGTAGTGTATGGTTGGGAATTAAAAATCAAATTAAAAATAGGGTATTTAATTTAATTAAGGAGTGGGGTGTAGTATTTAAATGGGGAGTATTTTAGTTAAATAGGGAGGATGTGAGAAAATAATTAGAGGTGTGCAATTAGGGCCCAATGGAGTTAAGTGGCCCAAACCCAATTAATAAAACCCTTGGGTCTTAGGAGAAACCCTCATTAGAAGCAAAAGATCAAAAATTAGAAAGGAGAGGAGAGTGAGAAGAGTGCGACGGCTAGGGCTTGAGAGAGGGAGAGATTGCGTGAAGAACCAAGAAGGAAGAAGAAAAACGTGGATTGTTGGTGTCTTGGGAGGTGTCCTTGAGAGCTTTGGTCTTCTTCTTCAATTTAAAAAAAAAGGTATGGGGGCTCTCTTTCGTAGTTAATAATTTATAGAACATGAACCCATAGGGATTAGGTGTTAGGAAAAATTGTATAATTGATTCTTGGTGTGCTTGAAGGATTGATTTGAATGACTATACTCTCTGTTTTCATGTTTTATGTTATTCTTTATTTGGAATAATATATAGGTTGTTGTTTTATATGTCTTATGGTGTTGTTTCTTTGTTTGGGAGATAAAAGGTTGTTGTTTTATGATTTATATTCTTTGTTTCTTTGTTTGGACAAATAAAAGGTTGCTTTTTTTTTCATGTTTTATGGTGTTTGTTTCTTTGTTTTGGAAAATAAAAAGGAGTCTTTATTTTTATGATTTATGTCTTTATTTCTTTGTTTTGGAAAATAAGGGGTTCTTTGTTTTCATAACTCAATGTTTGTTTTTTTTATTGAATATGATTCTTTATTTTCTCTTAAAAATTATGTGTTGTTCTTTATTTTAATTGAAATATGAACTTTGTTTTCTTTATAAATTATGGTTATTTTTAGCGAAAAATTCTCTTTATTTTCCCTCTGTTTCTTCTTTTTTTTGGTGTTGTCACGCGCTCAAAGAGCTCTATTTTCACTCCGTCTTTGCATTTGTTTTGAATTGAATTTTCTGCGATCTATGCAAATGAAAGGGGCGTGCTAATGTGGTTGTTTTTATACATAAATAAAAGAAAAAGGTGATATTTTATTACTATCCTTGGAATTTAATTGTGTTGTTTTCCCAACTTTAAAGGTGATGTTTCCTTCTAAATTTTAAATGTGTTGTTACTAAATTCTAAATGGGTTATTTCTCAACTTTAAAGGTGGTGTTTCTTCCTAAATTATAAATGTGGCGTTTCTTTCTAGATTTTAAATGTGTTGTCACTAAAAGTCTAAATGTGCTGTTTTCTCAATTTTTAAATGTGGTGTTTACGATGATGCGGTGATATAATTGTGATGGTTATGACTGTGATGTTATGATGATGTGATATAATTGTGTTGGTTTAGTCCCTGGCGTTGACTTTAGTCCTTTGGTGTTCTTTTAGTCCCTTAGGGTGTCGTTTTAGATATTGTAGAGTTACTATTTATGGTGATGTATATTAATGGTGAGTATATTGGTGATGAGAGGTCTATGACTCTCCTTGGTGATTTGGTGAACCTACATATAATTATTGGTGAGCATGTTATTGCTTTATTTTGGTGTTTTGGTGTTTCTGGTGCATAGTCATGGTGTCGCATAATCATATGCATTTTTGGTGAATAGGCCTCGGCCTCTTAAAATATTTTGGTGTTTGGTGAATGCCCTCAAGGCAATTTTGGTGATGGATCCACATGCATATGCCTAGTGGAGTTTTGAGTTGCATCTCATACATTGCATACATGTTCTGGTGATTGATTGGGTGTTCATAAATATAATAGTGTATTGGTGTAACTGTATTTATGGTGTGCTTAGTATTTGGTGTATGCTTGTATTTGGTGTAAATTTGTAGTTATGGTGTATTTGGTGTAATGCTGTACTTGGTGTATGCTGTATTTATTTGGTGTAATTGTAGTTATGGTGTATTTGGTGTAACTGTACTTGGTGTAACTGTATTTGGTGTAACTGTATTTGGTGTAACTGTATTTGGTGTAACTGTATTTGGTGTAACTGTATTAATGGTGTATGTGAATTGACTGTATCTCTTTGGTGTAACTATAATTCTCGGTGTAACTATAATTCTTGGTGTAATTGTATTCTTGGTGTAACTATAATTCTTGGTGAAACTATAATTCTTGGTGTAACTATATTCTTGGTGTAACTATAATTCTTGGTGTAAGCTGTATTCTTGGTGTAAGCTGTAGTCCCGTGTAGTTTGTATTAGTAGTGTATTTGAATTGATTTGTACCTTTGGTGTGGCTATTCTCTTTGTGTTTCTGTTTTATTTATTATTATCTATGTATTGAGACTCACCCTCTTTGCGTCGTGTTGCCTCGTATGTCAAGAAACTGCAGTGACAAAGGATGAAGGTGACTAGAGATCCTTCTTCTAGTATGGTCGAGTCGACTACGTCGCATGCACAGGGGTGTTTAGTTGTTATTTCTTTTATATTTGAACTAAGATGTTAAGTTATTATTTCCTTTCTTTGTAGTATTTTGTCCTCGGACATTGTTGGTGCTATGTATCATTTATGAAGTTTATTTTAATTAATATTTGGAGTTGTTAAGGTGTTTTGTTTAAATGTGACACCCTCGAGTGGTTGCACTAAAAGTTTTTTTTACGCACTCTGATTTTCAAAATTAATTAAATAGTAGTTATGGTAGAAGGGGGTGTTACATTAGTGGTATCGAGCGATTCGATCAATCGTCCGCCAAGTTGTCGAAGTCGTCGAGTCTATTAACCTTCGAGTCTTGGTACTCGTTCTAAGTTTTAGTTATGTTGTTGTCTATTGCTGTCAAATGTTGTGAACGTTTAAGTCTCGTATTGTCTGCTATGATTGATCTTGTATTGCCTGGTGTGTTCTCTGTGTCCCTTGTCGATCTTCGACAGAGACTTTGTTATGAATTTTTGTTTGCCGTTGGGTGGGGTAATTGTAATCTTGGGAATGAACTAGTTAGAGCATAACCATGTTCCTATTAGCTAAATTTTCGAGGACGAAAATATTCTAAGTGGGGGAGAGTTGTAACGCCCCAAATTTTATTAGAAATTATTAGGAGTTGATTTGATAGGTGAGTGGACCAAATTGGAGAATTTTTGGCATAGGGACCATGTTGAGAAGGACTAAAATTGATGTTAGAAATACTTAATATATGATGATGATTATTATTATTATTATTATTGTTATTATTATTATTATTATTATTATTATTATTGTTATTAAAAAAAAAACAAGTTTCTAGGGAAAACCAAAGTGGTTATGGGAGAGAGGAAAAGTAGGAGGAAAAGTAGTGTATGGTTGGGAATTAAAAATCAAATTAAAAATAGGGTATTTAATTTAATTAAGGAGTGGGGTGTAGTATTTAAATGGGGAGTATTTTAGTTAAATAGGAGGATGATGAGAAAATAATTAGAGGTGTGCAATTAGGGCCCAATGGAGTTAAGTGGCCCAAACCCAATTAATAAAACCCTTGGGTCTTAGGAGAAACCCTCATTAGAAGCAAAAGATCAAAAATTAGAAAGGAGAGGAGAGTGAGAAGAGTGCGACGGCTAGGGCTTGAGAGAGGGAGAGATTGCGTGAAGAACCAAGAAGGAAGAAGAAAAACGTGGATTGTTGGTGTCTTGGGAGGTGTCCTTGAGAGCTTTGGTCTTCTTCTTCAATTTAAAAAAAGGTATGGGGGCTCTCTTTCAGTAGTTAATAATTTATAGAACATGAACCCATAGGGATTAGGTGTTAGGAAAAATTGTATAATTGATTCTTGGTGTGCTTGAAGGATTGATTTGAATGACTATACTCACTGTTTTCATGTTTTATGTTCTTTATTCTTCGTTTGGAATAATATATAGGTTGTTGTTTTATATGTCTTATGGTGTTGTTTTGCTGTTTGGGAGATAAAAGGTTGTTGTTTTATGATTTATATTGCTGTTTCTTTGTTTGGACAAATAAAAGGTTGCTGTTTTTCATGTTTTATGGTGCTTTTTTCTTTGTTTTGGAAAATAAAAAGGGTGCTGTTTTTATGATTTATGTGCTGTTTGTTTGTTTTGGAAAATAAAGGGTTCTTTGTTTTCATAACTCAATGTTGCTGTTTTTTTTATTGAATATGATTCTTTGTTTTCTCTTAAAAATTATGTGTTGTTCTTTGTTTTAATTGAAATATGATTCATTGTTTTTTCTTTATAAATTATGGTCATTTTTAAGCGAAAAATTCTCTTTATTTTCCCCTCTGTTTATCTTTGTTTTTGGTGTTGTCACGCGCTCAAAGAGCTAACATTTTCACCCGTCTTACGCCATTTGTTTTTGAACTGAATTTTCTGCGATCTATGCAAATGAAAGGGGCGTGCTAATGTGGCTGTTTTTATACATAAATAAAAGAAAAAGGCTGATATTTTATTACTATCCTTGGAATTTAATTGTGTTGTTTTCCCAACTTTAAAGGTGATGTTTCCTTCTAAATTTTAAATGTGTTGTTACTAAATTCTAAATGGGTTATTTCTCAACTTTAAAGGTGGTGTTTCTTCCTAAATTATAAATGTGGCGTTTCTTTCTAGATTTTAAATGTGTTGTCACTAAAAGTCTAAATGTCTTTGTTTTCTCAATTTTTAAATGTGGTGTTTACGATGATGCGGTGATATAATTGTGATGGTTATGACTGTGATGTTATGATGATGTGATATAATTGTGTTGGTTTAGTCCCTGGCGTTGACTTTAGTCCTTTGGTGTTCTTTTAGTCCCTTAGGGTGTCGTTTTAGTCATTGTAGAGTTACTATTTATGGTGATGTATATTAATGGTGAGTATATTGGTGATGAGAGGTCTATGACTCTCCTTGGTGATTTGGTGAACCTACATATAATTATTGGTGAGCATGTTATTGCTTTATTTTGGTGTTTTGGTGTTTCTGGTGCATAGTCATGGTGTCGCATAATCATATGCATTTTTGGTGAATAGGCCTCGGCCTCTTAAAATATTTTGGTGTTTGGTGAATGCCCTCAAGGCAATTTTGGTGATGGATCCACATGCATATGCCTAGTGGAGTTTTGGGTTGCATCTCATACATTGCATACATGTTCTGGTGATTGATTGGGTGTTCATAAATATAATAGTGTATTGGTGTAACTGTATTTATGGTGTAACCGTATTTGGTGTAACTGTATTTGGTGTATGCTGTGTAGTTATGGTGTATTTGGTGTAATCGCATACTTGAGTGTATCTTGTATTTGGTGTATGCTTGTAGTTATGGTGTATTTGGTGTAACTGTACTTCTGGTGTAATTGTATTTGGTGTAATCAGATTTGGTGTATGCTTGTATTTGGTGTAAATTGTATTTGGTGTAAATCAGTATTAATGGTGTATGTGAATTGACTGTATCTCTTTGGTGTAACTATAATTCTCGGTGTAACTATAATTCTTGGTGTAATTGTATTCTTGGTGTAACTATAATTCTTGGTGAAACTATAATTCTTGGTGTAACTATATTCTTGGTGTAACTATAATTCTTGGTGTAACTGTATTCTTGTGTAACTGTAGTCTTGGTGTAAATTGTATTAGTAGTGTATTTGAATTGATTTGTACCTTTGGTGTGGCTATTCTCACGTGTTTCTGTTTTATTTATTATTATCTATGTATTGAGACTCACCCTACTGCGTCGTGTTGCCTCGTATGTCGGCAACCTGCAGGTGACGGTGACTGAAGGTGACTAGAGATCCTTCTTCTAGTATGGTCGAGTCAGCTCTGATACGTAGCACCGGGGGGTGTTTAGTTGTTATTTCTTTTATATTTGAACTAAGATGTTAAGTTATTATTTCCACTGCTGTAGTATTTTGTCCTCGGACATTGTTGGTGCTATGTATCATTTACTGAAGTTTATTTTAATTAATATTTGGAGTTGTTAAGGTGTTTTGTTTAAATGTGACACCCTCGAGTGGTCGCACTAAAAGTTTTTTTTACGCACTCTGATTTTCAAAATTAATTAAATAGTAGTTATGGTAGAAGGGGGTGTTACACTTGCTACCTTCACTATTCCCCGAGTCGGTCTGCTCTGATTTGTAGCACCTAGGGGATGGGTTGTAAACTTGTGTTTGATCTGTTTTGCTCCTTGTTGAGCCTTATATGTATTGTTTTGAGACTACTGATTTAACTGTTGAGATTATGGCACCGTACCGGATGTCAGCTTCTGAGTTGTCAGAACTAAAGAAGCAGTTGGAAGAGTTACTTGAAAAGAAGTTTGTGAGGCCTAGTGTGTCACCATGGGGAGCTCCAGTTTTGTTGGTTAAGAAGAAAGATGGGAGTATGCGTCTATGCGTGGATTACAGACAACTGAACAAAGTAACTATCAAGAATAAGTATCCTCTCCCGAGGATAGATGATCTGATGGACCAGCTGGTGGGTGCTAAGGTTTTTAGCAAGATTGACTTGAGGTCAGGTTATCATCAGATAAAGGTGAAGGATGAAGATATCCGTAAGACCGCGTCAGGGGCGAGGTATGGGCATTATGAGTACTCTGTAATGCCGTTTGGTGTCACAAATGCACCAGGGGTGTTTATGGAGTACATGAACCGAATCTTCCATAGCTACTTGGGTCGGTTTGTGGTTGTGTTTATTGATGATATTCTGGTGTACTCTAAGTCCGAGGAGGAACACGCAGAGCACTTGAGGTTGGTGCTAGAGGTGTCTTTGAAAGAAAAGAAGTTGTATGCCAAGTTGTCAAAGTGTGAGTTAGTTGCGTGAGGTGAGCTTCTTGGGTCACATTATTTCGGTGATGGTATAGCTGTGGACCCAGCCAAGGTTGATGCAGTGTTGCAGTGGGAGAGCCCAAAGTCTGTGACTGAGATCAGGAGTTTCTTGGGGTTGGCTGGTTACTACAGGAGGTTTATTGAAGGGTTCTCTAAGCTAGCCCTTCCATTGACTCAATTGACCTGTAAGGGAAGAGCCTTTGTGTGGGATGCAAAGTGTGAAGAGAGCTTCCAAGAGTTGAAGAGAAGGTTGACCACGTCTCCAGTGTTAGTGTTGCCTGTGCCGGAGCAACCTTTTGTGGTATACTGCGATGCTTCCAAGATGGGTTTGGGAGGTGTGTTGATGCAGGATGGGAAGGTAGTTGCTTATGCGTCCCGACAGTTGAGGACACATGAGAAGAACTATCCTACTAATGATTTGGAGTTAGCTGCTATTGTTTTTGTGCTGAAGATTTGGAGGTACTATCTCTGTGGTACCAGATTTGAAGAGTCTGAGATACTTGTTTTATAACACCCCCTTCTACCATAACTACTATTTGAATTATTTGAAAAATCAAAGTGCATAAAAATTTTCAGAGCAGCCACACGAGGGTTCCACATTTAAACAAAACACCTTTCAAAACTCCAAAATGACTAATTAAAATAAAACTCCAATGTAGATGATACATAGCACCAAAATAATATCCGGGAATAAAATATTACAGCAGTGGGAAAATAACAACTTAAACAATAGTTCAAAATGTAAAGAAATAACAACCAAACGTCCCCCCGGTGCTACGTATCAGAGCGACTCGACCATACTGGGAAAAAGATCTCTAGTCACCTTCAGTCACCGTCACCTGCAGGTTGCCGACATAAGAGGCAACACGACGCAGTAGGGTGAGTCTCAATGCATAGATAATAATAAATAAAGCGAGAAACACAGTGAAATAGGCACACCAGAGAACAATCAATTCAGGTACGCCAGATATACAGTTAAAACAAGTACGTCGTAATTACAGGTGAGTCTATTCAAATACACCAGGAATACACAGTTAAGACAGGCACACTCTAATACAGTCAACTCCAATACACCATTATTTTAAGAGCACCTAAACAGTCACCGACAATTGAATGTCATGCATGAGATGCAACCCAAAACTCCACTGGGCATATGCATGTGGATCCATCACCAAAATTGCCTTGAGGGAATTCACCAAAACACCAAAATATTTTCAGAGGCCGAGGCTTATTCACCAAAAATGCATATGATTATGCGACACCATGACTATGCACCAAAACGTCAAAACACCAAATAATTCATTAATATGCTCACCAACTGTTTATATACTCACCTAATCACCAAGGGGTCATAGACCTCCCAACACCACATATGTAATCACCATTAATATATATCACCGTAACATGTCATATAAATAAGCAAAGGGTCACTAGTAATTAATTATCAAAACAGTAAATTCACTAGTGTCACGTAAGTGCCATCTACACGCCTATTCAAGTACCTGTCTAGCAACTATTACAAGCAAGACTATTCATGCAAGAGCAATTAAAATCCTTATTAGCATATCTTACTAACTACAAAGTGAGGGGTAATAACGTGAGGGAAATAGAATACTAGGGAGACATGATAGTTAGACATAATGGTACCTTCAAGAAACACGTTGCCATATTAAGGGGATGAAGTCTCAAGCAATACAGTAACTCATAATATACTTATATGGTATTATAAGTCTCATTAACAATACAAAGACATGAACAATTCGCAAAGAAAAATAATAGGCATCGTAATTGTCAGTACAATTTCAACAAGTAAGATCCAACGATCACTTTAAGGATTTCAAATATGGAGACATGAATCAACATATTAACTGATAAAAGGATTAAGTTCCGTGACAGATTGTCGACGTGTACAAGGGATGACTCCACATTGGATAGTAATTTCATTGGGTTGTGGTTGTGCAAATATTGTCTGTCATGAGATCGCTATTTTTAATAGAAACAAACTTCCATCACCATATGACGTAATTTATTCCCGGAAACCATAACTGTTTCTTTCATCCAAAACTCTTAAACTTAAAGTACCATGGAAGGTTTTAAAGAGTGTGATTACTCAACTCAATCATTCAAGCACATTATAAATCAACCAAATAATTACTCCTAACACCTAATCCCTATGTTTCAAGGTTTATAAATTATTAAATATGATAGAGAGCCCCCATACCTTGTTAAAATTGAAGAAGATAACACCAACAATCAAGAAGACCCCTCCAAAAACCCCAACAATCCACGCCTTCTTCTTCCTCCTTGCTCTTCACGCAAAATCTCTCTCTCTCTAGCCCTAGCCGTCGCACTCCCTCTCTTCACCTCTTCTCACTTTCTAATTTTTGATCTTTTGCTTCTACTCAGGGTTTCTCCTAAGACCCTAATGTTTTTATTAATTGGGTTTGGGCCACTTAACCCCAATGGGCCCTAATTGCACCTCCTAATTACTTTCTCACATCCTCCCTATTTAATTAAAATACTCTCTATTCATTCACTACACCCCACTCCTTAAATGAATTAATTACCTTATATTTATTTTAAATAAGGTCAACTAAATTATCACTTAATTAAATTATCTAATTATTTACTTAATCATTTTTGGGGCGTTACAACTCTCCCCCACTTAGGCATTTTTGTCCTCGAAAATTTAAGTATTATAGACACTACACAACTCAAACACTCACCACACAAACAATAGATTCTAGAGAACACCCTTAACGAAACACATACCTCTAAATGCGACCATCACTCCTCCGTAGGCTCCGTACCCGCCAGGACAAACACCCTCCCACTAGACCTCTCCTTCTTCGGCTTTGGACACTTGGTACTAATGTGTCCCATCTCTCCACAGTTGTAGCAGACCACATCTTGCTTCTCACACTTAGCAGCTATATGACCTTCCTTCCCACACTTGAAGCACTTGTTGACCATGCAATCTGGACTCTTATGTCCCGGCTTTCCACACTTGTGACACACAATACCCGCAGCAGCTTCTCCCCCACTTGACTTCTTGCCCGAACTCTCCTCTCCCTTACGCTTACCACTTGAAACCTCATAGGGCTTCCCACGAAACTGAGAATTCCTCTTTTCCTTCACAACCTTATAAGCAGCAGAACTATCTTCTTCATAGATCCTACACTTATCAACCAATCTAACAAAATCCCGAATCTCTTGATACCCAATTGCTTTCTTTATATCAGGGCGCAGACCACTCTCAAATTTGACACACTTGGAGAACTCCGAATCGGCTTCATTGGCATAAGAAGGACAGAATTTGGCCAACTCCTCAAATTTGGCGGCATACTCAGCTACCGTCTTGTTCCCCTGCTTTAGCTCTAGAAATTCCACTTCCTTCTTAGCTCGCACATCCTCAGGGTAGTACTTTCTCTTGAACTCTCTTGTGAAAACCTCCCAAGTAACTTCCTCACCAGCATTTTCTAACCTTCGCGACATTCCCAACCACCAGTCATCCGCCTCTTCAGCTAGCATATGCGTACCAAACCTTACTTTCTGCGCAGGCGTACAATCCATAACCCGAAAAATTCTCTCGATCTCCTTCAACCATGCCAAAGCTCCATCAGGATCATACCGACCTTTGAAAGTGGGCGGATTCTCCCTTTGGAACGTGGCCAACTTACGGTTTTCAGCATCCTCTCCACCATTCCGCTGGTTCCCCATCGCCTGAGCTATAGCTTGCAAAGCTTCAGCAAGAGCAGCATCAACCCTCCTAGCCATTTCAACCTAACAATGCAACATTAACACCAATTCAGAACCAAACTAACACAACCTAGTTGTCATAGATACTATGACTGACAGACTTGGCCGGACAGACCGAACTTTTGCTCTGATACCACTAATGTAACACCCCCTTCTACCATAACTACTGTTTGAATTATTTGAAAAATCAGAGTGCATAAAAATTTTCAGAGCAGCCACACGAGGGTGCCACATTTAAACAAAACACCTTTCAAAACTCCAAAATGACTAATTAAAATAAAACTCCAATGTAGATGATACATAGCACCAAAATAATATCCGGGAATAAAATATTACAGCAGTGGGAAAATAACAACTTAAACAATAGTTCAAAATGTAAAGAAATAACAACCAAACGTCCCGGTGCTATGTATCGTGAAGCGACTCGACCATCTTGGGAGAAGGATCTCTAGTCACCTTGATCCACCGTCACTGCGCAGTTTGCGAGCATACGAGGCAAGACGACGCAGATGAGGTGAGTCTCAATGCATAGATAATAATAAATAAAGCGAGAAACACAAGTGAAATAGGCACACCAGAGAACAATCAATTCAGGTACGCCAGATATACAGTTAAAACAAGTACGTCGTAATTACAGTTGAGTCTATTCAAATACACCGAGGAATACAGTTAAAGACAGGCACACTCTAATACGATCAACTCCAATACACCATTATTTTAAGAACACCTAAAGCGATCCACCGACAATTGAATGTCATGCATGAGATGCAACCCAAAACTCCACTGGGCATATGCATGTGGATCCATCACCAAAATTGCCTTGAGGGCATTCACCAAAACACCAAAATATTTTCAGAGGCCGAGGCCTATTCACCAAAAATGCATATGATTATGCGACACCATGACTATGCACCAAAACGTCAAAACACCAAATAATTCATTAATATGCTCACCAACGGTTATATACTCACCAATCACCAAGGGGGGTCATAGACCTCCCAACACCACATATGTAATCACCATTAATATATATCACCGTAACATGTCATATAAATAAGCAAAGGGTCACTAGTAATTAATTATCAAAACAGTAAATTCACTAGTGTCACGTAAGTGCCATCTACACGCCTATTCAAGTACCTGTCCAGCAACTATTACAAGCAAGACTATTCATGCAAGAGCAATTAAAATCCTTATTAGCATATCTTACTAACTAAAGAGTGAGGGGTAATAACGTGAGGGAAATAGAATACTAGGGAGACATGATAGTTAGACATAATGGTACCTTCAAGAAACACATTGCCATATTAAGGGGATGAAGTCTCAAGCAATACAGTAACTCATAATATACTTATATGGTATTATAAGTCTCGTTAACAATACAAAGACATGAACAATTCGCAAAGAAAAATAATAGGCATCGTAATTGTCAGTACAATTTCAACAAGTAAGATCCAACGATCACTTTAAGGATTTCAAATATGGAGACATGAATCAACATATTAACTGATAAAAGGATTAGGTTCCGTGATGCATTGTCGACGCGTGTACAAGGGATGACTCCACATTGGATAGTAATTTCATTGGGTTGTGGTTGTGCAAATATTGTCTGTCATGAGATCGCTATTTTTAATAGAAACAAACTTCCATCACCATATGACGTAATTTATTCCCGGAAACCATAACTGTTTCTTTCATCCAAAACTCTTAAACTTAAATTACCATGGAAGGTTTTAAAGAGTGTGATTACTCAACTCAATCATTCAAGCACATTATAAATCAACCAAATAATTACTCCTAACACCTAATCCCTATGTTTCAAGGTTTATAAATTATTAAATATGATAGAGAGCCCCCATACCTTGTTAAAATTGAAGAAGATAAAACCAACAATCAATAAGACCCCTCCAAAAACCCCAACAATCCACGCGTTCTTCTTCCTCCTTGCTCTTCACATAAAATCTCTCTCTCTAGCTAGCCTAGCCAGTGCGACTCCCTCTCTTCACCTCTTCTCACTTTCTAATTTTTGATCTTTTGCTTCTACTTGAGGGTTTCTCCTAAGACCCTAATGTTTTTTAATTGGGTTTCAGCCACTTAACCCCAATGGGCCCTAATTGCACCTCCTAATTACTTTCTCACATCCTCCCTATTTAATTAAAATACTCTCTATTCATTCACTACACCCCACTCCTTAATTGAATTAATTACCTTATATTTATTTTAAATAAGGTCAACTAAATTATCACTTAATTAAATTATCTAATTATTTACTTAATCATTTTTGGGGCGTTACATGTTTGACCGAAGGAGCTGAATATGAGGCATTGGCGTTGGTTAGAGCTACTGAAGGATTATGATTTCGGCTTGAACTATCACCCTGGCAAAGCTAATGTCGTGGCTGATGCTTTAAGTCGGAAAACTTTACATATGTCAGCTATGATGGTGAGAGAATTGGAGTTGATAGAGCGATTCCGTGATCCGAGTGCAGTTTGTGAGGTGACATGAGTGTCAGTGGGTATCTTGAGGATTGGGAATGACTTCTTGGTGAGTATCAGAGACGCTCAGAAGTTAGATGTGAAGCTGGTTGACTTGCTGGTTGCTGGTGAGCAAGCTGTGGATAGTGATTACAGGTTGGATACCCAGGGTGTGTTGAGGTTCAGGGACAGAATTTGTGTTCCTGATGATGCTGAGTTGAAGAAGATGATACTTGAGGAGAGCCATAGGAGCAAGTTGAGCATTCATCCGGGTGCTACTAAAATGTATCATGATCTGAAGAAACTGTTTTGGTGGCCTGGTATGAAGAGAGATGTAGCACAATTTGTATATGCATGTTTGACTTGCCAGAAGTCAAAAATTGAGCACCAGAAGCCTGCGGGGTTGATGCAACCTTTGGAGATTCCGGAATGGAAGTGGGACAGCATTTCCATGGACTTTGTGACTGGGTTGCCAAACACTGTGAGAGGGTTTGACACCATTTGGGTGATTGTGGATAGGTTGACCAAGTCTGCCCATTTTATCCCTATCAACATCACTTATCCTGTGCCAAAGTTGGCTAAGATTTATATTCAGGTGATTGTGAAGCTGCATGGGGTCCCGAAGAGTATTCTGTCGGACAGAGACCCGAGGTTTACGTCTGAGTTTTGGGGAAGCTTGCAGGAGGCTTTGGGGTCTAAGTTGAGGTTGAGTTCGGCTTATCATCCTCAGACTGATGGTCAGACAGAGAGAACCATCCAGTCCTTGGAGGACCTTCTGAGAGCTTGTGTGCTAGAGCAGGGAGGTGTGTGGGATACACATCTCCCACTGATTGAGTTTACGTATAATAACAGCTATCATTCGAGTATAGGGATGGCTCCTTTTGAGGCACTGTATGGACGGAGGTGTAGAACTCCTTTATGTTGGCATGAGTCCGGTGAGAGTGTTGTGCTTGGACCGGAATTGGTTAGAGAGACTACAGAGAAAGTAAAGATGATCAGAGAGAAAATGAAAGAGTCCCAGTCGTGAGAAAAGCTACCATGATAGGAGGAGAAAGGACTTGGAGTTTTGGTGGTGAGCATGTATTCTTGAGAGTCACGCTATGGCGGATGTTGGGCGTGCTCTCAAGGCAAAGACGTTAACTCAAGGTTTATTGGACCGTACCAAATCACCGAGAGGTTGGAAAGGTTGCTTATAGGGTGGCCTTGCCACCTAATCTTTCGAACTTGCACGATGTCTTCCACGTGTCACAGCTTCGGAAGTATATTCGAACCGTCTCATGTGATTCACATGGATGATGTGGAGGATGCGTGAGAACCTCACAGTGTGGAGACTATGCTAGTGAGGATTGATGATAGGGAAGTGAAGGTGCGAGAGGAAAGACATTGCCTTAGTCAAGGTAGTTTGGTTGGGAGCTCTTTGTGTGAGCATGACTTGGGAGCTGGAGAGCAGGATGCGGGAGTCGTATCCGGAGCTATTTGACTCAGGTATGAATTTCGAGGACGAAATTTCCTAAGTGGGGGAGAGTTGTAACACCCTAAATAATTTAATTAAGCAATTGATTAAATTATTTAAAGTGTTGCACTGTTTTAATTATATTAAATATAATATGGTGTATTATAATTAGTATTTTATTTTAATAGAAGGGAGTGGTATTGGAAATACCGGAGCTGCTGTTATGGGCCCAGGAGCCCAAGCCCAATGACTTAGGCTCCTAGGGTTAGTGCATTTCGCTCCAAAGGGAGAAAGAAAAGAAAAAAACGAAAGAAAGGGAGAAGAGAGGAGAGAGCACGGCGCTAAGGGAGAAGGAGAAAGGAAGATTTTGATCGCACCAAGCAAGGAGAGCTCATTTGTTGCTGTGGTTTTTGCACGTGACTCAAAGAGAAGGAATTTCTACGGTTGAAATAAGCTAAGGGGAGTCTCACTCTATAATAGAGGATATAATAGGTTGTATATGAGTCATAGAGTCTTGATTTGATGTTATTTGATTGTTAATTGAGTTGTTGTTGGGTGAATTTGAGAAATTGCATGCTAAAAATCGATTTAGGGCTTTAATTTGAGGGTTTTATGTTCTTGAATAGTTTTTGCGCATGTTTGAGTGTTATGGTATGAAATTTAATGTGTTAATAAGATTATAATTTGTATTTGAGTGATATAAGATGACTTGAATTGAAAGAATTTGAGAAATTGGGGTTTTTGATGTATGGGGCGCCAATGTGCTAGGGATTTGGCGCCACTGTATCAGATGCTTGAGTGCTTAGGTGTAAAAGTAAACATTGCCCGGGCGCCATATTCTTTGGGAAAATGGCGCTGGGTTACTATTCACGCATCTTTGGGATTGTGTGCGTGTGCGAGTGTTCTTTGCACGGGCGCCAAGTTGTTGGGGAAATGGCGCCCAGTGCCTTTGTTTGAGTCTTTGTGAGTGGGTGTTTCTTTGTCAGGCGCCGGTTGCTAGGAATATGGCGCCCTGTGCACTGTTCACGTGCACCTATGGGGTGTTTTGAGTGGAACTTGATGTTCTGAGCATATTTCACCGAGCCAAATTTTGTAATCACCTACCCAAACTTCATTTTAAACATTTTGGCCCGAGTAGTTTTAGGTTTGCACGTGTCAATTGGGAGATGTCCTAGTGAGCAATTCTGTGGCGCTATATGTGTGCGCCTATAGGGTGGGTTAAGTGAAACTTAGAGTTCTATACATATTTTACTGTGCCATATTTGGCAATCTCCTGCCCAAAAACATTTTTAAACATTTTGGCTCGAGTAGTTTTCTGTTTGCATGTGTCATTAGAGAGATGTGCTAGTGGGCATTGCTGTGGCGCTATAAGTGTGCGCCTAGGGGGTGGTTTGAGTGAAACTTAGAGTTCTATGCATATTTTACCGTGCCATCTTTTGTAGTTGCCTGCCCAAAAACAATTTTAAGCATTTTGGCTCGAGTGGTTTTCTGTTTACATGTGCTGTGTGTGTCGGGTGGAGGTCGGGTGTAGGCGCCAAAGCAGTCTTGCCAGGGGGCCTAGCGGCGCTTTGTGTTCGAGGCGTATGCAGGAATCGTGTCTTAGTTTGTGTCTAGAATTTGTCTTTCGCCCGGGGCGCCAGATTGCTAGAAAAGTGGCGCCCGATGGTGGGTGTGTTGCCACGAGCGCCCAGATTGCCGAGTTTCTGGCGCCTAGTCTTTGTGTTGCACCGGGCGCCGTAATGTGGGAAAATGGCGCCTAGTGCTGCCTGGTGACTAAGTGAGTGTTGTTTTGGTCCCTAGGGGACAGTTTGGTCCCTAGGTGATTGTTTTGGTCCTAAATGGTGGTTTAGGTCCCTGAGTGAGATTAGTCCTCTAATTGTGAATATGTCCTTGGGACTTGACTATGTTGAGTTAGCAACTGAGATGATTGAGGATGCCATGGGGGCATGAGCCATGGGGGCTAGAGCCATGAGGGCTATAAACGAGATTAAATATGAGGTGAGAAAATAATATATGAAGTGATATTGTAAATGTGCTTGTGTTGTATTCATGGAGTCTCATGCATACATTCGGCTGCGGTCGCGACGTTATAAACTGATTGTGAGGCCATGAGGGCCAGAGTCATGAGGACTCAATTTGAGAATGATACTGCCATGAGGGCAACTGGTACCACATGCATGACTGCATTGCATACATTTCCATAAACGCATGAGTGTTATTGATTATTGAATGGTTTGATTCGTGTACTGTGAACTGTGTCTGTGTGATGCTATGATGGTATCTATATTGCTTATTATCACTTTTATTATATAGTTCGAGACTCACCTTTCGTTGTTGTTTACCACGGTAGTCATGAGTGAAGGCTTGCTACCTTCACTATTCCCGAGTCGATGCCGCTCGTCACGTAGCACCTAGGGGATGGGTTGCAAACTTGTGTTTGATCTGTTTTGCTCCTTGTTGAGCCTTATATGTATTGTTTTGAGACTACTGATTTAACTGTTGAGATTATGGTTTATTTTTCCGCTGCATTAATGAGAAATTACCTTTCCACGAGTTTATTTTATGGTGTTACGTATTTGAACTGTTATTATGAGCTGAGCTGATTGTTGAGTGGTTTTTAAAGAGATTTGTGTAGCATCCCATTGGATGATTTCAATTAAGAAATGAAATTTTATACTCTGATTTTATTTAAATTTCTGGGGTAGAAATGGGGTGTTACAACTTAGGCTCCTAGGGTTGGTGCAATTCGCACCATTCACCAAAGAAAGAAAGAAACGAAAGAAAGGAAAAAAAGGAGAAGAGAGAAACGGCGCAAGAGAGAAGAGAAAGAGAGAGAGAGAGCTTCGCACCTTGAGAAGAAGGAAAGGAAGGAGTTGTTGTTGTGGTTTTTGTACGTGACTCCGTGAAAG
This sequence comes from Oxytropis ochrocephala, assembly GCA_020916435.1. NCBI lineage: Eukaryota > Viridiplantae > Streptophyta > Magnoliopsida > Fabales > Fabaceae > Oxytropis > Oxytropis ochrocephala. Next base: position 35,457,798 of record CM037095.1, read on the forward strand.
GGTTTCTCTACGGTTAATTTAAGGTAAGGGGAGTCTCACTCTATAATAGATAGTATAATAGGGTGTATGTAGATTATAGGGTAGAGCTTTTGTGTGGGATGCAAGGGAAGAGAGCTTCCAAGAGCTGAAGAGGAGGTTGACAACATCTCAAGTGTTAGTGTTGCCTGTGTCGGATCAACCTTTTGTGGTATATTGTGATGCTTCCAAGATGGGTTTGGGAGGTGTACTGATGCAGGATGGGAAGGTAGTTGCTTATGCGTCCAGACAGTTGAGGACACATGAGAAGAACTATCCTACTCATGATTTGGAGTTGGCTGCCATTGTATTTGTGCTGAAGATTTGGAGGCACTATTTGTATGACACTAGATTTGAGGTATTCAACGACCACAAGAGTTTGAGGTATCTGTTTGACCAGAAGGAGCTGAATATGAGGCAGAGGGTTTGGTTAGAGCTGCTGAAGGATTATGATTTCGGCTTGAACTATCATCCCGGCAAAGCTAATGTCGTGGCGGATGCTTTAAGTCGGAAAACTTTACATATGTCAGCAATGATGGTGAAGGAATTGGAGTTGATTGAGCAATTCAGTGATTTGAGCCTGGTTTGTGAGGTAACACCGCAGAGTGTCAGATTGGGTATGCTGAGGATTGGGAACGACTTATTGGTTAGTATCAGAGACGCCCAGAATTTGGATGTGAAGCTAGTAGGTAGATCTGGCCAGAACTAAGCAGACCGCTCGCATATCTGGTGCCCCCCAGCAGAGCCTTGCACTTATGGCGTCACGTTCCCAACAAGAGCCAGAACGGACCGAGTCTGTATCATCTGGAGGGTCGTCCGGCCCTTCCCAAATTGTAGAAAGGCGTTCCCCTTCGGGCGCTTCGCCATCACACTCTTCTAGCTCAAGCTCGAGCGACAGAGTCTCCTTATCGACCTCGACGGAATCAACAAAGTCCTGGGTCCCCCCGCCACCACCTGAAACAACTGTGCAGGACGGCGAAGGGAGCGACCAGCTAATCGACATTGTAGGCGACGAGGAGATGGGCGAGGTAACCTAATCTGCTGTGGGGAGTCTTTTTAACGACGTAATTGACTTAGAAGCCGACCCTCCGGGGCCCGAGCCTATGCACGTTGAAGAGCGGGCGGCCGATGGGGAGGGTCCCATCCGAACAGAAATTGCTGGCGACGGCGCTGAACCGGCCGGTGAAAAAATTGTATGATTGCTTTTATTTGCTCGGTCGGCTGACCCCCTTTTTTCTTTTTGCAGCAAAAGCTTTGAAGATGTCAACCTTAGATTGGCTCAGCCTTGAGAAGCTCGTCACCACCAGCGCCTAGAAGAAACCTGCCCCCGGCTCTCAGCAACGCCAGAACACTCCTAAACCGGACAGGAATGTTGGGGGCGGTCAACAGGACAGGAATACCGGGGGCGGCCCTCATGGAAAGTACGGTCGCACCCCTTCTAAGCGACCGAGGAGAGAGGAGGATGAACGGGTTGAGTCCCCCATTTTCGAGCTCGAAGACTTTGGCGATGCTCAGGTGGCGCTTTTCAAGAAGGATCCCATGAACTTCTGTGGCGACCTGCTCAAGTCCGCCAACAAGACTATGAAGGATATAAAAAGGAACCAAGCACGTGAGTTGCTCGTTACGCTAACTTCTCGGCCGGATATTTGATGTTCGTCCGTTAACCTTGTTTTCCATTTCAGGTGCTGAGGCAGAGCGAGATGCGGCCCAGCGGAAAGTCAAAGAGCTTGAGGCGGTCGATCGGAGACTCAAAGAGCTGGAGCCAGAGACCGCCGCCCTGGAACAAACCAAGATCAAGCTAGCGGCCGCTGAGAAGGACAAGAAGTTGGCGCCCAAGGATAGGGCCAAGCTGGGGGCCAGGAACAAAGAACTTGCTGATCTGGTGAAGACCCTCAAGGCTGAGGTCGCTCGCTTTGAGGAAGTCAAGGAGGCCGCCATCTAGGAGAAGGTCGCCGAGGTAGCTTTGTGGCAAAAGGGGCGGCCCTTTACCAATTCGACAATGCCATGGCCCAAATGAAACTGCTTGCCGCTCGGGGCATTCAATACGACAGCCGTCTGGTGCAGCCCGACCATGTGGTCGAGGGGGAGGAGATCGTCTTGCCAGCAAGGATGGATGATGATGGCAAGATGAAGTTCTACAGCCGTCTGGTGCAGCCTGGCATTCAACTCTGGTCCTTGCAACACCTTGCTGATGAAGTAGACCGGATTCTGCTTTAGGTCGTTATCTCTGACCAGGACGGCACTCAATACCTCTTCTGTTATAGCTAAGTATAAATATAGGGTTTCCCCCGGCTCTGGCTTGGTCATGATGGGCGGGTTGGTCAGAGCTTCCTTCAATTGCTCCAGTGCTAATTGGCACTGGTCGGTCCATTCGAACTCTACTTCCTTCTTTAAAAGCTTGAACAGGGGGAGCGACTTGCAAGCTGATTTAGGTATGAAACTTGACAGGGCAGCTACCATGTCGTTCAACCGTTGGATTTCTTTCTTCGTGGAGGGCGGCCTCATGTCGGCGACCGCCCTACATTTATCAGGGTTAGCCTCTATTCCCCTTTCAGTAAGATGGAACTTGATCGTACCTTGACCAATGAAGAGTAGAATTTGTGGTTGTCCTGTTGACTGGGCCGGTCGTTGAGTATGGGAAAGGACCGGTCCTGGCTTCACGCTGAGCACCTCGGGTGGTACCTGCAAAGACACTCCGACGATCAAGTGAGTGGTCGCTCGGGCAGATAACACAAGGTAAGAGAACGTACCTGATGCCATGTGCGAATGGCATATATATATCGTAGAGAGACCATTAGCGAAGATTTCGGTCGGTTGCGAAGATTTCAGCGGCTTGCTTGGGCGGTTCTACTGGGTGGGCCGACGACCCAATTTCTTCTGGAAGCCCTTGTAATCGCTGATACACCCAGGAATAGTTGCCCCCCAAGGCTAGGTCGCTTAAGAGCGGGCTGAGGCTTGAATCGCTGCCCCCAGGAGTGACGTTGTTTTGACGATTCTTCAGATGATGAAACGGACGCGGCCGTTTGCTCTCTTGATTGGACGGGTTCGACCGCTCGCCACCCTCCGGCCGTGCTGATGCGACGGTTGGTCTTTGCTGACATTTATGACATGACGTTTGGTGTTTCCGAGGTTGTCTAAAGACAGCTATTGGTGAGAAGGTGAAACGTTGCGACGCTTCGTCTCCCGGTCCCTTACACTTTTACGAATTGCTCTGTCGCCGACCGACTTGTCTGCCGCCGACTTACATCTGCAAAGTCCTTTGCCGGTTCATTTCTGCTTTCGCGACCGATCTACAACATCTGTTCAAGGTATGGATCGATCTCTGCTTTTATTCTTTAAATTTCTGAATTTTTCTTCGAATGCACTTTGCCACGCCTTGTGATAGGGGGTGTCAGGTCTGGGGACGGCCAAGTCGCCCCTCTCACAAGTATTCTTCTCGATCGACCTGACTCGATCCCTTTATTACAGGTGCTAGTGTATGCCACGGACGAAACAGACCGCCCGTATTCCCGGAGGACCGTCCCAATCCTTCGCTAGCTACATGTCGAGGCCGTCCGAGGCTAATTCTCACGAAGAAGAACCTAAGTCGTCTTCGGGCGACAGAAGTTCTGATTCTTCGAGCAGCTCGAGCTCGAGCGCGAGATCTTCCAGTACGGGGTCAGTTAGCTCGGGAAGCTCTGACTCCAAATCTGCCAATTCTGAAGTCAGATCGAATAATCCACCACCACCAGAAGGTGCCATCTCTTGCGCCATTGGTGGAGACGAACAGGTGGTTATAGAAGATGAAGTACAAAGTGCCGTCCAGGCCGTGGACGAGGAGATGGTCGAGGCCGAGGAAGGCCGAGCTGAAGTGGCTACCGAGGAGGTTGTAGATAGGCCCGTGGCGAGTTCCTCCGGTCAAAGAGTAAACAATGAAGGAGGGTCGAACGAAGGGGCAGAAGACGTTCTGCCTGACATAGCCCGAGACCCATCTGACATGTCTTGGGTGTCAGAAACTCTTTGCTCCCACAGAGTATAATCACGATCGGCCATTGGGCTTTGCCGAGCCGCAGACTTCACTTCGTGTGGAAACACCGAAATTTGGAGGGTAAGAGGCATGAAGGAAGGAGAGGATATTGCCACTTATTCTCGGAGGGTAAGTTCACGATGCATCGGATCGTGTTCGAGAGGATGAACATCACCCCACCCTTCAGAAGTTCCAACGCGACGTCTGCGTTATATTGGGGTCGCCCCTTCCCACCGCATCCGAACGCATGGGCGTTCCTAAAGACCTTTGAGGTCTTTGCTTGACTATCTTTGGTCGGCCGGTCTCGATCCATCTCTTTTTGCAATCTTTGAATTGAGTTGGTTGAGAGAAAGCCAACAAGGAGAAGAGGAGGAGTTTCCTTCAAGACTCGTAAGACCCAAAGACCGGTACTTCAAAGCATATCAAGAGTCCTTGGGCGCGGCGTGGAAAGGTCAATACTTTTGGATCGCTCCAACTAAGGAGGCGGTAAGGCTATATCGAGGTCCAACTCCGACGGATGCTCGGTCCCCCTTACTTCCCAATCACGTGGAACGAAGCTCACTTCTTCAGGAGGCCGGCGACTATATCTAATACTGTTAAAGATTTTGGGCGAGGCCGACTTGGAGTCTTTGGAAATGATCAAGACTTTGGCGGAGCATGATGCCCCTGGACCCTAAGGGGACTCGCCTTGCCGTCCCCTTTGTCTTTGCTCGTGAGCTCGAGCTCTCGGCCGAGATCGGTTCGCTTTTGTACTTTATCGTTTACTTCCGATTATTGCTCGCTTTTTCTAACTCTTGAACTGTTTCTATTTTGCGGGAAGAATGGCCGGGCAAGAACCGGGCCGAGCTCGAGAAGGTCTTGAATCCTCCCAGGGGGCGCCTCCGACCGCCGCCACTAACGTGGTCGATCTCGACGGCCGTCGAAAGTACCTCAAACTCCCAAGAGTCAAGGGAAGAGGCTCGTTTCCAAGGTCCCCTTGTAATGAAGGTCGGTCTCCCAAGCGGACCAAGTTTGATAATCGGGACTTGGATCTTACAAAGGATGATATTCCTATTCTCTCGCTCAAGATTTAGGGCGGACGCCGAGCGGTTCAAGAAGAAACCCATGCGCTGTGCTTCCCTTTGCATGGGGATGGACAAAATTATTCAAGAGCTAGCGGATGAAGCTGAAGGTATTTTATTCTTTTAATTCGTCGTGCTTTTATTTACATTCGACCGACTGAGCGACTTTGACTATCTTTGTTTGCAGCAGCTCGGGCTGAGAAGGACAAGGCCTTGGCGGAGGCGCAGCAAAAGCTGGAAAAATTAGCTAAGTCCAAGAAGGACGCTCTGCAACGGGCCGATGACGACCGGGCGAAGCTGTCGAAGAGGAACAAGGAACTCCAAGCTCAAGTAACAAATTTGAAGACTGACCTTGGAGTTCTGGAGAAAGAGAAGCCCGAGTGGGGGACCCAACGGGCTGAGCTGGAGGGACAAGTTCGGAAGGTAGCCGAGATGGCTAAGGGTGCAGCGATCGAGCAATTCTTTAATGCGCTTGGTCAGGTGCGGGTGCTTAACTCGGATTTGCGCATCAACTTTGATGAAAATTTGATAAAGCCCGACCATTATGTCGAGAATTGCAAGATCATGCTGCCCGAGGAACTTGACGATCAGGGTAACGTCGTTCGCCCTAGCTCGATCCTCTTCAAGCTCGCTGCGAGCGGAGAAATCTCTATAATAGTTTAGCTTGCCTTCGGGCACAACAATATTCCCGCCGTGCGTTTTACCAATTGGGCGCTCGGCTTCGACCGGGCGTCCTCGTTTTGTAATGACAATTTCTTGTTTACTTAGTTTGCTTGAATTTACGTTGTTCTTGTATTCCTCCAAATTTATGGTGCGCATAGACCGCTCGGCGTCGGGATCATACCTCCCTTTGAAAGTAGGAGGATTCTCCCTCTGAAACGTAGCCAACCTCCTCGCTCCAGCATCCTGTTTACTGTGACGAGGTCGATTCCCCATAGCTTGATCGCCATCGCTTCCAAAGCAAAGACTATGGCGTCATTCCTCCCAGCTCTTCCAGCCATTACACTAAACATATAAACAAAATCTATTCGTATTTGGGTTTAGTCGTACATAAGTAGGTCTACCGAAAGTCATTTTTTCTATAAATTTGGCTTGTCTTTTCAATTCAAGTTTAAGAATGCAATTCTGAGTCAATTTTAGTGTTTTTAGTTAATGAGCCCATTTCTTCTACTTGGGTCTCGTTTTAGCGTATTTGTCTAGTCTGGCCCGTTCTCGTCTTTGTGTTTGGCCCGACTATTTTTTTTCTTATTTTTAATCTTATCTCGTGCAGTTAATTTATTTTGAGTATAGTCCAAAAGTGCCAAAAATTCTGTTTAGTGTTATTTACAATTTAAAAGTGTTTAATAGTCCAAATGTCCAAAAAATATACAAAAAATCATACAAAAATAAATAAATCCGAAAATACAAAAAATATAATAAAAAAGGCAAAGCAATAAATCGAGGTTCAATGTTTGCTCTCTAAATGCTTCTTCTGTAGTGCAGTCTGGTCCACTCCAGGACACACTAAAAGAGTCAAAGCCAGTCAAAAAAAAAAACAATTAATGCAGAAACCTAGTATTTTAATATAAAAGAGCTGTCAAGGGTCAGTCAAAGGACACAAATTTCAAGGTAAAATCATACCAAAAAAATTAGGGTTACTGAAACCCTAATACTAGAAACGGTATTCTGTTCAAAGGATTTGCTGAAAATTTTCAAACAAGTCTTCAACAGATTTAGAGCAAAAAAACAGTCGATAGCAGCATCATAAACCCAGTATCTCGTTTCTATCTCTCAGAATAAATCTAAATAAGGTTGGTAACTTTTCTTTTCCTTAGATCTGTAAATAGGGGTTTATATGTTGTTTAGATTTCAAATCTGTGTTGAACCAATAAGTAAGAGTGTGGTATAAGAACAAAACTAATCAGATCTATTATTACTCTTGTAAATAGCACCATATCTGTTGTTGTTTAAAAACAGGTTACTATTATGCATTTTTTTGTCCAGAAATAGTTTGGTAATCCTTAATAGATTTAATAATGCTGGAACAAATTTGTTTAGTGTAAAAAACGAAAAAACGAACGAAAAGAGAGGATATCAGTGAGGAACCAAAATCGTATAAAGAAGAGGAGAGTGAAACGGAATGGAATAGACCAGAAATCAGAAAATAATGCGAAAAAACGAACCTGTTGCAAAAAAAACACCCTCAGCCGCCGTGAGACATCACCGCCGGCGCCACCACCATCGCGAAGCTTCTTCCCACGCTCCGGTGAACCTTTTGCTCTCTCCGGCGAGCTGTTCTAACACCACCAGTAACTGACGTCTCTCTCTCTCTCCATGGAACCCGATCCACGCCGTTCCATCTCTCTCTCCCTCGCCGTAGAAGACGGCGCAATTTCCGCCAGAACTCTCTCTCTCTTTTGGCGGCGGTGCCGCTGGGGAGTAGGGGAAGGGAGAGAACGGTTTTTAGGTTTAGGTTTTTTTAATGGGCCTTAAATACTGTCTCCTTTTATTCCTTTTATTTTTAATTTATTTTTAATATTCAGAATACTATTAACACCCCACCAATTCGCGCGTGCACCCTCCCCTCACTTAAGCCCAGTTTCGCATACTGGGCTTCCATATGCGAACTGGGCTTGCTGTTTACACCCCCTGTTCAGTTACATAACCCCCCGCAACTAATAACACCCCAGTTTTTCAATTTTCACCTTTTTCTCGTTTTAATTCTTTTTCAACTCAAATAATTTCTCTATAAATCAAAAAACTTTGTTAATGGTTTTTGCGAAGCCTCTGCTTGCATAATCATTAACAATGAGGAACTAGTGGTGATCACTTGGAGCCTTTGCTCAATTGATCATCATGAATGCCTAATTTTTCTAAATACTCTCAATAAATCAAAGAACTTTGTTAGTGGTCATGCGAAGCCTTTGCTTGCATGATCATTAACAATGAGGACCTAGTGATGATCACTTGGAGCCTTTGCTCAATTGGTCATCATGAGCGCTAATTTTTCTAAAGACTTTCAATAAATAAAACTTTGTTAGTAGTCATGCGAAGCCTTTGCTTGCATGATTATTAATAATGAGGAACTAGCGGTGATCACTTGGGCACGTGCTCAATTGATCATCACGAATGCCTAATTCGTCTAAATTTTTTTTCAATAAATCAAAAAACTCATTAATAGTCTGCAAAGCCTTTGCTTGCACGATTATTAACAATGGAGTACTAATGGTGGTCACTTGGAGCCTTCGCTCAATTGATCTTCATGAAAGCTCGATTTTCACAATTAAACAAGATAAAAAATAAAAAAATAAAAACCTAGAACTACGTAGCTTTGAATTCTCCATCGCTTTGGAGATACGTAGGAGCGGATCCCCCGTCAAGCACGACAAACTAAAAACATTTTCCCTTCCAAAAAGACCAAAGCGGCTAACTCTCGTCAAGCGCCACAAATAAAAGTTTTCCTTAAGTCTATTTAATCGAGAGGCAAATTTAAGTACTTTTCAAATGAACACTTAAAACCATGTTTAATTAAAGGTTCCTTTCGGTAGAAAGGAGGTGTGGGGTGCTAGTACCTTCCCATGCCTAACCGACCCCGAACCCAAATCTTTAAGTTCTCCAAAAGACCATCCGCCTTCCCAAAAGGTTTTTCCTCAATATTTTCCTTAAAAAATATTGGTGGCGACTTCATTGTTTTAAAATGTTGTAAAGCGAATAAAAACCCCTCGGGGACTTTTTTCAGGCGCAATAGTGGCGACTTCTTTGGGACTAAAAGAAATTTTTTTCAAAAAAGAGGGTCGAGCCTAATTAATTAAATATGTGATTTGTGTGTTTTATTTGATTATCTTGCTTTGCCTCTATTTCTTTCTCATACAAGCATTGTTGCATTCATATGCATTCGTTTCTTCCTCTTCTATAATTGTTTCATGTCTACTTGATTGCAATCTTTGCAATTCCACTGCATTCTCACATTGTCATGTTACATTCATGTGTATTTATTTATTCTTCTTCTATGTTCGCTTCTTGCTTAAAGTGGTAGATAGTCTCTCCTCTTATCCTCTTTGCTTATATGCTTCTTTCTTTCATGCATTCTCCCCATTCTTATCATGTTCCCCCCTTCTTGGCTCCCTTTCTTAAGGTAAGCAATGCAATTAGTTGTCGCTAAAACCATATGCTGGCTTATTTGATATTAAACCCTAGGGTAGACAACATGTTATTGTTTGCTTCTGTCTGGACTGTTCTGGGTTTTCATTTGCAGGTGGGGGAAGGGTAGTTATTTCTAAGTATTGTGCCCTCAGCACACACTTCACACCCTATACTTGTGAGCGTTGAGTGGGGCCTAAAACCCAAGGCCTGGACAAAAACCTAGGAGAGTGGGAATGAATAGTGACTGCCATTCGTAGACCTTTGTCTGTATGGCTCTCATGAAAGTTCCGCCCAAGAGTACGCTTTGTCATGATGCCTCACACTCGGTAGCTTTCTACGATTGTGGGTGTCATCATGAGAAAGACTTTAGCTCTTGGTTGCCATTGTTAGGAAGTGATTAGAACCTACATGGGAGGATTACCCTTTTCGTCGACTTTAGACCCTAGGATTCCCACCATTCGTAGGACACGGGGGCACGCCTTTGTTTGTTGCATTTAGCTTAACCATTCCTTTTTTTTCAAACTTTATTTCGAAAGTTGCAATCTTTCTTTTATAAACACCTACATGAGGTGGCATGCAGCGTGTATCTTCGAAAATGTTCAAAGTACCACCAATTAAACCTCATTTTATTACTATTTTTCCATGTCATTTCGCATTCACATCATTTTGCATCATTGCATTTGCATCTAACAAAATCTTGAAAAAAATTTGTCATTTGCATTCTTCATGCATTAAAGTTTGTTTGCCGGAGATTGAAACATAACACTGAGTCGTTGTCGTAGGTGTGTAAGAAGGAACATGGAATCAAAAGGCAAAACTGCATTCAATTCGAGGTTCCCCATTGTAAAGAAGATTGATGTAACTAGTTTGAAGGAGTATGCTTCTCTATTGGGTCCTATTGAGCTTCGGTCCTTCGACAAGACTTATGGGAACATCCATGAGTTATTACAACTAGAAGTACAAAGAGAGTGCCATCGTTTTGCCTTAAGTTGGTTCTATGATTCGAGAGATTAGGTGTTTTCTTTTCAAGAACTTCCAAATGGCGCCTACCTTAGAGGAGTATGAGAAGATTCGGGTTTTGATCGCTTAGAGGTTAGACCTTACCGATGATCGAGCGATCTTATTCAGATGAGAAGCTCGCTTCCTTGTTGCAAATCAGTGTAGAAGAAGTGTTGTCCCACAAAGTTGAGCGTAACAAGATATCTGGGTTTCCTCAGGAGTATTTTGAGAGCTTGATGGCTAGTCATGTAGTATCAAAGAATTGGGCTTCTTTCAAGCAAGTGCTAGCTTTGACCATCTTCGGCATTGTTCTTTTCCCTCATATTAAGAAACATATAGATGAAACCGCTGTGGGTGTGTTCCTGGCTTTCAAGAGTGCAAAAAGTCCCATCAATCCGGTTCCTGCTATTCTCGCCGAGACCTATCGTGCCTTCACTCGCCATCATGAGTTCCGAAAGGATAAGATGTGTTGTTCCTTCCCTGTGCTATACGCTTGGCTGATCAATCATGTGTGCGTTAACAAAAGCGATGTTGGGGATCTGCTGTCCTATGCCTTGGGTTGTAATCCGAAGACTATGAGCCCTCGGGAGTGGAAGGATACTTTTAAGAACCTCGATGCTCTTCAAATTCGATGTTCTCACACAAGTGTTGGGAGGATAAACCCTCAGTGATTTTCCAATGTGGCAGTTTCCAGAATGTTCCTCTCATGGGAACACAGGGATGCATCAACTATAACCCGTCTTTGTCCTTGAGGCAACTCGGGTACCCTATGCGAGATTCACCCTCCGAAGCTATGTTGTTCCGTTTTTACCTCCATGCGGGGATCCCTAAAGACGAGGACTTACTTTGGCGAATCTTGCAAGCTTGGGAAACCGTAGTGCGGAGAGACAAAGGCGAGTTATGTAAAAGGACCACTGCTATCTCCTTCACTCAATGGCTCGAAAAAAGGATTAAAGAAAGTCGATCATCTAATCAGAAGGGGCCATAACTTGAAGAGAAAATACCAGAGCCCCACGTTCCCCTCATTGAAGAGCTAGAAGAAGCTAAGTTGGCATTGTCTAAACCGGAAGAAGAGAAAAGGGCCTTGCAAAACAGGTTGGGAAAAGTGATGCAAGACAAGCGGAAGCTAGAGAACGAAAATGCTCTTCAAGCCGCAACTATTGAAGCAGCCAACAGGAAACTTGAAATAGAAGAAGAAAGCAAGAGGGAAGTTCAGAAACATTTGAAAGGTGCTAAAGAGGAAATAAAGAGGTGTGCCTCAAAGATAAATGAAGCTATGGAAGAAGCGTATGAATGGAAGGAACTATATGACAAGTCATGGAAGAAGGAGAAAATGGTCAAAGATGCACTAGCTAAGTCAAGAAAAGAATTCCAAGTGATGAAGTTCGAATTGGGGGACCAAATGGAAAGCATCAGGCAAGATAGAGAGTCTATCACAGGGATCTTGAAAGAATACCAACAAGCTTTAAGGTTTGAACAAGGAAGGTCGGATGAATTGAAGAGGAATCTCATATGCCTAAGGGAATCTTATGAGCAAGTGCAAGTAGAAAGCCAATATTGGGAGCAACGTTTCATGGCCTTAATTGGCAGAATAGAGGACCAAGAGATTATCAAGGAGCTAAAGGATGAGATTCAGCTTTGGAGGAGTAAATTTTCAAAGCTAGCCGCTAGCTAAGCTGTGAGGAAGCTAACCAACACTCCGAAGGAAATGTGTCCAACACGAGTTTGTCGAGTTTGTCTTGCAAGATCCTAACAGAAGAACTCATGGAGAAAGCCAAAGGGGCAGCTGAAAGCAAGAAGAGAAAGAGGGAGGAGAAGCTGAAAGCTATTTGCCTTTGAATTCCACTTTAGAGCATTGTAATAATCCTTAGGAAATTGTAAACTTTCTCTTAAAAGTTGTAATTTTCTTTGGAATATAGTACTCTTCTGTCAAAAACATTGTTTTCAGAATATTGTATTTTGCCTTCGAGTTTGAAGTTGTAGTATTCTATACTTTCGAATGAAGTGTGTTTGTTTTGCCTATTGCTTCCAACCTCGTTGCAGCCAAATTAAAAATATAAATAAATAAAAAAGTGTTAGAGCTTTAAATTTACACGTCTATGACAACGCGAGGTGTATTACGATTCCCGGCGCCAAAACAAAACATAAAATCATACATATCGCATTGCATTACATTCATTTATTCATTCTTGTGTTCATAAGTGTGTTTTGTCAACAGAAAATCAGGCAAGCTGGTTAGGCATCGCTATTTGACGCGTCTACAAGCACGAAACATGGACAACAATCAAGGCGACGCTGATCAGGGAAATCCACTGCCACATCAGAATGCTGGAATTCCAGGAGATCCAAATCTTAATGGTCAGGGTCAGCAAGGTCAGAATCACGGGAATCAAGCCCTTCAAGCTGAGATGGAAATCATGAAAGCTCAAATGGCAGAGGTCATAAGAGTGCTGAGTGCCTTAAGAAATGTTGGTACAGCTGAAGCTACTGGTGCTGGGGTGGACAATCCTCCTCCCCCTTCTGGGTCGGGGATTCCTCAAGCCCTTCAAACAGTGCAATGGCCTCACTATGGTCTCCCACTAGGCTATACGCCCCCTGCTGCTGATACAAATCCTGGAGGATATCCTCCAAGAACCGCGGGGCAAGCTCAGCCTGACATAGTTGCGAATGAAGTTGGAAAGGGGACGCCTCAAGCCCAGATCCAGATCCAAATCCCTGCTACTGCTCCAGGAACTCCTGCGGGTTTCAATTGGCCAATGACGGTCCATCCCCAATTTCAGGGACCAATCCCTGGGAATACAATTCACTCACGTGAACCCAGCCGTAGTGACGATGAATAATCCTCATTACGGTGTGAATGGTTTCCCTCAGAATTACCCTACTGAAACCAGAAGTCAGTATCAGATGCTAGAGGAGAGATTAAGAGTTGTAGAAGGAGCAGGTTCACGGGCCAGAAATGCCCATGAGTTGTGTTTGGTCCCTAATCTAGTCTTGCCTCCCAAATTCAAAGCACCAATTTTTGATAAATACAGAGGGACGACTTGCCCAGTCAGTCATGTGACAATGTACTGCCGGAAAATGACTGCCTATGCCCGGGATGAAAACCTGATGATGCACTGCTTTCAGGAAAGTTTATCTGGAGCTCCCCTTGACTGGTACATGCAGTTGGAGCCAACCAATATCCGCTGCTGGAAGGACATGGCGGATGCTTTTATGCGTCAATACCAGTACAACAATGATTTGGGTCCGGATAGGACTCAACTGCAATGCATGTCTAAGAGAGATAATGAGTCGTTCAAGGAGTACACTCAGAGGTGGAGGAACCTTGCTGCTCAAGTAAAACCCACTCTACTGGACAAAGAAATGGTCCACATGTTTATGGATACCCTTCCTGCGGTGTATTATGATAGGTTGGTTGGAAGCGTAACCTCAAATTTCTCTGAGATGGTGGTCACGGGGAAAGAGTAGAGAATGGTATGCGCTTGTGTGAAGAATATCTCATGGCCGAGTCGGAAAAAGCCTTTTTCTGGACCCTACAAGAAGAAAGAGGGTGAAACCAATGCAGTTATCGGAGCCAGTGGTCCATCACACAGCAATCCTCCGCAAGCTGTTCCATTCCCTTCTCAAGCGCCACCTGCATAGCCATTTCAATCAAACTATCAGTACCGGAACTACAATGAAAGGAAGCCTGCTGTCTTCGATCCCATTCCCATGTCCTACACGGACTTGTTTAATAATCTCATCACCAACAAAATAATCAACACTCGTCAGATGAAGCCGTACCAGCCTCCCTATCCCAGGGGATACAACGCAAATGCTACCCGCGCCTTTCATTCTGGGGCAGTAGGTCATGTGGTGGAGGATTGTATATCATTCAAGTATGTGGTGCAAGAATTACTTGATGCAAAGACTATATCATTTACAAAAAGGCGCTTTTTATAATAACGGCCAGAGTCCACCATGCGGCCACCCAGTAGCTATTACCTCAAGATCTTTTCTACCCCCTTGTAGAATTTTTGCCTTAGTGGGATTCGAACCTTGTACATGGGGCTCAAATACAAAGTTCCACTCTTTCCCACTACCAATTGAAGGTAATTTAATCAAAGATCGAGTATATATATATATATATATGTTTGATTATCTCTTGGTTTAGGGTGTTATAAAATAGTGGCCCGATTGACTATGGGATTACTCGGTAAGCGATACTACTTGCAATGAGCATTGGCCTCCTTTGCAAGGCTCTCGGTGATGCCCTTGTAAATACACGGTGAAAGAAATTACGGCCTTAGTGGCGAACCACAATTTAGCCATAGTCATTCAAAGACACACTAATAGTATAACATAAATCATTCCTCAATAAAATGGGCGTCACACTCTCTCTCTTAAAACACTCAACGGTTAATTCATCTCATAAACATAATCAAAATACGTAACACCATAAATCACGTGGTAAACAATCTCATAACATGCGGCGGAAATCAAAGTTACATCTCAAGTATACATAGGGAATCATATATGAGAGCTCAACGGTGAGCAAAACAAAGCAATAATGATCTAAACCCAACCCCCAGGTGCTACGTATCGGAAGCGGACCGACTCGGGGAGTAGTGAGGGTAGAAAGCCCTCGATCGTGGCTACGTGGTAAACAACAACGAAAGGGTGAGTCTCGAACTATATAATAAAAGTGATAATACGCAATATATACAATCACAGTTCATAGCAACATCAAACACACAATAATCACTCAATAACATTCATGCACTCATGAGAATGTATGCAATGTAATCATGCATGTGGTACCATTTGCCCTCGGCGTTCTCAATATTGCCCTCGGCATTCTCATCAATAATGGAGTCCTCATGACTCGGCCCTCCACGCCTCTCGAGCTTCACAATTCATTTTATAAGCTCTACTACGAGCACAGCCCAAATGTATGCATGAGACTCCATGTAACAACACAAACACATTCTCGATAACTCATTACACACATCAACTCTTATCTCAATATTAATCTCATTTCTGACCCTCATGGCTTAGCCCTCCGGCTTAATGCCCCTATGGCATTCTCGGTCATCTCATTATACACTCTCAACCTCATTAAGTCCCGAGGACTAATCTCATCTAGAGGACTCAACCTCACTCCGGGACCTAAACCACCTTTTAGGACCAAAACAATCATCTAGGGACCCATTTGTCACCTAGGGACCAAAACAACACACTCTTAGGCACTTGGCAAAGACTAGGCGCCATTTTCCCCACATTCAGCGCCCACGGTGCAACACAAGCACTAAGCGCGAAGCTTCAAGCATTTTGGCGCCCCTCAGGCAACACGACCCCTGGGCGCCACTTTTCTGCTGTCTGGCGCGCCTGCCGGGCAACACAGACCTAGACACAAACTCAGACACGATTCTAGACACGATCGAACCACGAATGTGGCCAGACTAGGCGCCCGCAAGCGTCTGAGTTTAGCGCCCCCTGCGAAAGACACCCAACACTTTCAAACCAAAAACCACCCGAGCCAAAATGTCTAAAAATGTTTTTGGGCGAGGTAAATACAAAATTTGGCATGATGAAATATGCTCGAGAAAAGTAAGTTTCACCCAAGCACCCCCTTTACACACGCAAAGTCACCCCCACCGAGACATTTTTAAAATAAGACACTGTACTCAGAAACCACTCGAGCCAAAACACTTAAAAATGAATTTGGGCGGTGAATACAAAAATTAGCACTGATAAAATATGTTCGAGAAATGTGAGTTTCCCTCACCCACCCCATTTACACACACAAAACCACCCCCAGCGGGACATTTTCAAAATGACACTGCAACTGAGAAAACCACTCGAGCCAAAACACTTAAAAATGAATTTGGGCGGTGAATACAAAAATTAGCACGGTAAAATATGTTCAGAAATACAAGTTTCACTCCAGAGGCCCCAAAATACCCACATTCTCGCGCCCAGACAAGCCAAACACACCTCACAAAGACTCATAATAGCGGCTGGGTCCACACCCAGCGCTATTACTCAAAGAACTCTACTGCCAGTAGAATTTTTGCCTTAGTGGGAATCGAACCTCGTACCTCTTGTACATTTCCTCACCGCATTCCCAGTACCAATTGAGCTAGTAGCTCGAATTGGTAGTGAAAGGTAACGAGGTTGAAATTCTACTAAGGCAAAAATTTACTGGGGTAGAGAAGTTCTTGAGTAATAGCTGCTGGGTGGTGGACCCAGTCGTTTAACTCAAGCAGATGCCTTGGGCGCAGATTACAAAGCAACTTGGCGCCCTGGGCAAAGAACACACTCACCCGGTCCACCTCACGGTGACACAGCGCCATTTCTCTAGGAAATTGGCGTACACTTCAACATTCCTCGAAACTTCTCGCTTTCTGATTGCAGGGCGCACAATTCCTAGCCATATGGCGCCCAACCTCAAAATCCCCAAATTCTACAAATCCTCTCAAACCAATCCACATTATAATCAGTCTAACACCTCCAATTTCACAAATTAACAAACAATTGCACATCTAAATCATCAATTACATCAAAATCACGAAATCATATATTATAAAACCCTAACTCACGCTCTAAATCAATTTTACCAACAAATTCATCAAATTCAAGAAATCAAATCATCATGCAATCATCAATTAACATCAAACAGCCCCTATGATATACATATAACCCATTATCTCCTCTATTATAGAGTGAGACTCCCTTACCTCAAATTAACCGTAGGAGAAGTCCTTTTCACGAGTCACGTTCAAAACCTCCAAGAACAAGAGCTCCTTCTCTTCCTTTCTCCCTTGTGCGATTGCTCTTTCCTCTTTCTCTCTAGGGTTGCGCCGTTTTCCCTTTCTCTCCCCTTCTCTCTATTCGCTTCTTTCTCTTCTCTTCACAAATGAGAGAAAATTCTACTTTTGGCTATATGTATTCAATTGGTAGTGGGAAACAGTGGAACTTTGTATTTGAGCCCCATGTACAAGGTTCGAATCACGGAAGGCAAAAATTCTACAAGGGGGTAGAAAAGATCTTGAGGTAATAGCGTTGGGGTGGCATTGCAGTGGACACTGGAACATTACAAAAAGGCGCTTTTTTGTAACAGCCCAGGTCATGTGGCAACCAGCTGTATTACCTCAGATTTCTACCCCACTGCTAAAACTGCCATCCATGGATCAGGCTGCTGTAACATGGGTTCAAATAAAAGTTCCACTCTTTCCCACTACCAATTGAGCCATGATTCAATTGGTAGTGGGAAAGAGTGGAACTTTGTATTTGAGCCCCATGTACAAGGTTCGAATCCCACGGAAGGCAAAAAAATTCTACAAGGGGGTAGAAAAGATCTTGAGGTAATAGTATTTGGGGTGGCATTGCGGTGGACACAGGAACATTACACTGCTTTGCTACCCCTAGTAGGGAGACTAGGATGACTCCATGGAGTGCAATGTGCAAATGCAAGCGAGAGGTCACTAAAGGCACTTTGGATATAACAAACATTCTTTGGAGGTAGTGGTATCACAAGGAGTGGAAGGGTGTATGCTCACGAAAATCTTAGGGAGAGCGGTCAAAAGCAGATGAAGAAAGGGCCCGTAAGGGAAAGGACAAAGAAAGCGGTAGAAGTCGAGAAAAGTATCGGACAAAGAAGCTCAAGAGTTCTGAAGGTAATGAAACAGAGTGAATATCGGGTGGTAGACCAGTTGAGTCAAACTCCATCCAAGATCTCAATGCTCTCTTTGTTGCTTAGTTCAGAGGCACATCGTGTTGCACTGCTGAAGATCTTGAACGAAGCCCACGTCTCCCATGACATCACGGTAAACCAGCTTGATGGTATTGTTGGCAACATTGTAGCATCCAACTACTTGACCTTCTCTGACACTGAGCTTCCTCGGCGGGAAAGAATCATAATCAAGCTCTTCACATCTCAGTCAAATGTGGAGACTATATGCTTGGCAGAGTGCTCATTGATAATGGCTCATCTTTGGATGTGATGCCTAAGTCCACCATGAATAAGCTGAATGTAGACTGCTCATATCTGAAGCCGAGTTCTACCTTGGTCAGAGCATTTGATGGGTCAGTGAAAGAAGTTTTTTGAGAAGTAGAAGTGCCGTTGCAGGTAGGCCCCGAAGTGTTTTATGTCGTCTTCCTAGTGATGGACATCAGTTCCTCCTATAGCTGCCTGCTAGGACGTCCTTGGATACACGCTGCTGGGGCAGTACCATCCTCGCTTCATCAGAAACTCAAGTTCGTGACTGAGGGAGAAGAAGAAACACTAATAAACCGATCACCACCTGAATGTTACGTGGAAGCGGCGGAAGAGTCCCTTGAGACTGCCTTCCAAGGGTTGGAGATCTCAAATGTTGTCTTCATTGAAGGTGAGCCTCTGCGGAAGCCTAAGTGGTCCAAGGCTGACATGATGACTGCAAAGGTGATGCTAGGGCAGGGGTATCAGGTCGGCAAGGGCCTAGGAAAAGCTTCTCAAGGGATTGTAACACTTGTCCAGTTGAGGGGAAACATTGAAAGGTTCGGTGTTGGGTACATCCCAAGTCTTGCTGATCGGGAAAGGCTAGCATCTGACAGGAGGGAGAAATGGCTGGCCAAACTCAGAGGAGGAACACCCAATCAGGGGAGGATGATCATCGCTAACCTCAAGAGCAACTTCCGAGTCTTTGGCATCTTTGAACCCGACCGGAGTTAATGTGGTTAAAGAACGATCAAGCTCAGTGGTTTGTGTTGCCGGCTTAGTCTTATTTCTTTGTCTTTGTTGGAGAGAAGCTGCAGAACTGGGAGACCATGGATTTCCCCGTATTTTTCAATTTAAAGTAATTTTCATTGTAATGTAGATTCCTCGGCTCTGCCCAAGGCCTTGGAACATTTCATTCGGGCACACATGTTTTTTTCAAGACTCATCAATCAATAAAGTGTTATTTTGAATTTTCAATAAAATTTCTGTCTTCATCTCTCGTTTGTGTGTCTTTTCTTTGTCTTTATTCGCCGCTCCATTTTAATGCAGATCAAAAATAATCTCTGAAAATAATAATGCCCATAACTCATACTGTGACTTTGACTACCCGGTTAATCAAGCCGAGGGAGATGTTGAGGACGATTGGGATACTCCGCCAGAAATCATGACAATGGTAGAGCAAGAATAAAAAGTCATTGAGCCCCATGGGGAATCCACAAAATTGATCAATTTGGGTACTGAGAAAGACAGAACAGAGGTCAAGGTTGGTACTGCAATGGAGGATAAAGAGCGCAAAAAGTTGATTCAAACACGCTTTATCTTTGGCGTATTCGCTGGACTTATCGGGACATGCCGGGATTGAGTCTGGATATCGTTGAACCACAGTTGCGGTGAAATCAGAATGTCCCCGGTAAAACAGAAGTTGAGGCGAATGAAGCCTGAAATGTCTTTGAAAATCAGGGATGAGGTCAAGAAACAGTTTGATGCAGGATTCTTAGTTGTGGCAAAATACCCTGAGTGGGTAGCAAACATCGTTTCGGTTCCCAAGAAAGATGGAAAGGTTCGAATGTGTGTCGACTACCATGATTTGAACAGAGCAAGCCCTAAAGATGATTTCCCTCTACCCCATATTGATGTCTTTGTAGATAGTACTGCTCAACATTCGATGTTCTCCTTCATGGATGGATACTCAGGCTATAACCAGATCAAAATGGCTCCGGAGGATATGGAGAAAACCACCTTCATAACCCTTTGGGGGACTTTCTGTTACAAGGTCATGCCTTTCGGGTTGAAGAATGCCGGGGCAACCTATCAAAGAGCGATGGTAACCCTATTCCATGACATGATGCATAAGGAGATTGAAGTCTATGTGGATGACATGATCGCCAAGTCAAAGACTGATGAAGAGCATGTGGTTAACCTTCAAAAGCTGTTTGAACGTCTCAGAAAATACAAACTCAGGTTGAACCCCGCTAAGTGCACCTTTGGGGTTAGGTCAGGGAAGTTATTGGGTTTCATCGTTAGCCAGAAGGGAATTGAGGTGGACCCGAACAAAGTACGAGCTATTCTGGAGATGCCAGCGCCTAAAACAGAGAAAGAAGTTTGTGGTTTCTTGTGAAGACTGAATTACATCTCTCGATTCATCTTCCAGTTGACTGCAACTTGCGAACCAATTTTCAAATTGCTGTGCAAAAACCAAGAGGTGAAGTGGAATGATAAATGTCAAGAAGCATTTGAGAAAATCAAGGTGTACCTTCAAAATCCACTAGTCCTAATGCCACCTGTGTCTGGCAGACCTCTTATCTTATACCTCACTGTGCTAGACAATTCTATGGGTTGCGTGCTGGGGCAACACGATGATTTAGGAAAAAAAGAACACGGGATCTACTACCTGAGCAAGAAGTTCACAGACTGTGAGACAAGGTATTCACCATTAGAGAAGACTTGTTGTGCTCTAACACTGGCCGCTCATCGATCGAGGCGAGTATATCTTTGAGTCACACTACACGGTTGGTATCCAAAATGGATCCAATCAAGTACATATTTGAGAAAGCGTCGCGCTCACGAGGTCGAATTGCTCGTTGGCAAATGCTTCGTCGAGAATATGACCTCGTGTACGTAACTCAGAAAGCAATTAAAGGTAGCACCTTTGGCAGATTACAGGCGCATCAACCGGTTGAGGATTACCAATCAATGCAATGTGAATTCCCGGATGAGGACATTATGGCACTATTTGTGAAGGAAAATCTCAAGATGATGAAAGGTAGAGAATGTTGTTTGACGGTGCCTCTAACATGTGGGGGCACGGGTCTGAGAGCGGTGCTTATCTCTCCGGACAACCGCTTCATACCGTTTCTGCGAGGCTAAGCTTCATGTCACAAACAATATTGCGAGTATGAAGCGTGTATCCAGGTATCCAAGCGCCTCTCGATTGGAAAGTCAAGAGGCTCGGCGTGTACGAGGATTCAACTCTAGTTGTCCACGGGTAAAAGGGATTGGGAAACAAGAAATCTCGATATGTTTCTCGCGTGACTATATTCAAGAATTAATCAAGCCCTTTGAGGAAATCACTTTCCAGCACATACCCCGCAGCGAGAATCAATTGGCAGATGCTTTGGCAACTTTGTCTTCTATGTTCAACGTCAGCTGTGACAAAAGTTTGACGACTGTCAGAATCCAGCACATAGGTCTACCCGCTTATCACTACTGTATGGCAGTCGAGGAGGAATCAGATAGTAAGCCTTGGTACCATGACATCAAGCAGTACATCACAAACAGAGAGTATCCTCCCGGAGCTACAGAGAATGACAAGAGAACACTTCGGAGACTATCAGCAGGTTTCTTCTTGAGTGGAGACGTCCTTTACAAGAGAAACTATGACTTGGTACTCCTCAGGTGTGTAAATAAAGAAGAGTCAGTAAAGATTATGCGAGATGTTCATGAGGGTTCATTTGGGGTTCATTCCAGCGGGCATGAAATGGCTAGAAAAATCCTGAGAGCTGGTTACTATTGGTTGCAGATGGAGTCAGACTGTTAGAGTTTTGTGAGAAGATGCCATAAATGTCAAATCTATGCAAATCATACTCATGTACCTCCGACTTCTCTGAATGTCTTGAGCGCACCATGGCCATTCTCAATGTGGGGCATGGACATCATTGGTCCCATTGAACCCAAAGCTTTAAATGGTCATCGTTTCATTTTGGTTGCTATCGACTACTTCACTAAGTGGGTGGAGGCTGCTTCTTATCCCAATGTAACAAGCTCAGTGATTGCTAAGTTCATCAAGAAAGATTTGGTTTGCGCTACGGCCTTCCAAATAAGATTATCACAGACAACGGCAGTAATTTGAACAGCAAAATGATGAAGGACTTGTGTGAAGACTTCAAAATACTGCATCACAATTCTTCTCCTTACCGCCTAAAGATGAATGGGGCAGTTGAGGCAGCTAACAAGAAAATTGTGCAAAAGATTGTGGTAATGTTGCGCCCCGAAAAATCCGGTTTGGGACTTTTCAGTTTGACAACGTTGAAAATCAGTAGAGCCGCCACCAATATTTTATTTTAGGAAAACATTGAAAAAAACCTTTTTGAAAGCGGGTGGTCTTTCGAAAACTTAGAGATGTAGGTTAGGAATTCGGTTGCGCATGGGGAAGGTATTAGCACACACGCCCTTTCTACCGAAAAAAGGAACCATTAATTTGATGTGGTTTTGAAATGTTTGATTTGAAATACATTGTTCTATTTATTTTCTTTTCTTTTTGAGAAATCACTTTATTGAAAACGGAAAAAGGGATGTTTTGGTATCTTTGAAAAGCGGAACAAGACAAAGATTTTTGAAAAGCGTGCTTGCGGGACGACAGAACCCGGCCCTACGTACTTCACCGCCGATTTGAGGATCAAAGCAACGTAGTTCTTGGTTTTTATGGTTTTTTAAAAGGTATGCTTGACGGGACATGAACCGGTCCCACGTACCCTCATCTTGGGTGAGGATCAAAGCAACGTAGTTCTCGGTTTTGGCGTGTGAAAGCGGCTTTGTGATTTTTGAAAGTGCTTTTAGAGTTTTTTTGAAATAAGACTCGAGTGTTCGCGAACACCAAACAAGCAAAGGCTTGAGTGGCATTCGGTATTAACTCGAAAGAAAAGAGAGTTGGGCGGTAATCAAACAAGCAATGGCTTCGAGTGATTACAAGCGACAACGTCGTATTATTCTTTTGAAAATAGTTTTGAAAAGGTGGTGAGCTAATAGCTCGTGTTATTTTGGAAGTTTGAATTAGTTGTTTTTGTTGTTTAATTAATGTGTGGGAGTTTTCATGATAGCCAAACAAGCAAAGGCTTGAGTGACTACCACTAATAGCTCCTCATTAACGATCAAACAAGCAACGGCTTCGAGTGATGGTTAATGATTTTTATTTAGAAAAATGCCTTAGGTTTTCTTATTAAAAAAAACATAGGATTTCAAGCTTGAAACAGAAATATAACATTTCAAATTCTTCTTCCAAGTCAAAACCAAAACAACCATTGGGACACAAGCAAAGCAATCAAAGGAATATTTACAATTTGCTATGAACAATTGGATGCACCATGATACAAGTATATGAGTGCAAGAGTATGCAATTATGGAATGCAACATACAACATTATTGAATGCATGAACATTTAATTTATGAAAAGGAAAAAAACATGATATTAATGCATGAACATTTAATTTATGAGATGCAAAACATGATATTAATATATGCACATTTAACTTATGAGATGCAAAACATGATATTAATATATGCATGAGTAAACTTGAAAAGATATGGATATAAATGAATGCATGAACATGTAGGCATAAACCTAAACTAACATAGGAAATTGCCAAATGGGCATCTAGCAAGGCATTTTTATTCAAGCTAAAAGTTCAAGAAAACAAAATAGTGACTTAAACCTCCAAGCCTAAAACCCTAATCCCAAGAACACACATTAGGGAACCAAAACAGAAAAATCAAAACCCTAACACTATAGAATATGCAATGGGAACTTTATTCAATGAGATGGGCTCATGGCCTAAACCAAGTATGCAAAGAAAACTTTGAACATTGAGCAAAACTATGATTAATTCACAAGAACTATTTAAAAGATAAAGTAGAGGATGGAATGACAATTTATACAAGGTTGAATCCCTTCTTGCAATCTTCACCACTTTGAATAACATGCACTAAGCATGTAGTGAGAATCACCTTGCAAGATCATCAACAAGTGGGCAACAATATAACTAGATTACAAGAACACATAAACTATTAAACTATGAAATAAATTGAATCCTTTCTTGCAATCTTCACCACTTGAATGAAATGCACTAGGCATGTAGTGAGAATCACTTTGCAAGATCATCAACAAGTGGGCAACAAGATAACTAGACTACAAGAACACATAAACTATTAAACTAGGAAATAGATTGAATCCTTTCTTGCAATCTTCACCACTTGAATGAAATGCACTAGGCATGTAGTGAGAATCACTTTGCAAGATCATCAACAAGTGGGCAACAAGATAACTAGACTACAAGAACACATAAACTATTAAACTAGGAAATAGATTGAATCCTTTCTTGCAATCTTCACCACTTGAATGAAATGCACTAGGCATGTAGTGAGAATCACTTTGCAAGATCATCAACAAGTGGGCAACAAGATAACTAGACTACAAGAACACATAAACTATTAAACTAGGAAATAGATTGAATCCTTTCTTGCAATCTTCACCACTTGAATGAAATGCACTAGGCATGTAGTGAGAATCATTTTGCAAGATCATCAATAAACAAAAGGTAAACTAAAACACAAGAAATAATGAGCACATAAACTAATATATTAAACAAAAGTCATTTCTAGCTCTCTTCACTACTAAGATCAAAGTGCACTTGGCACTAGTAGGAATCATAGAGCCAAATCCACAACAACTTACTAAAGAAGAATACCAACAACAAGATTTAAACAAAGAAACAACAAAATCAATTTTGAAGACATTTTAATCATGTATATGCGAAACCTTGCTCCATTTTATTTAACAAGAAAACTCAAAAATTAACATGAAAACAACACTAATCAACTTATTTTAGGGTGAGACAACAAATCTCACCCCTCAACCACAACAAACTACATTGAAAAGATGATGCTATGCGAAAGGAATGAGGGGAAGAAAATGAGCTTCAATGCAAAATATTTGGAGATGATGCAAAGAGGGTTATGGATTTTACCTTTTCTCTAAAATGGAAGAGAAAATTGAAGAAATGGAGGAGAAAAATGCAAGAGGGCTTGGCCTTGCAAGAGAAGGAAGGAGATAAAGGTGGTGTGATGAACTCCTTGAGTGAGAAAGGAAGGTTAAGGGTGTGAGAGGTGGATTCAAGGTGTTTTGGTGGATGAAGGTGAAGTAATGGAGGAGGGGGAAGGAGGAGAAGGCTTCGGCCTAGAGGGTGGAGAGGAGGAGAGGTATGATGCTTGGTTTTCTTGAAGGTGAGAATGATAGCCAAAGATTGGTGAAGAAAGAAGGTGTGAGCTATTTATAGGGGTTTTGAGGCTTTAGGGTATTTAGGACTTTTTGCTTTGATTGGGCTCTAGGATTGGATCTTAATTTTGAATGGATGGTTAGGATTATTGGTCACATGGATCAAGGGTATTTAGAAAACACAAGTGTGTGAGAGAAATGGGTGAAGGTGGCGCATAAAAGAAGGAAAAAAAAGGAAATTTGTGAACAAAAAAATCTAATTTGGGAATGGTGATTTTTGTAGAATAGGGTTAAGGGTATTTTGGTGAGGGAATGTTCTCAAAAAGGTAAGATGGGGTTTTTTGATGGAAAGGTTAGTGTAAGTGCATGGGTTAATTTACCAAAAAGGCAACATTGAGGATATGATCAAATTAAAACTTGGTGAGTAAGTAATGGAGTGTGTAGAAGCTTCTTGAGGGAAATAGAGAGAGGGAGGGACGCATGATCAGCTGATCATGAAGGGGAAAAAATAAAAAAACTTGCTTTTTTTGTTATTTTGTCTTATTGAGGACACTTCCTCCTTTTATTTTTGAATTTTGAATCTTTTGGGCATGTAATTGAGAGTGCACCTATTAAAAACATGTCACATATTTTTGGACACCATGAAATAACCTCCTAATCATTCTAGACAATTAAAATTGTCACTTAATTAATTGGGGAATTTTTAATGGTCTTTTGGCATTTTTTATGCACTAAAAATAGGAAAAGTGCATTTTAATTATTTTAGGCTAGAATATTCTCTCTAAAAATTGTACAAAAATTCTCTTGGATAAGAGAAAAATGTACTTTTGGTGTGTGCATATTTTTGTGAGAAAATCATCCTTTTGCGAAAAATGACCAAAATGCCCCTTACCCTAAAAAGTCCTAATTTGCTCAAAAATGCATTTTTATTCTAAACATGGTTCTAAAAACCCTTGGATGACTTTTAAAACTCTAAAATGCATGCCATGCCTTAATTTATTTATTTTTGGTTGAAAATTAGGGTGTTGACCTAAAGTAGGACAAAATTGGGGTATGACAGCTGCCCCTCTTTATCTAGATTTTAACAAGGAATATGAATTGGCCGAAACATATTCCGAGGCAAAATAGAGATAAAGAATTCAGAAATTATACCGATTTTGTCAACTTAGGGAAAAACCCGAATTTTTTTTTTTTTTGGGTGAATGGATACTAGCCAGAAAACGGCTGTAATGAATGTGGTGCTAACCCTCAGTAAGCTAACAAAACAGGAAACACATGGGCGCCGACCCTCGGGTGGCGTAAACAACAAGAAGTAAAACAATAAATAGAATAGTAGAGAAGGTACCGTCCTTTGATAAGCCGGCACCGGCTGGGGAAGAAAGTAACAAAAAGTGCGGTGATGAAGGAGTGCTCGTCACTCTGAAGGAACACCTGGGTTCTGAAGGAGCGTCTGCGGCTCTGAAGGAGTACTTGGACTCTGAAGGAACACTTAGGCTCTGAAGGAACGCTTGGGCTCTGAAGGAACGCTTGGGTTCTGAAGGAGCGTCTGGGCTCGGGCGAACGCTGGGTTACGAAGCGAGCGCGCAGGCTCTGGGAACGCTTGGGCTCAAGCGAAGGCGCTGGGCTCTGAAGGAACGCTTGGGTTACGAAGGAGCGTCGGGCTCTGAAGGAACGCTTGGGTTACGAAGGAGCGTCGCGGGCTCTGAAGAACGCGGCAGGCTCTGAAGGAACGCTGGCTCACGAAGGTGGCCTACTCGAGCGGCCGAGGTTACGTATCAAGTTGTGGAGGCCGATACATTTGACCTTGATGGACTTGCACTATGCTTTACACCGCACACTGGTGCCAAGGACGCCGAAGTTCGGGGGCCGATCCGTCATGCTCGTGATGACTTGGCGGGATGAAGGTCGAGTTCAAAGTCATTGTTTGGATGTTGATTTGAACTAAACCGAAGGACTCGGTCCGATGATTCGCTTCGGTGCTCGATAACGACGGGATCCGAAGGGACGCCTTGGTCCCGGCGGATGCACGGGTCTGAAGGATTCGCAAATCCTGCTGATTGATCGATTAAGATGACCGATATTGGCGTATTGAATCGAGGTACCGCATATGTCACCGATGCAAGGAATGATGCATGAAGCATGGGTGCATGTTATGCAAAGGCATGTTATGCGGGAGTATGTTATGTGAGTGCATGCAATGCTATGATTTTGATGTGATGATGCATGTGGTGGATCATTTTCCTTTGTTTTTGATTCCTTTTTAATTGTTTTTCGACCAGCTTTCCGCTTTCAAGTTATTTGTTTTTCTCATGTTTTTCTTTTCGATCGCCTTTCTTTTTTTCGACCATTCACTTTTGCTTTTTGACAAGGCTCATTATTATTTTTTTACGGGTTCAACCGACTTCCGATACTCTGGTAGGGAGACTCGAAAAGCCAAGGGAAATCGCTAGGCTTAGGAACCGAACGCGCTGCGTTGCTCTCTGGTTTGCCACTTGGAACGGTTTGTGAATGCAACCTTTTGTAAGATTAATTATCTTTAGGAATTTGCTTATTTCCCATGGCTTTTAAAGATTTCGCAATGATTTGTAATGCCTTATGATGTACGCACATGTTTTCTGATTCATTATCACCATCATCATAAAAACGCTTATTTTGAGCAAAAACAGAAATATCAATAATCACGACATGAGAAAAGTTGAGCTTTATTGATATGGAAGCCGATCGTACAGAATGTTACGACGACTGTTCAGTACATTTGAGAATTTAAACTGCAAAAAGACACGAAAAAGGAAAGAAGCGATTGACGATCGTCCGTCTCGTCAAGGCGTTGTTGACATTTGTGTCCTTGACCTTGATCACTCCCTCATTCAAGCCTTTAGGGAAAGTTGTATGCCTTTCATTACTTTTCATGCTCAAGCTTTCTGACCCTAATTTTTGCCTGGATCGCCCTTTGCGGGTTTTCAATCCACCGGTCGCTCACGATTTTGCCTAAGTCGCCTTTCGGGTTTTCAACCTAGCGAGCGAATTCTTACTTGGCTTGTCTTTCTCTTTTTTCGTTTATTTCTTTCAGGCATAATACTTCTTTACTGAGTCTGAATTGACTGGGTTTTTGAGGTCTTCGCCATCCATGTTGGTGAGTCATCGCTCCTCCGTGAAAAGGCTTTTTGACTACATACGGGCCGCCATAAGTGGGTGCCCACTTCCCTGGAGTCACTCGAATAGGCAAGATCTTTTTGAGTACCAAATCCCCTTCATTAAACTCACGCGGCCGGATTTTCCGTCGAAAAGCGGTTCTCATTCTTTGTTGTACACAATTTGCCCATGACACGTAGCCGCAATCCTTTTTCTTCAATGAGGTTTAGTTGATCCAAGCGAGCCTGTACCCACTCGCTTCCTCCGGCTTAGTTTCCATCGAGAACCCGCAGGAGGGTATCTCAACCTCAATGGGAAGTATCGCTTCGATCCATACACCAAGGAAAAAGGGGTTGCCCTCGATGATGTGCGCGACCAAGTACGGTAGCCATGCAAAGCAAAAGGAAGCATCTCATGCCAATCCTTGTAGGTTACCACCATTTTCTCGCACTATTTTCTTGATATTCTTGTTGGCTGCTTCAACTGCCCCATTCATCTTTGGGCGATAAGGAGAGGAATTATGGTGCTGAATTTTGAATTCCTTGCACAAGTCCTTCATCATTTTGCTATTCAAATTGCTACCGTTATTATCGGTGATGATCTTGTCGTGTAGACCATATCGGCAAATCAGATCTTTCTTCACAAACTTAGCAACCACTGAACTGGTTATACTCGAGTATGAAGCAGCTTCAACCCACTTGGTAAAGTAATCAATTGCAACCAGAATGAAGCGATGCCCGTTTGACGCTTTGGGCTCAATTGGACCTATGACGCCCATGCCCCACATGGAAAACGCCAAGATGCATCAAAACATTTAGTTTGGCAAAGCGCACATGGATATGATCGGCATAGATCCGCATTTGTGGCATTTCTCACGAAATTATAATGACCGATTCCATCCGGAGCCGAGAATAACCCGCCCTTAGGATTTTTCTAGCCATGGTGTGCCCACTTGAATGGGTTCCGAACGAGCCTTCATGCACATCTCTCATGATTCTCTCAAACTTCTTCTTTGGCAACACACCTTAGGAGAACCATATCGTAGTTTCTCTTGTAAAGAACCTCACCACTCAAGAAGAAATTCCTCGACAACCTTCTCGAGAGTTCTCTTGTCATTTTTTCGATGCCCTGTGGGTATTCCGACTAGTGATGTACCGCTTGATGTCATGATACCAAGGCTCTCGTCGGACTCTTCATCTACCGCCATGCAAGTAGTGATGCGCAGCGAGCTCGGTCTTTGGATTCTCGATCTTAGTCAAGTTCTTGTCACGGCTAACATTGAACATAGAAGACAATGTGGCTAATGCATCGCCACCGGTGATTTTCACCTCGAGGATATTTGGAAGGTGATCTCATCAAAGGACTTCATCAACTCTTGCGGTAATCACAATAAGGAATCGCTTTAGGATCTCTCGGTCTCCCAATCGCCTCTTGCTTGATAAATAACTAGAGTTGAACTCGTATACATCTAGCCTTTTAACTTTCCACTCTAGGGTCGCTTGAATACCTAGGATGCATGCTTCAGATTCTCGCTATGTTATTTGTGACATAGAAGCTTAGCCTTGCGCGTGACAGAATGAAGCGATTATCGGGAGATCAACATCGCCCCTACTCCGTGTCCCCACACATTGGACGCACCATCAAATATCATTCTCCATCTTTCACTTTCGTGGGACTTCCCCTCGTCGAATAGTGCCATGATGTCTTCATCGGAAAATCACGCCGCATTGGTCGGGTAACTGAATCGGTACGACATGCCAAATATTCAGCGAGTGTACTACCTTTAATCGCCTTTTGTGTGACATACAAGATATCGTGATTCGATAATTGCATCCGCCATCGGGCAATTCGCCCCGTGAGAGTCGGCTTCTCAAATATGTACTTGATTGGATCCATTTTTGAAACCAACCAAGTTGTATGACTCAAAGATGTACCGCTTAAACGATGAGCAAAAGCCCAAACTAAAGCACAACAAAGTTTTTTTCAAAGATAGAATACCTTGTCTCACGGTCGGTGAACTTTTGCTTAGGTAGTATATTGCATGCTCCCTTTTCCAGATTCATCATGTCGACCCAACACATGACCCATTGAATTGTCTAGCACCGTAAGGTACAAGATGAGCGCGCTCGCCGCCATTGTGGCATTAAGATCGTGGATTTTGCAAGTACACCCCGATTTTCTCAAGGTCGCTGACACCGATCATTCCACTTCGGCTCTTGACTTTTGCACAAAGAATTTGAAGATTGGCTCACAAGTAGCGATCGGTGAAAAATGAATCGGAGATATAATTCAACCTTCCGAGGAAACCACGGATTTCTTTTCTGCTTCGTAACCGCATTTCAAGGATGGCTTTTACTTTGTCCGATCCACCTCAATTCCTTCTCGCCGACAATGAAGCCTAACAACTTCCCGATCTTACCCCAAACGTGCACTTGGCCGGGTTTAACTTGAGCTTATATTTCCTTAACCGCTCAAAAGCTTCGCAGATTGACAATGTGCTCCTTGTCGGTTTTAGATTTTTGCGATCATGTCATCAACATAAACCTCGATCTCTTTATGCATCATATCATGGAATAAGGTAACCATGGCTCCTCTCGATAGGTTGCACCAAAGATTCTTCAATCCGAATGGCATGACCTTATAACGTAACGTTCCCCAAAGTGTTATGAAAGTTGTCTTTTCCATGTCCTCAGGGTCCATTTTGATCTGATTATATCCCGAATATCCATCCATGAAGGAGAATAACGAGTGTTGAGCTGTACTGTCCACTAAAACATCAATGTGAGGCAAAGGGAAGTCGTCCTTAGGGCTAGCACGATTCAGATCCCGGTAATCGACACACATTCTGACCTTCCCATCCTTTTTGGGAACTGGGACAATGTTGGCAACCCATTGCGGGTATTTGGCCACTGCCAGGAATCCTGCATCGAATTGCTTCTTCACTTCGTCTCTGATTTTGAGGGACATCTCTGGTTTCATCCTCCTCAATTTCTGTTTGACAGGTGGGCATTCGGGCTTGACTGGTAGCTTGTGTACCACAATGTCGGTGTCCAACCCGGGCATATCTTGGTACGACCATGCAAACACATCCACGTAATCCCGCAACAACCGAACTAACTTTATGCGGTCTTCTTCGCCCATGGTGGTGCCTACTTTAACCTCTTTCTTATCCTCTCATTGTACCCAAGTTGATCACTTCAAATGGACTCTTCGTGGTGGATTACCCTTTCTTCTTGTTTCATTAACCTCAAAAGTTCTCGAGGAGTTTCCCATCTTCATCAACATCCCCCCTCACTGATTGACGGGGTGATCAAAGTCAAATGGTGGATATTCGACACTGCCATTTTCAGAGACCATTCTTTGTGGATCTCGCATTTTGCCCGGGCTTAAAAAGGTAATGAAAGGCGAAACAAGAAAACAAACAGACAAATAAAGCGCATAAAGACTCATGCAAATGAAGAGAAATTGGTTTTATTAATCGAGGAATTCAAAACAAGCGCTTTTTATTGATGATGATAATTTTGAAAATAAAAACACGTGTGCCCCTAACAATCGGTCCTATGGCCTTGGGCAGAGCCACTGTGGTTGCATTACAAATGATTACTTTAAATTAAGAGTCACAGGAGAATCAGATCTTCCAATTCTTTAACTCTTCACCGATACCGCAACGACGAACTGCATCTCGCTTTCTTTGGATTCGTAAACATCTCTCGATAACAAAGAACTTGATTGGGGTCCCACAAGCCAAAGACTCACAAAACTCGACTAAGGTCGCAAATTGGGATCCTCTGGGGCCATGGATCTTCGCCTCGGATTTGGCCAACCATCTGGCGCTTTCGCTCATCCGCCCCTTATCCGCCTTTCCTCCTTACTTGGGTGTATCCAGCCGAAAACGGTCTTTGTTTTCCTTCGATTGGATAGGAGCTAGAATCCTTGACCAGCTTTTCCAAGCCGTAACCAGCCTTGTACTGGGCTATCATAATTTTGGCAACCATTTCCTCTTCTTTGGTCTTCCCAAACACCGCATTGGCAATCTCTAAAGATCGAAAAGTCGTTTCCAACGACTCTTCAATGGCTTCTACATATTTGAACTCGATGGCTTATTAACCGAGTCTCTTCCTCACCGAATACTACGACCACCTTGTCATCCACCATGAATTTGACCCGTTGGTGTAGAGAAGAAGGAATTGCCCCACCATGTGGATCCGTGGTCTCCTAATGCATACCTATATGAGGAGGTAATGTCCATGATTTGGAAATTGATACGTAAAACTTCGGGACCGACCGATAGGAAATTCCATTTCTCCTAGCACTTCCTTTTGGAACCATCAAATGCTCGCACCTGTACGAACTCGGTTTCATATAGGAACAATCAACATCTAACTTGTCCATGGTTGACTTTGGCATTACGTTTAGTGAAGACCCGTTGTCAATCAAGACTCGCCAAAGACATAGTCCCCACACTTTACCGAGATATGAAGAGCTTGATTATGTTCTTTCCGCTCAAGGCAACTCATCATCGGCAAAGGTTAGGTGATTTGCAGCCACCACACTCCCGACAATTCCATCAAAATGATTCACTTGGAATGTCCTCTCGCCACGTGAGCCTCACCGAGCACTTTCATCAAGGTCGCTTCGCGGTGCTTCCGAACCGAGCAAACAAAGTGATAGCATGGATATCTTTGAGGGCGCCTCTGTTTAACCGATCAACTACTCAGAATCGCTTTCTTTGGACAAACTTCAAGAATTCATTGGCTTTTTCATTTTTTTCCGAGCAACCTCTCGCTCTTTTTCTTTATCTTTGCGCCTCTCTGCTCACCTCTCTAGATGTTTCCGCCGAGGGTTTCGGAGCATATACCCTTCCACTCTCGGTGATCCCACTTGATCCTCGCTATGTTGGTCACGGTGGTAGCATTTGGAGAGCATTCTCGCCGTGTATTTCCAGGAACCGCTTTATTTGACTCATAACGAAACAGAGCCGGGTAACTCAATCACTATTGGCCGAGCATTTGCTCGCAGATCACCTAGGATTGAAATCATAAGGGATCTCAATGGGCCTTCGATTCCCTATCATTGTCGTGGTACGGCGTCCACACTTCTCCGCATTCGGAACCATCCATGACGCATGTACCACTGGGTCGCATCGCTTCATCTTCTTCATCCCACCCCGTAGGCCGGATATCTTCTATTCGGATTAGAGCACTTTCAGGAGCATCATATCCGACAAGTAATCAAACTTTCCACTGGGCTCTCCTAGAGTATCCCAACGCCCTTCTTTTGTAGGCAAAGATCATTACCTCTTCACCGATTTCTTCCTTGCATGAGAAGCGGAACCGTGTGTCTTCATTAGCTACCGGGTCGGCCCCGGGTTGAACCAATCTCAGAGAGTGCACCAGTAATTTCAATCGCTTTTTGGCCTCTCTATCACCGCCTCAATGTAGGGTCCACACTTCATCTTCCACACCATAGGTCCCTATCTCGGACCACATACCGATCCATCATCAGTCTTGCAGATCATTTTGAAAGTTTCACAACCTCCCCACACAGGAGTCAAGACACCCTTCTTCATGGCAACATCCTTTTTAACAACCTTGGCCCTAAGATAACTCAAAGATAAATGACACTTAGAGGAGTCTTGATCTCTTGTACCTTTTTCAAAGAACTTGCCAACAAAGACTTTCTATAGCATTCGTAGTCGTCCTCCTGGTGACCGGCAATGGATTGATTGTTGTATTTGGGACGGTTCTCATTTAAACGATATCCAACCAAAGATCTATCAAATCTTGCACTACATGCTTGAAGGCTTTACAATCTTCCACAAAGATGACCGAACCCCATTTTCGTGGAAACCGCAGTGGCATTAGCATTGTATCCTCTCGGGAAATGGTGGTCGCACTACTTTCATGGGTCGAGTGTTGATCGATTATTGGAGGTCAAGTGATTAAACAATTTCAAGATATGTCATTGGAATTGGATCAAAACTAGTCCGCTTCTTGAACCCGATAATCTTGAGTCTTGGGACGGCCATCGCCTTGCCGAGATGACACCTGGAGCAGTAGAATGGAATAGTTTGGGGTGGAGGAGTACCAAAAGATGAGTTTCCCCCGAGATGACATTAGTTTCTCCTTCTTTCTTTTTTAGTGGAAATGGGGCTGGTACTTCTTCCGTTCTTTGACCCACCGTAACTCCCGCAGATTACCAAGGTGATTCAAAATCTTCCCGCTTCAAGGCCATGCTCAAGTCTTTCCCCAAGACTATCATGTCGAGAAACCGGTTGAGACACTTGTGATCACCGTCATAATAGATTGCGGCAGAGTTTCCGGGAACATGTACACCATCTCTTTCTCACCAAAGGGGGTTGAACTCAGGCCGTGCTTCGCCATTTTGAGCATATTCCTTGAAAGTCTCTTTTCACCCTTACTCATGTGTCGTAAATCGTGACTATCCGAGCCATGTCCATGTTGTACTTATATCGCTTCATGAAAGCTTCGCACAAATCTTTCCAACAATGGATTTCTGAGGATTGCAACTTCATATACCAATCCGCAGGAGCTCCCACCAAACTGTTTCGAAGCAATAAATCAGTAATTTGTCATCATTGGCATAGTGGACCCATTTTTCTGGATTTAACATTGTAATATGGCTGGCTCTGGGCAGCCGATCCTCCAGACTTGTCCACCCCGAGCTTTGAATTTTGGCGGTAGAACCAACCGGGACTAGGCAAAGCTCACGGGCTTCTTTGGCTCTAACTCCAGCACTCTCCATAGCTCTCACTCTTTCTTCTAGTGCTCTGATCGGATCATTTGGGCCGAGCCCCTCAAACGCATGCCCTTGGGGTGACTCCCATGTCAGAGTAATACCCTCCTCCCGGCCGAGGAACATTTTGAGGTCGCATCGTGAACCCCGGCGTGGAATTGTGTATGACATGAGGACAGAGCCCGATTCTCAGATCCCCGCGCAGCTCCCCAGTGTGGTGATAGTAATTTGATTAGGTGCGATTACGCCAACGGAGTAGATCTAATCAGCCATGCGGCAGTACCCAGCAGCATACCCGAGTGGTATCTGCTGCAAAGCAATCGACATCGAGGAGGAACGAAAGAAGTGACCCCATCCGACCCACTACAACGACGGCCAAAGCAGCTTGTCCCACTCTTCAAACCTTGCAAAGATTACCATCATTTCATGGACTCGAGCCTCCATGGTACCCATCTTATCCTTCTTGAGTCCGATTTTCCCGAGCCACCGCCGGGATTCGTAATTTGTACACCCATGTCTTCTTGTTCGGGTTACTCTCAATTTCAACCTCCGGATGTTCTCCGTAAGTGAGCCATTAGCTTGGCTTGCATATCCGGTGAAGTATATCGGTGATTTTGAGAACCAGCGTGTTTTTCTCGCTTATTCAAACATTTATTACATAAGAAACAAAATAAATTTATGAATGAATGTATGAATGCATGCACAATGTTTGCTTGATGCCGGAACCGCGGGATACCTCGCCTTGTCATACGCTGCATAAACTTTTGGTTTACGAATTGAAGTAAACAAGGAATCGAAATAGCACACTTCATTCATCAAGATTTCAAAGCTTCACCAATTTTCATTAAAGGGAAAAGACATTACAAGGTTCATAAAGAGAGCAAAGACAATATTCTTGAATACAAAGCTCGATACAAACTCCTAAATCAAAAAAATACAAATAGGCAATTCAAATACAAATAGCTCTAAGCTCCCCAACTCTCTTCTCTCTTCTTGCTTGCACTTGCACTTTGAGATTGCTCTTTGAATTCTCGTGGATCAACGCTCGCAAAGATTCCACAAACCGATACACTTCAAAGTGGTATTGAAGAAGTGCATCTCAAATTTCTCACTAACCTCAGATTCTTAGGGATTCCCAAAGATAGCTTGACGGGTTACTCGATGGCCTTTGAGAACTTGTTCTTTCACAACAGATCTCATCCTTGAGTTCTTTAATGACCTCTTGATCTTCGATCTTTCCAATCAACTCTAGGAAGCGTTTTCCCAACATCGGCTCTCTACTCTGACCGCCTGTAGGCATCTTCTAGACAAACAAGGTCCCTCTTCAATTCACCAAATATTTCTCTTTCAAAGCTCAAAGCCCGCTGGTATTCCTTGAGAGTTTCATTAATGGCCACCTTT
Source organism: Oxytropis ochrocephala (assembly GCA_020916435.1). NCBI lineage: Eukaryota > Viridiplantae > Streptophyta > Magnoliopsida > Fabales > Fabaceae > Oxytropis > Oxytropis ochrocephala. Next base: position 35,494,235 of record CM037095.1, read on the forward strand.
TCTTGCTTGAGGTTTCTCAACCGACTCCTCAACTCGCCACTAAATGTGATTCTCGCCCGATTTCATGGCTAATGTCCTCCACTCTCGAGCTTCTTCCAGTGCTTTCTCGCCTTTTGTTTATACCTTTGAAGCTCCTCTCTCGCCCCCTTCGGATGCCTCGGGCTTCTATCTTGCTCGTTCTTCCTTCTCGAATCGTCGACGCTCTTCCACAAACGATCATCTTGACATTGTTTTCCTCCTCTAGCTTTTCTTTTTCTAGAGCTATCTCTTCTATCTTAGCTCGCAAAGTGTCTCTTTTCCTCTTTCTCGCTTTCGCTAATGCGGATTTGACTTCGCTTAGCTCTTCATGGGTAGGGACATAAGGCTCGTACTTCTTCTTCAAGGGAAAGCATCCTTGAATTGGTGATTTTGCATTTTGAAGCTTCTCCTTGAGCCATTGATTGAAAGTGATGTCATCGATTTTCTTTGACAACTTCTTCACTCCCTTTCCGCACTACGGATTCCCATGATCGTTGAACTCTTCAAGCAAGTCGCCACATTTAGGCATCCCCTTATAGAGGTAAATGCGGACAAAGATGCTTTCGGAGGGTGAGTTCCTCATCGGGTAACCGAAGCCGCCTCAAGGTCAATGAAGGGTTGTAGTTGATACACCCCCGAGTCCCCATGAGAGGCACATTTTGAAAACTTCCACAATCGAACACTACCACCGGTCCTGGTCATCCCAACAAGCACTGTGGTACCACCGGATTTGGAGTTCATTGAGATTCTTCAAATACTCAACCCATTCAATAGTTTTGACCTCCACCTCACAAACTAGTAGGCGTAAGAGATTAGCTCCCTAACATTAGTTCTTGGTTGTGGATCACATGGGTAATAAGCCAAAGCGAGAGAATGTGGGAGGAAAGACATAATTTCTTTTTATGGAACCGGTCAGAGCGAGTAAGAGCGTGGTACGTGTTAGCAAGGATAGCAGTGCACCGGATTGATAGGGTTCTCGAGTGTCTTTGAAGGCCAAGAATGCACCGATTGCGCTCTTCATCAACATATCTCTATTCGAGGAAAGAGGACCACCCCAAATATGGTAAGAGCGAAAGCACTAATTTGAACGGTCCCCACTTCTTAGCCGCGGCATAAGATTGTAATAGGCCCTCAAGTACTCTTGTGGATACCCGCTACACCATTTCTCTTTAACTTCGCAACCTCAATTCATCCACACTAATCCCGAAAGCGCATATGGCGAGCTTTTCATCGCATAGTACGCGCCTCGATATTGGTAAGGCCTAGCATGTGATCCGCGAACCCCAAAAGCTGCTCATACTCCTCTAATGTGGGTGACAAATCAAAATTCTTGAAGAAGAAACACCTCACATCGTAGTCGAGAATTGACTCAAAGCTATAAGAGCATCCTCTTGAACGCTCAATTGCAGCAATCTACTTAACATTCCCGTATGCTTGATCAAAGGACTCTCTCTCAATGGGACCTATATGGCTGCACATCGCCTCGGACTACCAATCTCAACCTCTTCATAATCGGGAAGCGAGAAATGAGCGAAGTCTTGCTACTCAACTCCATTTTGATGCACCTATGACAAGACGGTAAGTTACTCAAGGGCTCTCGGCAAGCAAATGCAAATGAGATGCAGTGAATGCAGATGCTTACAAAATTTAATTTTAATGAATGCGCATGATGCGATTATGATATGAATGATGCGGTAGGGATGATAAAAACGATGTGTAGGGACGGAGGTTCAAAAATTCAGAGCGGTTTATTTGAAAGAAAGAAAATATTTTTTGTATTTTCTTGGAAGGTTTTTGAAAAAGCTCCTTTTTGAGGAAGACATGCCCTAAATTACCATGCAAAGACACACAATTCGTATGCCTCGTGTCCTACAAAGGTGGGAATCCTAAGTTCTAGGTCCACTTCAAAGGTTCCTCCCATGTAGTTCTAATTCACACCCTCACAATGGCTACCAGAGCTATAGAATCCCCATGCCGACATCCACAAATGTAGAGAACTACCAAGTGTGAAGCGCCATGAGAAAGCGCACTGCTGAGACTTTCATGAGTATCGATGCACAAAGGTCTCGAATGATACCACTAATCGTCTCCACTCTCCTAAATGTTTGTTGGATCCGGCATAGGAGCCCACTCAAAGAACATAAATCATAAGGTGTGAAAGTGTGTGATTGAGGACATACTTCCTAAAAATCTACCCACCCCACCTGCAAGGAAACCAGAACAGTCCAGATAAACAGTTGTCTACCCTAGGGTTCAACATGCATACACTAGTTTAATATACAAACATCCTAATAAGTCCACAGAGATTACACGCATTGCTTACCTCAAGAAAGGGAGCTAAGAAGAAGGGGACATAATAGAATGAGGGAATGCATGTTTTACCTTAAGAAAGGGAGCGGAGAAGAGGGGATCATGGGAATTGAGGAATGCTTGTATAAACACAACCATAAACATACAAAAGAAGAGAAAAGAAAAGAAAAAGGAAAAGGAAGAGATAGAACATAGTTTTTCAAGTCAAACAGTTTAAACCACATCAAATTAATTAGGCTTGACCCTCATCTCTCTTTAAATAAATAAATAAAGAAAGAAAGTCCCCAGTGGAGTCGCCAGCTGTTGCGCCCCGAAAAATCCGGTTTGGGACTTTTCAGTTTGACAACGTTGAAAATCAGTAGAGCCGCCACCAATATTTTATTTTAGGAAAACATTGAAAAAACCTTTTGAAAGCGGGTGGTCTTTCAAAACTTAGAGATGTAGGTTCGGGGGCTCTGCTATGCATGGGAAGGTATTAGCACTCACACGCCTCTTTCTACCGAAAGGAACCATTAATTTGATGTGGTTTTGAAATGTTTGATTTGAAATACATTGTTCTATTTATTTTCTTTTCTTTTTGAGAAATCACTTTATTGAAAACGGGAAAAAGGGATGTTTTTGGTATCTTTGAAAAGCGGAACAAGACAAAGATTTTTGAAAAGCGTGCTTGACGACAGAACCCGGTCCCACGCACCTCACCGGCCGAGGATCAAAGCAACGTAGTTCTTGGTTTTTGCGGGTTTTTTTAAAAGGTATGCTTGACGGGACATGAACCCGGCCCCACGTGACCTCATCGGCCGAGGATCAAAGCAACGAGTTCTCGCTTTTGGCGTGTGAAACGGCTTTGTGATTTTTGAAAGTGCTTTTAGAGTTTTTTGAAATAAGACTCGAGTGTTCGCGAACACCAAACAAGCAAAGGCTTCGAGTGGCATTCAGTATTAACTCGAAAGAAAAGAGAGTTGAACCGTAATCAAACAAGCAATGGCTTCGAGTGATTACAAGTTTACAACGTCAGATTATTCTTTTGAAAATAGTTTTGAAAAAGGTGGTGAGCTAATAGCTCGTGTTATTTTGGAAGTTTGAATTAGTTGTTTTTGTTGTTTAATTAATGTGTGGGAGTTTTCATGATAGCCAAACAAGCAAAGGCTTCGAGTGACTACCACTAATAGCTCCTCATTAACGATCAAACAAGCAACGGCTTCGAGTGATGGTTAATGATTTTTATTTAGAAAAATGCCTTAGGTTTTCTTATTAAAAAAAACATAGGATTTCAAGCTTGAAACAGAAATATAACATTTCAAATTCTTCTTCCAAGTCAAAACCAAAACAACCATTGGGACACAAGCAAAGCAATCAAAGGAATATTTACAATTTGCTATGAACAATTGGATGCACCATGATACAAGTATATGAGTGCAAGAGTATGCAATTATGGAATGCAAAATACAACATTATTGAATGCATGAACATTTAATTTATGAAAAGGAAAAAAAACATGATATTAATGCATGAACATTTAATTTATGAGATGCAAAACATGATATTAATATATGCACATTTAACTTATGAGATGCAAAACATGATATTAATATATGCATGAGTAAACTTGAAAAGATATGGATATAAATGAATGCATGAACATGTAGGCATAAACCTAAACTAACATAGGAAATTGCCAAATGGGCATCTAGCAAGGCATTTTTATTCAAGCTAAAAGTTCAAGAAAACAAAATAGTGACTTAAACCTCCAAGCCTAAAACCCTAATCCCAAGAACACACATTAGGGAACCAAAACCGAAAAATCAAAACCCTAACACTATAGAATATGCAATGGGGAACTTTATTCAATGAGATGGGCTCATGGCCTAAACCAAGTATGCAAAGAAAACTTTGAACATTGAGCAAAACTATGATTAATTCACAAGAACTATTTAAAAGATAAAGTAGAGGATGGAATGACAATTTATACAAGGTTGAATCCCTTCTTGCAATCTTCACCACTTTGAATAACATGCACTAAGCATGTAGTGAGAATCACCTTGCAAGATCATCAACAAGTGGGCAACAATATAACTAGATTACAAGAACACATAAACTATTAAACTATGAAATAAATTGAATCCTTTCTTGCAATCTTCACCACTTGAATGAAATGCACTAGGCATGTAGTGAGAATCACTTTGCAAGATCATCAACAAGTGGGCAACAAGATAACTAGACTACAAGAACACATAAACTATTAAACTAGGAAATAGATTGAATCCTTTCTTGCAATCTTCACCACTTGAATGAAATGCACTAGGCATGTAGTGAGAATCACTTTGCAAGATCATCAACAAGTGGGCAACAAGATAACTAGACTACAAGAACACATAAACTATTAAACTAGGAAATAGATTGAATCCTTTCTTGCAATCTTCACCACTTGAATGAAATGCACTAGGCATGTAGTGAGAATCACTTTGCAAGATCATCAACAAGTGGGCAACAAGATAACTAGACTACAAGAACACATAAACTATTAAACTAGGAAATAGATTGAATCCTTTCTTGCAATCTTCACCACTTGAATGAAATGCACTAGGCATGTAGTGAGAATCATTTTGCAAGATCATCAATAAACAAAAGGTAAACTAAAACACAAGAAATAATGAGCACATAAACTAATATATTAAACAAAAGTCATTTCTAGCTCTCTTCACTACTAAGATCAAAGTGCACTTGGCACTAGTAGGAATCATAGAGCCAAATCCACAACAACTTACTAAAGAAGAATACCAACAACAAGATTTAAACAAAGAAACAACAAAATCAATTTTGAAGACATTTTAATCATGTATATGCTAAACCTTGCTCCATTTTATTTAACAAGAAAACTCAAAATTAACATGAAAACAACACTAATCAACTTATTTTAGGGTGAGACAACAAATCTCACCCTCAACCACAACAAACTACATTGAAAAGATGATGCTATGCGAAAGGAATGAGGGGAAGAAAATGAGCTTCAATGCAAAATATTTGGAGATGATGCAAAGAGGGTTATGGATTTTACCTTTCTCTAAAATGGAAGAGAAAATTGAAGAAATGGAGGGGAGAAAATGCAAGAGGCTTCGGCCTTGCAAGAGAAGGAAGGAGATAAAGGTGGTGTGATGAACTCCTTGAGTGAGAAAGGAAGGTTAAGGGTGTGAGAGGTGGATTCAAGGTGTTTTGGTGGATGAAGGTGAAGTATTGGAGGAGGGGGAAGGAGGAGAAGGCTTCGGCCTAGAGGGTGGAGAGGAGGAGAGGTATGATGTTTGGTTTTCTTGAAGGTGAGAATGATAGCCAAAGATTGGTGAAGAAAGAAGGTGTGAGCTATTTATAGGGTTTTGAGGCTTTAGGGTATTTAGGACTTTTTGCTTTGATTGGGCTCTAGGATTGATCTTAATTTTGAATGGATGGTTAGGATTATTGGTCACATGGATCAAGGGTATTTAGAAAACACAAGTGTGTGAGAGAAATGGGTGAAGGTGGCGCATAAAAGAAGGAAAAAAGGAAATTTGTGAACAAAAAATCTAATTTGGGAATGGTGATTTTTGTAGAATAGGGTTAAGGGTATTTTGGTGAGGGAATGTTCTCAAAAAGGTAAGATGGGGTTTTTTGATGGAAAGGTTAGTGTAAGTGCATGGGTTAATTTACCAAAAAGGGCAACATCGAGGATATGATCAAATTAAAACTTGGTGAGTAAGTAATGGAGTGTGTAGAAGCTTCTTGAGGGAAATAGAGAGAGGGAGGGACGCATGATCAGCTGATCATGAAGGGGAAAAAATAAAAAAACTTGCTTTTTTGTTATTTTGTCTTATCGAGGACACTTCCTCCTTTTATTTTTGAATTTTGAATCTTTTGGGCATGTAATTGAGAGTGCACCTATTAAAAACATGTCACATATTTTTGGACACCATGAAATAACCTCCTAATCATTCTAGACAATTAAAATTGTCACTTAATTAATTGGGGAATTTTTAATGGTCTTTTGGCATTTTTATGCACTAAAAATAGGAAAAGTGCATTTTAATTATTTTAGGCTAGAATATTCTCTCTAAAAATTGTACAAAAATTCTCTTGGATAAGAGAAAATGTACTTTTGGTGTGTGCATATTTTTGACGAGAAAATCATCCTTTGCTAAAAATGACCAAAATGCCCTTACCCTAAAAAGTCCTAATTTGCTCAAAAATGCATTTTTATTCTAAACATGGTTCTAAAACCCTGGATGACTTTTAAAACTCTAAAATGCATGCCATGCCTTAATTTATTTATTTTTGGTTGAAAATTAGGTGTTGACCTGTTCTGACAAAATTGGGGTATGACAGTAACATACAAGGATTGGCATGAAATGCTCCCTTTGCCCCGCATGGTTACGTAACCCTCGGTGCACACCTCAACCTGGGCAACCCCTACTACCATCGGGTTTATGGGTCGGAGGCGCCCTCCCCATTGAAGTTGAAATACCATCCCCGCGGTGTTAATGGAGACAAAGCTTGATGAAGCAGAACGGGTTCTGGCCCGCCTTGACCAGCTTGAACCTCATTGACGAAACGGTAGCCGCGATGTGTCATGGACAGCTTATACCAACAGAGGATGATAAGGGCTTTTGACAAAAGAGTCCGCCCTCGGAATTCCAAGAGGGAGATCTTGTACTCAAGCGATTTTGCCGATCCGCACGGACCTGTGGGGCAAATGGGCTCCCAAATATGAAGGACTCCATGTGGTGAAGAAGGCATTCTCGTGAGGAGCTCTAATCCCGCAAACATGGACGGAGATGAGATTCCAAATCCAAAGTGAACTCAGATGTGGTCAAGAAGTATTATGCCTAGAAAAGAGAAAGATAAGCCAAGGAAAAATTAGCTCGCTAGGTTGAAAACCCGCAAAGGGCGGGCTAGGCAAAATCAGAGCGACCCGATGGATTGAAAACCCGCAGCGACGATCCGTGCAAAATTAGGTCGTAAAACTTGGTCTTGAGGAAAGGAAAGGTAATCAGCACTCCCAAAGGTTTGGATAAGAGGGTGATCAGAGTTATGAGTATGGACGGCGGGCACCGTTACTTCCGAGATGAAATCACGAGATCTGCTCCTTTCTCTTGTATTTTCTCGCTTTAAAAGAAAGATTGTAATGCACTTTCAATTGGCGTGACTTTCTCAAGACGCCCAATTTCTATATCAATAAAAGTCCAACTTTTCTTTCATATATGTGCTTTTCGTGTCTCTCGCTTTCATCTATTCAGCTTTCTTTCAAAATAATAACTTTTATGATTGATGAAATTGATTTGCAAAACATGTGCACATTCATAGCATTACAGTGATTGATCGCATTTTGACCAATGAAGTGTTGAAGTAGTTGTTGTCTCGTTGATCGGGCCGGCCGTTGAATGAGTGAAAGGACCGGCCCCGCTTCACGAAAGCACCTCGGTGGTACTCGCAAAGACACTCCGACGATCTAGTGAGAGGTCGCCGCGTATAACACAAGGTAAGAGAAGGTCCCCGATGCCATGTATGAATGGCGATATATACCGCGAGGTCCGACCGCTTTGCGAAGTTTTCGGCCGGCGAGAATTGCGCCCAAGCAGCGTGGTTTCGGGGCCGGCCATGATGGGCCGGGCCGCAGCCCACCCGCTGCTGGCGCGCTCAGATTTGCCGATACACCCAGAACAGCTTGCCCCCAAGCCTAGGTCGCTGGCGGCGGCCGAGGCTTGAATCGATGCCCCGTGGAGTAATGTTGCTTTTGCCGAGACGGGACGCGCCGCTGGTTCTCTCGTTGAACGGCCTCGCCGCCGTCACCCTTCTACCGGCCGGACGACGCCGACGCTGGTCTTTACCGACATTTAAGACGTGACGCTTGATGTTTCCGAGGTTGTCCGGCGCGCTATCGTGGGAAGGCGAACGCTGCGACGCTTCGCCTCCTGGTCCCTTTCGCGCCATAGGTCCTCACTATAAATACCCCGCCGCTTGAGATCATTTCTCACACTTTCACGAATTGCTCGCACAGCCGACCGACTCGTCGCCGCCGACTTGCATCCGTAGCTACTTTTGTCTTTTCGCGACCGATCTACTACATCTGCTTAAGGTATGAATCGATCTCTTTGCTTTTTAATTTGAGTTTTTCGTTGGGTGTACTTCGCGCTTTTCCACGCCTCGTGGTAGGGTATCGTGTCCGGGACGGCCATGTCGCCCCTTGTCATACCCCAATTTTGTCCCGCTTTAGGTCAAAACCCTAATTTTCCCAAAAATAATTAAATTAAAAAGTAAAAAGCATCATGCATTGCATTTAGGTTTCTAAAGTCATTTCAAAGCTTCTAAAATCATTTTTGGAGTTAGAATGCATTTTTAGACAAATTAGAGTTTTTCAAAGGTAAAAGGGTATTTTGGTCATTTTGCAAATAAGGGACAATTTCTCAAAACAAGTCATCCAACATGCATTTCAAGGTATTAGAGGTCACTCCCGGGTGAAGAATCATTTTTGAAGTGAAAAGGTGTTTTGTGCAAAAGAATAGTGGATTTTAGAATGAAAGGGTATTTTGGTCATTTCACAATAAAACGGTTTTTTGTCCCAAAGCCTTGAATAATCATCAATGATTTATTTGAGAGATATTTGTGCTCCATTGTGATTATTTTTGTGCATAAATATTAAACCTTTTTGCCTAAAAACCTAGTTTTTGGACTGAGGGGTAAAATGGTCTTTTCCTTTGAGGTGGGGTAAATAAATCAATTTTGGGATTGGTGAGATCATAAAATTCAGAGCCCAATCATTGAATCATAGGATATGGCCCAAAATGGCATGAACTAGGAAGAATGATCTAGAAGGGAATATTCTATACTCTTTTGAATTAAGGATAAGAATAATAGTACAATTTGCAATTCCACTCACTCTCTCACTCTCCCTTAGCTGCGCATAAACAGCCATATTACACCCCATTTCCATTTATTTTTATTGTTTGCAAATTGTATTAAATCATGGCCATTCATTCAAGTGTGAAAATCAATCCTTACCTTTCATTTGAATCAAAATGGCACTCAGGTAATAAGCTTTGTAGAAAATACATTTTTGTAAATGAGCTTATCCTTCACGACTCTCCTTATGCTGCACACCCAGCCCTCTCTCTCCTCATTTTATTGCCCTTAATCCATGTGATAATGCATCTTGACCATTGATTCAATTTCTTTCTCAAATCCTATTGATTTACAAGAGATACATTGTCATAAATACCCTTAAGTTTTCACCCCATATAAAAACCCAAAAATAAGACCAAAGGCACACACACACTCTCATTTTACCCTAGCTAGAAAACTCTCCTCTCCTTCTCCTCCCAAAACCGTAGCCTCTCCCTCACTCTCTTCCATTGTTTTTTCAAGTTTCATTCACCAAATCACCTTAAACCTACTCCACCTTCACATATCTTCTTCTCTTCACCTTTGATTCTATTTTTACACCAAAAAGGAGCTTGCTTTCTTGAAGTGTGCGTGGTATTGTTGGTGTTCTTGGTCTTGATCTTCATTTTTCTACTCTTTTCTAGTTGATCTTGAGGTAAACATCACATCTTTTGCATTTTTTTAACTATTAGGATGTAAATCTCTCTTCTACTCCTCTATCCTCTCCAAGAGGCTTAGAGGGTTCATTTCAAACACTATGTCAAGGACATTGGGAGCCTTGGGTGTTTGAAGTGAGCCCTTGGCCTTGATGAGAGTGTTCTTGTGTTTTAGCCATGTGTTTTTTGCTATTTCATACTCATTTTCACTTTTCCATGAATAAAGAATTTTCACATATTGTATGCATCTTTTTGTTCATATCATGACTTGCAATTTGAACTTTGGCTTGATGTATGGGTCTAGAAGTTTCGGTTTTGGGGTCTTTAGAAATTGGGGTTTATGTTTGTTTTCTTTTCTCCTTTGAGTTCATGAAAATAAAATGCATTAAGTGCTTGATTTGCATGATTTGTTCTATGTGTTGATTATGAGTTTTGGCATGAAAATGTGGGTGTTCATGTTCATATAGGTTTTGCCATAGAGCTTATTTTGTGCATATTTTTAGTGCTTAAAATGTATGATTGATCTTGTGTAGATGTGTATAATAGTGTTAATGTGTTTTTTCACTTTTAACCATTCATGCATGTTTTTACCTTACCATCCCATTAAATAATTACCATTCACCTCATGCATTTTTAATTTACCATCTCATTAAGTAATTACCATTCACCTCATGCATTTTTACTTTACCATTCATTAACTTTTTACTAAAAGTTTTACTACTTGTCTATTTGCAAAAATACCCAAAAGATTTTTACACTTTGCATCCTATCATTCATGCACTCATACAAGTTTATACCTTTTGCATTCATACTCTCTTAAATGCCCATGCATATATTAATCTCATGTCTTGTGTTCTACACATGTATGTTAATGCATTTTAAATACTTGCCTACTCATGCACTCCATAATACCATGCCTTGTCTTCCACTATTATATGCTCATGCATTTAATTATGCATTCAATAATGTTGTGCCTTGTATTTTACAATTGCATACTTGTACACTCATATGCTTGTTCAATCATGTATTCATTTGTTCATGGCAACTTGTAAATATTCTTCATGTTTGCTTTGCCTATGCTTTCATTGTTGTCTCGGTTTTGAATAAAAAAGGATTTGTAATGTTCTACTTTCTTTTCAAGTCTAAAATCAAATGTTTTCTAATAAAAACCTTAAGGCATTTTTCATAAACAAAATCATTAGCCATCACCGGCCGATGCTTGTTTGATCGTTAATGATGGAGTTACTAGTGGTAGTCACTCGAGGCCTTTGCTTGTTTGACTATTATGAAAGCTCCCACACATTAATTAAACAACAAAACCCAATTCAAATTTCCTAAAAATAATATGAGCCATTAGTGGTAATTATCACTAAGACTCATCCTTTTCCAAAACATTTTCAAAAAAGATAATAAAACGCTGCAACTAGTGATCACTGAGTATTTGCTCGATCGACATCTGTTCCAACACTTTTCTTTCAAGTTAGTAATGAACGCCACTCAAGCCATTGCTTGTTTGGTATTCATGGACGCTGAGTCATATTTCCAAAACCCAAAAGATAAGATAAAGACAAAACACGATTTTCTCAAGATTAAGAACCAAGAACTACGTAGCTTTGATCCTCATCTCATTGAGGGTACGTAGAGAGCGGGTCACATCCCGTCAAGCACTCTTTTTAAAAATCTTAGTTTAGTTTCACTTTTCAAAGATCCCAAAAAGATTTCTTTTCTCTTGTTTTCTAGAAAACTCTTTCAAATAAAAAGGAAAAGAAAAGAAGTAGAACGATTCATTCAAATCAAACACTTCAAAACCACACATCGAATTAATGGTTCCTTTCGTAGAAAGGAGGTGTGGGGTGCTAATACCTTCCCACACCTAACCGAATTTCCTAACCTACATCTCGTAGTTTTCAAAGACCAATTGCTTTCCAAAAGGTTTTCCTAATATTTTCCTTAATAAATGTTAGTGGTGGCTTCATTGAAATATCTCTTTTTTAGAAAAGTTGTAAACGAGGAAGGTTCTCCCTCGGGGACTTTTTCGGGCGCAACACCCCTCTCACGAGTATTCAACTCGATCGTCCCGACTCGATCCTCTATCACTGTGTGCTTTTGCATGCCACTGACGAACCGATCGCCCGCCTTCCGCAGACCGCTTCAATCTTTTTGCTACATATATGGCGAGGCCGTCCGAGCCCAATCCCCACGAAGAGGAGTCTAAGTCGTCTTCGGGCGACAACAACTCTGGTTCTTCGAGTAACAGTTCTTCGAGTAGTACGAGTTCGAGTTCCCACTCTTCCGCCGAGGGTCGGCTAGCTTGAAGAGTTCTAGCTCTAAGTCCGCCCATTCTAACGCTCGGCCGCGGTAACACTCCACCGCCGGAGACACCGTGTGTCTCGAAAGGGAGTAGAGGAAGATGTAGAGGTGGTGATTATTGATGACGACGAAGTGCAAGGTACCATCCAAGCCGCGGACGAGGGATGGTGGAAGTCGAAAGTGGCCGAGCCGAAGAAGCCAACGAGGAGGCGGTGAGTTCAGCCCCGCGCTAGCTCTTCCGGGTCGAGAGGCCAATAACGGCGAGGTCAAACCAAGAGGCGGCCGACGCTCAAATCGATGTAGCCCAAGACCCATCCGACATGTCTTGGGTGTCGAGACTCTTCGCCACACCGAGTATACTTACGGCCGCCACCTCGCCTTGCCCGACCTTGAGTGTCGCTCAATGAATCACCAGCCTGGAGGGTGAGAGGCATGAAAGATGGGGAGGACATTGCAACTTATTCCAAAGAATCTCAAGTTCACGATGTATCGGATCGTGCTCGAGAGGATGAACATCGCCCCACCTTTCACCGAAGTTTCAACGTGACGCTCAAGGCCATATCTGGTCGCCTCTCTCAACTCCATCCCAATGCTTGGGCCTTCTTAAAAACTTTTGAAGTCCCGTTAACCAAACTTGGTCGGCCGGTGTCGATCATGCTATTCTTTGCCCTCTTCGAGCTAAGTCGCTCAGTGGAGAAAGCGAACAAAGAGAAGAGGAGAGTGTGTCTCTTTCAAGATGCGTAAAACTCAAAGACCCAGATTTCAAAGCTTATCAAGAGTCATCGGGCGCGGCCCGAGAGGCCACTACTTTTGGATCGTTCCACCAAGGAGGCCAGAAGGCCATATCCGAGGTCCAACCGGACGGATGCTCTGGTCCCCTTACTTCCCAATAATGTGGAATGAAGCTCACTTCTTCAGAGGCGGGCGATTACATCTATTCTCGCCAAAGATTTGGGCGAGGCCGACTTGGAATCTTTGGAGATGATTAAAGCTTTGGCGCGCATGTCGCCCTGCACCTAAGGGCGGCATACATACCTTGCCGCCCCTTCGCCTTGCTCGCCGGCCGCTCAAGGCCGAGATTGGTTTGCTTCGACTTTTGCCTTTATATTTTGTTGTCAATGTTCTCTTCTAACTCTTAAGTTGTTGTGTTGCGTAAAGAATGGTGAAAAGTCGTGGGCCAGGCTTGAGTTTCCGCTCAAACCCGCCGCAACTCCAGGGCCAAGAGATTTGAAGGACCTCGCCAAAGGGCGATCCGGAAGCGGTCCTCAAAGGTGCCCACTACTCCCAAGCGGTCGTGAAAAAGCCAATTTCAGCCGTCCGGCCGCCGCCTCGCCAAGACGATCGCTTCCCAAAAAAGCGGGCCAAGCTCGATGATCTGAGCTTGGACTCGCTAAGGAGGAGATTCCTATTCTCTCGCCGAGGGTTTAGGACATGTCGAGTTGGAGTGGTTCAGAAGAAACCCATGGCGGCCTCAGGCTTTCTCTCGCATGGGAGTAAACAAAGTCATGGAAGAGTCGTGGCTAAGTCAAGGTATTTTACTTTTTATTTTCCTAGCTCCACAGACTTTCGCCTTTGTTCGACCGACTAACAATCCATCGCTTCTTTGCTTGCAGGGGCTCTGGCCGAGAAAGAGAAGGCCTTGGCCGAGGCGCAAAGAAAGGTATGACAAACTTGCCAAAGCCAAGAAAGATGCTCTTCAATGGGGAGAGGAGGACCGCCAAACTATCCAAGAGGAACAAGGAACTCACGGCCAGTGACAAATCAAGACCGACGCAAGCCTTAGAGAAGGATAAAGCCAGCCGAGATCGAGAATGCCGAGCCGAGGCTCGAGTTCGAACAATAGCCGAGCATGCTCGAATGCAGCGATCGAGCGCTTCTACAACGCTCGGCAAAAAGCGGGCACCGAATGCATCAAGATCAATTTTGATGAAAAGATGATAAAGCCCGCCATTACGTTGATAACAACAAAATCATGCCGCCCGAGGAACTTGATGATCGTGGTAATGTTGTCCGCCCGCCTCGCTTCTTTCTCAAGGCGCCACGAGCGGTGTAATTTTTGTAATAGTTGAACTTGCCTTCGGGCAAAACAATTTATAAGTCGCCGAGCCGTGAGATGTTTGAGCGCTTCGCTTCGACCAAGCGCCTCCGCTTTGTAATGACATTTTATCTTGTCCTTTATTTCATCTACTTGAATTCGGGTTGTTATGTCTATGTATTTTGTACATTTATGTCTAAGCCAGATTCGTACGCCGCTCGGGCGCCGCTGGTGGTCTATCGAAAGCGCCAGACTCGACGGGCCATTTCGATGGCACTCGATGGGCCATTTCAAGGCACCTCTGGGATCATTTCGATGATCTCTCGAATAGGTCGCTTTCGACGGCTTTATCGTGATGGGTTATTACTTAACCCATGGGCCATTTTCGATGGCTCTCGCTCGAGTCAACTCTGCGACCGTTGTTTGCGGGTTATCTAACCCTTGGGCCATTTCGATGGCACTCTGGTTGGGACCATTTCGATGGTCGCTTGGCTTAGATCGCTTTGACGATCCGCTTATGTTTGATAAATCTTCGATCGCTTCTTTCCGCCACGAGCATGTTCGAGCGACCGCATACATTATTGCGTGAAAGTAAAGAACAAATCATATTTCTAAAGGTCGCCTCGCAAAAACCCTGGGAAAAAGAGCTCACCGCTTTTCATTTATCGACGGCCGCTCATTACATTCAAATCGCTCATTACATTCAAACGTAATATTTTCTCGAAGTTTCTCTCGCATTCCATGTTCTGGGGATAGTCGCCCCATCCATGGTTTCCACCGTATGCCCCCTTTCCATTTTTTTTGATGACCCCGTATGGACCTTCCCAATTTGGTGCCGCCTTTCCCCGCCGAGCATTCTTGTTTCTACATCTGCGCTGCCTCAGACGAGCCGGCCGACCAAGAAATCTCTTCCGAACTCGAGCGCTGTATCCTCGGTCGCGACCTTGCTTGATCAATTGCTCTCTTAGTGATGCTTGGGTACGCAACTCTTCCACTGTGTCCAACTCTTCTCGTATAGCTCTTGGCCGTTGTTAACCACCGTAGGGGATTCAAAGTTCTCCAATTTAGTTCGCCCATTTCTATGGGTATCACAAAGATCGCCCCATATACCGGCCCGGGCGGGGACTCTGGCCGTTGAATGAGGGGTTGTCCTGTAAGCCCATAGAACGGATCGCAGCCTTCTTCGACCAGCCTTTCGCTTCATCGAGTCTTCGCTTCAACCCACGCAGATAACTCGCTGGCCGCCTACCTTGGCCGCTTTGTTCGAGGGTGCTCGACCGAGGTGAAACGCTTTACCCCTAAGTCGCCAACATTTCTCTCAACCTTTGTCTCGCGAACTAGGTGCCGCGTTGTCGCTATTAATTGCCGAGGATCCCAAAACGGCCAACACACACCGCCAAGAATTTGCTTACTTTTGCCGATGTGATGGTTGCAAAGAGGCTCTACTCGATCCACTTTGTGAAATAATCTACCGCCACGATCAAGAACTTGAACCGCCTCCGGCAGTGGGAACGGCCTAGCAGATCCATGCCCCACCAAAGTAACAGCCAAGGTGAGACAAGACTTTGTAGCTCGGAGGAGGTGCAATGTGGACATCAAGATGTACTTGACATTTTTGCACTTCTCAACAAGCTTCTTAGCATCCTCGCCCATGGTCGGCCAAGAATAGCCTACGAGAGCTTTCTTAGCTATGGAACGTGCACCTTGGTGACTTCCGCAAACACCTTCATGAATATCCTCAACACATGGTCGGCTTCGACCGACGAAGACATCTTAACAATGGAGAGGAGAATCCTCTTCTCGTATAACTTTCCTTCTATTACCGAATACTTGGTCGCCCGAGCTCGCCAACTTTGCTTGCTCGGATCGCTTCGGCTTCTCCCCTTCAACAATGTATCTCGTGATAGGGCGATCCAATCAATCTGGATTGACACACGTAACGCCAACGATCGGCTTGGCTTGGTCGACACACTCGCCGATTTAGAGTCTCCGAATCAAACTTCGTGATTCCCGGTCTTTGTACTTGCAAGTTTTGATAGAATGTCCGCTCAAACATTTTCGGTCCGAGGCACATGAGTCACTTCGCCTGGCCGAATCGCTGAGAAGCTCTCTTACTCGCTAGGTAACTCTTCAAAGACGCCGCCCTTAGCATCATATAATTCTTTGATCTCGCGAGACAACAAGTAAGGAGTCCGATCAAGTTCAACCCTGGCCGACATTGAAGTCCCCGCGAAGCCGCAGCCGCCTATGCACGCTCATACTCGACGTGATTGTTTGATGTATGGAAAGCGAAAGTCAAAGACACCTCCACCGCCTGTGCCTTCTAAATTTTCTAATATTAGGCCGCTTCCACTTCCTTTGTCGCTGGACGACCCATCTACATGTAGGATCCAGTGTCGTTGTGGTTTGATCTTCCGAGTCGGGAATTAAGAATAGGTATATAATTTAAAATAAGGAGAGGGTGTAGTAAATAAATGGGGAGTATTTTAGTTAAATAGGAGGATATGAGAAAGTAATTAGGTGTGCAATTAGGGCCCATTGGAGTTAAGTGGCCCAAACCCAAATAATAAAAACATTAGGGTCTTAGGAGGAACCTCATTAGAAGCAAAAGATCAAAAATTAGAAAGTGAGAAGAGAGAGAGAGAGAGAGGCGCGGCCGCTTAGTGGCAAGGAAAGGAGAGAGAGAGTTGCGTGAAGCTCAAGGAGGGGAGGAAAAGCTTGGAGTGTTGGTGTCTTGGGAGGATCCTTCTTGATTTCTCGAGTGTCTTCTTCAATTAACAAGGTATGGGGCTCTCTTTCATATTTAATAATCTATAAACCATGAAATCATAGGGAGTAGTGATGTGAGTAATTTGTTTGGATTGACTTATGGAGTATTTGATTGACTAGGTGATTGTTTGGCTTCATATGTGATCGACTTGAATTTCATGCAAATATTGAATTGATAAATTCTTGATTGTGGTGTTATGGTGTTGTTGTAGCGTAAATTGAATATATAAACACTAGGAGTAATTATTTGGTTGAGTTATAGGTGAATTGCATGAGTTGAATGTAATATGGTGTGTAATAGGTGTTAATTGTTATGAAGATGATTGGTGTTAATTGATATAATTGATTAGGAGAAATATTGGTGTTATAAAATAAATGTTGGTGAGTATATTTGGTGATGAGAGGTCTATGACTCTCCTTGGTGATTTGGTGAATATATATATATACATATATATATATATATATATATATAATTGTTGGTGAGCATGTTAATGCATTGTTGGTGTTCGTGTTTTTGGTGCATAGTCATGGCGCCGCATAATCATATGCATTTTGGTGAATAGGCTTCGCCTCTTAAAATATTTTGGTGTTTCGTGAATGCCCACAAGGCAATTTTTTGGTGATGGATCCACATGCATATGCCCTGGAGTTTTGGGTTGCATTGCATACATTGCATACATGTTCGTGTAATCGCTTTCGAGTGATTGCAATTGGTGTAATCTTTCTCGTGTGATCGTAGTTAGTGTAATCGCTTTTGGTGTAAATCGTTTTAATAGTGTATTTAAATTATTGTTCTCTCGTGTGTCTGCTTTCGTGTTTTCGCTTTATTTATTATTATCTATGTATCGAGACTCACC
This sequence comes from Oxytropis ochrocephala, assembly GCA_020916435.1. NCBI lineage: Eukaryota > Viridiplantae > Streptophyta > Magnoliopsida > Fabales > Fabaceae > Oxytropis > Oxytropis ochrocephala. Next base: position 35,512,093 of record CM037095.1, read on the forward strand.
CTATTGCGCCGTGTTGCCTCGTATGCTCAAGAACCCGCAGTGACGGTGGATCAAGGTGACTAGAGATCCTTCTCCTAGTATGGTCGAGTCGGCTCGATACGTAGCACCGGGGAGAATGTTTAGCTTGTTATTTTCCTTTACATTTGGAACTAAGATGTTAAGTTATTATTTTCCCCCAAAAATACTTATTCCCTGAGTTAATTGGTGCTATGTATCCTATATATTGGAGTTTTATTTTAATTAATATTTTGGAGTTTTGAATATGGTGTTTAAATGTGGCACCTCAAGTGGTCGCGACTAAAAGTTTTTACGCACTCGATTTTCAAATTAATTAAATAGTAGTTATGGTAGAAGGGGGTGTTACATTAGTGGTATCGAGCAGCTTCTGGCTCCGTCTCGCTAAGTTATCGAGTCGCCGAGTCTATTAACCTCAAGTCTTGGTACTCGTCTAAGTTTTAGTTATGTTGTTGTCTATTGTCCGCGAATGTTGTGAACATTTAAGTCTTGTATTGTCTCGCTATGATTGATCTTGTATTGCCCGTGTGTTCTATGTGTCCCTTGTCGATCTTCGATGCAGAATTTGTTACAAATTTTTGTTTGTCGTTGGACGGGTAATTGTAATCTTGGGTATGAACCGGATAGAGCATAACCATGTTCCTATTAGTTAAATTTTCGAGGACTAAAATATTCTAAGTGGGGAGAGTTGTAACGCCCCAAATTTTATTAGAAATTATTTGGAGTTGATTTGATAGTAAAGGGACCAAATTGGAGAGTTCTCGCATAGGGACCATGTTGAGAAGGACTAAAATTGATGTTAGAAATACTTAATATATGATTATTATTATTATTATTATTATTATTATTGTTATTATTAATAATATTATTACTATTATTAATATTAAAAGCAAGTTTCTAAGGAAAACCAAAGTGGTTATGGGAGGAGGAAAAGTAGGAGGAAAAGTAGCGTATGGTTGGGGAATTAAAAATTAAATTAAGAATAGTGGTATATAATTTAAAATAAGGAGAGGGGTGTAGTAAATAAATGGGGAGTATTTTAGTTAAATAGGAGGATATGAGAAAGTAATTAGGTGTGCAATTAGGGCCCATTGGAGTTAAGTGGCCCAAACCCAAATAATAAAAACATTAGTGGTCTTGTGGAGGAACCTCATTAGAAGCAAAAGATCAAAAATTAGAAAGTGAGAAGAGTGAGAGAGGAGAGGCGCGACTGGCAAGGGCAAGGAAAGGAGAGAGAGTTGCGTGAAGCTCCAAGGAGGGGAGGAAAAGCTTGGAGTGTTGGTGTCTTGGGAGGATCCTTCTTGATTTCTTGAGTGTCTTCTTCAATTAACAAGGTATGGGGGCTCTCTTTCATAGTTAATAATCTATAAACCATGAAATCATAGGGAGTAGGTGATAGGAGTAATTTGTTTGGATTGACTTATGGAGTATTTGATTGACTAGGTGATTGTTTGGCTTCATATGTGATTGACTTGAATTTCATGCAAATATTGAATTGATAAATTCTTGATTGTGGTGTTATGGTGTTGTTGTAGCGTAAATTGAATATATAAACACTAGGAGTAATTATTTGGTTGAGTTATAGGTGAATTGCATGAGTTGAATGTAATATGGTGTGTAATAGGTGTTAATTGTTATGAAGATGATTGGTGTTAATTGATATAATTGATTAGAGAAATATTGGTGTTATAAAATAAATGTTGGTGAGTATATTTGGTGATGAGAGGTCTATGACTCTCCTTGGTGATTTGGTGAATATATATATATACATATATATATATATATATATATATATATATATATATATATATATATATATATATAATTGTTGGTGAGCATGTTAATGCATTGTTGGTGTTCGTGTTTTTGTGCATAGTCATGAATACGTGCATAATCATATGCATTTTGGTGAATAGGCTTCTACCTCTTAAAATATTTTGGTGTTTGGTGAATGCCCACAAGGCAATTTTTGGTGATGGATCCACATGCATATGCCCGTGGAGTTTTGGGTTGCATTGCATACATTGCATACATGTTCGTGTAATCGCTTCGAGTGATTGCAATTGGTGTAATCAAGCTTTCGTGTGACCGTAGTTAGTGTAATCGCTTTGGTGTAATCTGCCTTAATAGTGTATTTAAATTATTGTTCTCCTCGTGTGTCTGCTTCTCGTGTTTCTCGCTTTATTTATTATTATCTATGTATCGAGACTCACCCTATTGCGCCGTGTTGCCTCGTATGTCGCAAGAACCCGCAGTGACGGCGGATCAAGGTGACTAGAGATCCTTCTCCTAGTATGGTCGAGCTCGGCCCGACACGTAGCACCGGGGAGAATGTTTAGCTTGTTATTTTCCTTTACATTTGGAACTAAGATGTTAAGTTATTATTTTCCCCAAAAATACTTATTCCTGAGTTAATTGGTGCTATGTATCCTATATATTGGAGTTTTATTTTAATTAATATTTTGGAGTTTTGAATATGGTGTTTAAATGTGGCACTCAAGTGGTCGCACTAAAAGTTTTTACGCACTCGATTTTCAAATTAATTAAATAGTAGTTATGGTAGAAGGGGTGTTACATTAGTGGTATCAGAGCGCTTGGTCTCGTCCGCTTAAGTTATCGAAGTCGTCGAGTCTATTAACCTCAAGTCTTGGTACTCGCTCTAAGTTTTAGTTATGTTGTTGTCTATTGTCAGCGAATGTTGTGAACATTTAAGTCTTGTATTGTCCGCTATGATTGATCTTGTATTGCCCGTGTGTTCTATGTGTCCCTTGTCGATCTTCGATGACAGAGAATTTGTTACAAATTTTTGTTTGTCGTTTGACGGGTAATTGTAATCTTGGGTATGAACCGATAGAGCATAACCATGTTCCTATTAGTTAAATTTTCGAGGACTAAAATATTCTAAGTGGGGAGAGTTGTAACGCCCCAAATTTTATTAGAAATTATTTGGAGTTGATTTGATAGGTAAAGGGACCAAATTGAGAGTTCTCGCATAAGGACCATGTCGAGAAGGACTAAAATTGATGTTAGAAATACTTAATATATGATTATTATTATTATTATTATTATTATTGTTATTATTAATATTATTACTATTATTAATATTAAAAGCAAGTTTCTAAGGAAAACCAAAGTGGTTATGGGAGGAGGAAAAGTAGGAGGAAAAGTAGCGTATGGTTGGGAATTAAAAATCAAATTAAGAATAGGTATATAATTTAAAATAAGGAGAGGGGTGTAGTAAATAAATGGGGAGTATTTTAGTTAAATAGGAGGATATGAGAAAGTAATTAGGTGTGCAATTAGGGCCCATTGGAGTTAAGTGGCCCAAACCCAAATAATAAAAACATTAGAGTCTTAGGAGGAACCTCATTAGAAGCAAAAGATCAAAAATTAGAAAGTGAGAAGAGTGAGAGAGGAGAGGCGCAACGGCTAGGGCAAGGAAAGGAGAGAGAGTTGCGTGAAGCTCAAGGAGGGGAGGAAAAGCTTGGAGTGTTGGTGTCTTGGGAGGATCCTTCTTGATTTCTTGAGTGTCTTCTTCAATTAACAAGGTATTGGGGCTCTTTCATAGTTAATAATCTATAAACCATGAAATCATAGGGAGTAGGTGATAGGAGTAATTTGTTTGGATTGACTTATGGAGTATTTGATTGACTAGGTGATTGTTTGGCTTCATATGTGATTGACTTGAATTTCATGCAAATATTGAATTGATAAATTCTTGATTGTGGTGTTATGGTGTTGTTGTAGCGTAAATTGAATATATAAACACTAGGAGTAATTATTTGGTTGAGTTATAGGTGAATTGCATGAGTTGAATGTAATATGGTGTGTAATAGGTGTTAATTGTTATGAAGATGATTGATGTTAATTGATATAATTGATTAGAGAAATATTGGTGTTATAAAATAAATGTTGGTGAGTATATTTGGTGATGAGAGGTCTATGACTCTCCTTGGTGATTTGGTGAATATATATATATACATATATATATATATAATTGTTGGTGAGCATGTTAATGCATTGTTGGTGTTCTGGTGTTTTTGGTGCATAGTCATGGCGTCGCATAATCATATGCATTTTGGTGAATAGGCTTCGCCTCTTAAAATATTTTGGTGTTTGGTGAATGCCCACAAGGCAATTTTTTTGGTGATGGATCCACATGCATATGCCCTGGAGTTTTTGGGTTGCATTGCATACATTGCATACATGTTTCGTGTAATCGCTTTCGAGTGATTGCAATTGGTGTAATCAAGCTTCGTGTGACCGTAGTTAGTGTAATCGCTTTTGGTGTAATCGTTTTAATAGTGTATTTAAATTATTGTTCTCTCGTGTGTCTGCTTTCTCGTGTTTTCGCTTTATTTATTATTATCTATGTATCGAGACTCACCCTATTGCGCCGTGGTTGCCTCGTATGCTCAAGAACTCCGCAGTGACGGCGGATCGGAAGGTGACTAGAGATCCTTCTCCTAGTATGGTCGTAGCCTGGCTCGATACGAGCACCGGGGAGAATGTTTAGCTTGTTATTTTCCTTTACATTTGGAACTAAGATGTTAAGTTATTATTTTCCCCAAAAATACTTATTCCTGAGTTAATTGGTGCTATGTGTTGCTCTAAAAATCCGGCTCTGGGACTTTTCGCTTGACAACGTTGAAAATCAAGAGAGCCGCCACCAATATTTTATTTTAGGAAAACATTGAAAAACCTTTTTGAAAGCGGTGGTCTTTCAAAACTTTGAGATGTAGGTTCGGGGTCTCTGGCGCATTGGGAAGGTATTAGCACTTCACGCGCTTCTTTCTACCGAAAAGGGAACCATTAATTTGATGTGGTTTTGAAATGTTTGATTTGAAATACATTGTTCTATTTATTTTCTTTTCCTTTCGAGAAATCACTTTATTGAAAACGAAAAAGGGAATGTTTTGGTATCTTTGAAAAGCTTTAACAAGACAAAGATTTTTGAAAAGCGTGCTTGACGACAGAACCCTGGGCCCCACGCACTTCTCACCGCCGAGGGATCAAAGCAACGAGTTCTTCTTTTTTTTTTATAGGTTTTTTAAAGGTATGCTTGACGGACATGAACCCGGCCCTACGCACTTCACCTACCGAGGATCAAAGCAACGTAGTTCTCGCTTTGCGTGTGAAAACGGCTTTGTGATTTTTTGAAAGTGCTTTTGGAGTTTTTGAAATAAGACTCGAGTGTTCGCGAACACCAAACAAGCAAAGGCTTCGAGTGGCATCTTGGTATTAACTCGAAAGAAAAGAGAGTTTGAATCGTAATCAAACAAGCAATGGCTTCGGAGTGATTACAAGCGTTTACAACGTCAGATTATTCTTTTGAAAATGGTTTTGAAAAAAGGGGTGAGCTAGTAGCTCGTGGTTATTTTGGAAGTTTGAATTAGTTGTTTTTTTGTTGTTGTTTATTTAATGTGTGGAGCTTTCATGATAGTCAAACAAGCAAAGGCTTCGAGTGACTATCACTAATAACTCCTCATTAACGATCAAACAAGCAACGGCTTCGAGTGATGGTTAATGATTTTATTTAGGAAAATGCCTTAGGTTTTCTTATTTGAAAAAAACATGGGATTTCAAGCTTGAAAAGAAATATGACATTTCAAATTCTTCTTCCAAGTCAAAACCCAAAACAACCATTGGAACACAAGCAAAGCAATCATAAGAGTATTCACAAGTTGCTATGAACAATTGGATGCACAATGATACAAGTATATGAGTGCAAGAGTATGCAATTATGGAATGCAAAATACAACATTATTGAATGCATGAGTATTTAATTTATGAAAGTGGAAAACATGATATTAACATATGCATGAACATTTAATTTATGAGATGCAAGACATGATATTAATATATGCATGAGCATTTTAAGAGAGTATAGATATAAATGAATGCATGAACATGTAGGCATAAATCTAAGCTAACATATGAAATTGCCAAACAGGCATCTAGCAAGGCATGTTTATTCAACCTAAAAGTTCAAGAAAACAAACTAGTAACTTAGACCTCAAAACCTAAAACCCTAATCCCAAGAACACACATGAGGGGACCAAAACCAAAAAATCAAAACCCCAACACTATAGAGTATGCAATAGAGAATTTTATTCAATGGGATGGGCTCATGGCCAAAACCAAGTATGCAAAGAAAACTTTGAACATTAAACAAAACTATGATTAATTCACAAGAACTATTTAAGAGATAAAGTAGAGAATGGAATGACAATTTATACAAGGTTGAATCCCTCTGCAATCTTCACCACTTGAATAAAATGCACTAGGCATGTAGTGAGAATCACTTTGCAAGATCATCAACAAATAGACAACAATATAGCTAGACCACAAGAACACATAAACACATAAACTATGAAATAAATTGAATCCTTTCTTGCAATCTTCACCACTTGAATAAAATGCACTAGGCATGTAGTGAGAATCACTTTGCAAGATCATCAATAACTAAACAAAAGGTAAATTAAAACACAAGAAATAATGAGTACATAAACTAATATATTAAATAAGAGTCATTTTTAGCTCTCTTCACTACTAAGATCAAAGTGCACTTGGCACTAGTAGGAATCATAGAGCCAAATCCTCAACAACTTACTAAAGAAAAATACCAACAACAAGATTTAAACAAAGAAACAACAAAATCAATTTTGAAGACATTTTGATCATGCATATATAAACCTTGCTCCATTTTATTTAACAAGAAAACTCAAAAATTAACATGAAAACAACACTAATCCACTTATTTTGTGGTGAGACAACAAATCTCACCCTCAACCACAACAAACTACATTGTAAAGATGATGCTATGCGTAAAGGAATGAGGGAAAGAAAATGAGTTTCAATGCAAAATATTTGGAGATGATGCAAAAGGGGTTATAGATTTTACCTTTTTCTAAGATGGAAGAGAAAATTGAAGAAATGGAGGAGAGAAAATGAAAGAGAGCTTCTGGCCCTGCAAGGGAAGGAAGAAGATGAAGATGGTGTGATGAACTCCTTGAGTGAGAAAGGTAGGTTAAGGGTGTGAGAGGTGGATTAAAGGTGTTTTGGTGGATGAAGGTGAAGTAATGGAGGAGGGGGAAGAAGGAGAGGGTTTTTGGCCTGTAGGTGAGGAGGAGAGAGAGGTATGATGCTTGGTTTTTCTCAAGGTGAGAGTGATAGCCAAAGATTGGTGAAGAGAGAAGGTGTGAGCTATTTATAGGATTTTTGAGGCTTTGGGGTATTTAAGTCTTTTTGCTTTGATTGAGCTCTAGGATTGATCTTAATTTTGAATGGATGGTTAGGATTGTTGGTCACATGGATCATGGTTTACCAAAAAGGCAACATCGAGGATATGATCAAATTAAAACTTGGTGAGTAAGAAATGGAGTGTGTAGAAGCTTCTTGAGAGAGAGAGAGAAAGGGAGGGCTGCGCAACATGCTGAAATGTGGGAAAGAAAAATAAAAAAAAAATGCTTATTTTTGGTCTTTTGTCTTATTGAGGACACTTCCTCCTTTTATTTTTGAATTTTGAAACTTTTGGGCATGTAAAAATGAAAATGCACCTATTGAAACATGTTACATATTTTTGGACACCATGACATAGTCTCCCTAATTGCTCTAGACAATCAAAATTGTCATTTAATTAATTGGGGGATTTTTAATGGTCTTTTGGCATTTTTATGCACTAAAAATAGGAAAATGCATGTTTAATTACTTTGAACTAGGAATTTCTCTTCAAAAATTATGCAAAAATTATTTTGGATGGAATAAAATATACTTTTTGTGGATGCATATTTTTAACGAGAAAATCATCCTGCTGTGAAAATGACCAAAATGCCCTTTACCCTAAAAAAACCTAATTAGCTCAAAAATGCATTTTTATTCTAAGCATGATCCTAAAAACCCTGGATGACTTTTTAAAACTCTAAAATGCATGCCAAGCCTTAATTTATTTATTTTTGGTTGAAAATTAGGTGTTGACTTCAGTTTGACAAAATCGGGGTATGATACCGCCTCTCTTTATCTAGATTTTAACAAGGAATATGAATTGGTCAAACATATTCCGAGGCAAAATAGAGATAAAGAATTCAGAAATTATACCGATTTTGTCAACTTAGAAAACCCGAATTTTCTTTTTTCTTTTGGGTGAATGGATACTTCAGCCGTAAAACTACTCAGAATGAATGTGGTGCTAACCTCGCAGAAGCTAACAAAACAGAAACAAATTGGCGCCACTCTCGTGACGTAAACAAAGAAGAAGTAAAACGATAAATAGAATAAAGAAAGAAGGTACCGCCCTTGATAAGCCAACACCGGGCCGGGAAGAAAGTAAAAAAAAGTGCAGAATGAAGGAGCGCTGCCGCTCAAGGAACACTGGTTCTCAAGGAGCGCTCGCGCTCAAGGAGCACTTGGGCTCAAGGAACACTTGGGCTCAAGGAACACTGGGCTGGGCTCAAGGAACACTTGGGCTCGAGGTGGCCTATTCGAGCGCCCGAGGTTCTCGGGACAAGTCGCGGGGCCGATACATTTTACCGATGGACTTGCACTATGCTTTACACCGCACATTTAGTCCAAGCGACGCAAAGTTCGGGGCCGATCCGCCATGCTCCGTGATGACTTGGCGAGACGGCGACACGAGGTTCGAGGCCAATCCGGCCATGCCCGTGATGACTTGGCGAGATGAAGGTCGCAGTTCAAAGTCGCCGCTTGACCGTTGATTTGAACTAAACCGGCGACTCGGTCCGGCGATTCGCTTCTGCTCGATAACGACGGATCTGGCGGACGCAATGGTCTCCGGCGGACGCCGCGAGTCCCCGGCGGATTCGCAAACTCGCTGATAGGCCGATTGAGATGGCCGCCATCGGGCGCTGTTGAATCGAGGTACCGCATATGTCACTGATGCAAGGAATGATGCATGAAGCATGGGTGCATGTTATGCAAAGGCATGTTACGCAGAGTATGTTATGCGAGTGCATGCAATGCTATGATTTTGATGCGATGATGCATGTGGTGGATCGCTTTCCTTTGTTTTTGATTCTTTTCTGATTGTTTTCTCACCAGCTTTCTCTTTTCTAGTTATTTGTTTTTTCATGTTTTTTCTTTTCGATCAGCTTTCTTTTTCCTGACCGTTCATTTTTGCTTTTTTGACAAGGCTTATTTTTTATCGTTCAACCGACTTCCGATACTCTCGGTACGACCGAAAGGCCGAGGGAAATCGCAAGGCTTGTGAACCGAACGCGCTTGCTTGCTCTCTCTCGTTCGCCATCCGAACGGCCAGTGAATGCAACCTTTTTTTTTGTAAGGTTAATTATCTCTAGGAATTTGCTTATTTCCCATGACTTTTAAAGATTTCGCAATGATTTATAATGCTCTATGATGTATGCACATGTTTTACAATTCAGTATCACCATCATCATAAAACGCTTATTTTGAGCAAAAAGCGTAAATATCAACAATCAAGATATGAGAAAAGTTGAGCTTTATTGATGTGGAAGCCGATCGCATGTAACGTTACGCCGACTATTCAAGATATTTGAGAATTTGAAAACTACAAAAAGACACTAAAATAAGAGAGAAATCGACTCGATCGTCCGCTCTCCGTGGGGCAAGGTCGACATTTGTGTCTCTGATTCTTGATCACTCCCTCATTCAAGCCTTCGAGGGAGTTGTATGCCTTTCTTTACTTTTCATGCTCAAGTTTTTCGAATTTAATTTTTGCCTCGGATCGCCTTTTCGCGGGTTTTCAATCCACCGGTCGCCTCCGATTTTGCCTAAGCCGCCTTTCTTCGGTTTTCAACCTAGCGAGCTAATTTTACTTGGCTTGTCTTTCTTTTTCGCTTATTTCTTTCGTGCATAATACTTCTTTACCGAGTCCGAATTGACTGGTTCTTGAGGTCTTCGCCATCCATGTTGGTGAGTACGCCTCCAAAAAAGGCTTTTTTGACTACATACGCGCCGCCATAAGTGGGTGCCCACTTCTGGAGTCACTCAATAGGTGATCTTTTGAGTACTAAATCTCCTTCATTAAACTCACGCGCCGGACTTTCCTCGCCGAAAAGCTGTTCTCATTCTCTGCTGGCACACCGCCCATGGCACGTAGTCGCAATCCTTTTTCTTCAATGAGGTTTAGTTGATCCAGCGAGCCTGCACTCCACTCGCCTCCCGCTTTAGTTTCCATCAGACCCGCAGGAGGGTATCTCAACCTCAATGGGAAGTACCGCTTCGATCCATACACCAAGGAAAAAGGGTTGCCTCAATGATGTGCACATCAAGTACGGTGAGCTATGCAAAGCAAAGGGAAGCATCTCATGCCAATCCTTGTAGGTTACCACCATTTTCTCGCACTATTTTCTTGATATTCTTGTTGGTCGCTTCAACCGCCCCATTCATCTCGGGCGATAAGGAGAGGAATTATGGTGCTGAATTTTGAATTCCTTGCACAAGTCCTTCATCATTTTGTTATTCAAATTGCTACCGTATTCGTGATGATCTTGTCGTAGACCATATCGCAAATCGATCTTTCTTCACAAACTTAGCAACCATCGAATCGGGTTATGCCGAGTATGGCGCCTTCAACCCACTTGGTAAAGTAATCAATTGCAACCGTAATGAAGCGATGCCCGCTTGACGCGGGGCTCAATTGACCTACGACGCCCATGCCCTACATGGAAAAACGCCAAGATGCAATGTAACATTTAGTTTGGCAGCGCACATGGATATGATCAAGATAGATCCGCATTTGTGGCATTTCACGGTTATAATACCGATTCCATCCGAGAGCCGAATAACCCGCCCTTAAGATTTTTCTAGCCATGGTGTGCCCACTTGAATGGGTTCCAACGAGCCTTCATGCACATCTCTCATGATTCTCTCACTTCTTCTTTGGCAACACACCTTAGGAGAACCATATCGTAGTTTCTTTTGTAAAGAACTTCACCACTCAAGAATAAATTCTCGACAACCTTCTCGAGAGTTCTCTGTCATTTTCTCGATGCCCCTGTGGGTATTCCCGACAGTGATGTATCGCTTGATGTCATGATACCAAGGCTTCTCGCCGACTCTTCATCTATTGTCATGCAAAGAGTGATGCGCAGTGTGCTCGTGTCGATTTCGATCTTAGTCAAGTTTTTTGTCACACCTAACATTGAACATAGAAGACAATGTTGCTAATGCATCGCCACCGATTTTCACCTCGAGGATATGCCGAAGGTGATCTCATCAAAGGACCTCATCAACTCTTGAACATAGTTGCGTAGGGGATTAATTTGGGATCTCTGGTCTCCCAATCGCTTTCACCGATGAACAACCAAAGTCAATCGCCATACACATCAAGCCTTTTAACCTTCCATTCGAGGGTCCGCTCAATACCTAGGATGCATGCTTCATATTCGCTATGTTATTTGTGACATAGAAGCTTAGCCTTTGCAAAGGATGGTGGAATGAAGCGATTGTCGTGGGAGATTAACATCGCCTCTAGCTCCGTGTCCCCACACATTTGACGCACCATCAAATATCATTCTCCATCTTTCACTTTCATGGATTTCCTCGCCGAACAAAGCAATGATGTCTTCATCGGAAAATCATGCCGCATTGGTTGGTAGTCCGAATCTACCGACATGCCAAATATTCACGAGTGTACTACCTTTAACCGCTTTTGTGTGACATACAGATATCGTGATTCGATAATTGCATCCGCCATCGGGCAATTTGTCCCGCGGAGAGCTTGGGCCAAATATGTACTGATCGATCCATTTTTATACCAACCAAGTCAGGATGACTCAAAGATGTATCGCAGTAAACGATGAGCAATTTCAAACTAAAGCACAAATGTGTCTTCTCCAAAGATAGAATACATTGTCTCACAATGCAAGTGAACTTTTTGCTTAGATAGTATATTGCATGCTCCCTTTTTCCGCATTCATCATGTCGACTCCAACACACACCTTCATTGAATTGTCTAGCATCGTAAGTTATAAGATGAGCGACCGCCGCCACAATGTGGCATTAAGATCGTGGACTTCGCAAGTACACTTTGATTTTCTCAAGGTCGCTTGACATCGATCATTCCACTTCGGCTTCTTGACTTTTGCATAGCAATTTGAAGATTCGCTCACAAGTAGCAACTTCAACCGAAGATGAATCGAGAGATGTAATTCAACCTTCCGAGGAAACCACTTGATTTTTTCTCCGCTTCGTAATCGCATTTCGAGGATGGCTTTACTTTACTTTGTCCGATCCACCTCACCCCCTTTGGCCGATAATGAAGCTCAACAACTTTCCCGACTTCATTTCAAACGCACTTGGGCCGGGTTTAGCTTGAGTTTATATTTCTCAACCGCTCAAAGAGTTTATATTTCTCATCGACATAAACTTCAATCTCTTTATGCATCATATCGTGAAATAAGGTAACCATGGCTCCTCTCGATAGGTTGCGCAAAGATTCTTCAATCCGAATGGCATGACCTTTATAAATGTATCGTTCCCAAAGTGTTATGAAAGTTGTCTTTTTCCATGTCCTCGTGGTCCATTTTGATCCGATTATATCCTCGAGTATCCATCCATGAAGGAAAATAACGAGTGTTGAGTCAGCATCGTTTACTAAAACATCAACGCGAGGCAAAGCGGAAGTCGCCCTGTGGCTAAAGACGATTCGCATCCCTGCAGAATCGACACACATTCTCGACCTTCCCATCTTTTTGGGAATCGACAATGTTGGCAACCCATTATGTATTTGGCCACCGCTGTGAATCCCGTGATCGAATTGCTTCTTCACTTCTCTCGATTTTGAGGACATCTCCGATTTCATCCTCCTCATTTCGCTTTGATGTGGGCATTCGCTTGATCGTAGCTTCAGGGTACCACAATGTCAAGAGTCCAACCTGCATATCCTCGATATGACCATGCAAACACATCCACGTAATCATGCAACAACCGAACTAACTTTGTGCGCCTTCTTCGCTCATGGTGGTGCCTACTTTGACCTCTTTCTTATCCTCACTGCACTCCAAGTCGATCACTTCAGAGATTCTTTTCAGCGGCCGGATTACCCTTTCTTCTTGTTTCATTAACCTCAAAAGTTCTCGAGGAGTTTTCGCCTTCTTCAACATCCTCACCGATTGACTGGTGATCATTAGTTGTGGATCCGCATTTTGCCGGGCTTAAAAAGCGTAATGAAAGGCTAAACAAGAAAACAAACAGATAAATAAAGCGTAAAAGACTCATGCAATGAAGAGAAATTGATTTTTATTGATTGAGGAATTCAAAACAAACGCTTTTATTGATGATGATGATTTTGAAAATAAAACATGTGTGCCCCTAACAATCGTCCTATGGCTCGGGCGTGAGCCACTGTGGTTGCATTACAAATGATTACTTTAAATTAAGAGTCACTGGTGGAGAATCGCCATTTTCCAATTCTTTAATTCTTCACCGATACCGCAACGACGTAACTGCATCGCCGCTTTCTTCGGGATTCGTAAACATCTCTCGATGACAAAGAACTTGATTGGGATCCCACAAGCCAAGACTACAAAACTCGACTAATGTCGCAAATCGATCCTCCCGGGGCCATGGATCTTCGCCTGGATTTGGCCAACCATCGGCGCTTTTCGCCATCCGCCTTATCCGCCTTCCTCCTCACTGGGTGTACCTAGCCCGCAACGTCTTTTTGTTTTCCTTCGCTGATAGAGCTAGAATCCTTGACCGCCTTTTCCTGCCGTAACTCCACTTTGTACCCTGGCTATCATAATTTTGGCAACCATTTCTTCCTCCTCTGGTTCTCCCAAACACCGCATTGGCAATCTCCCAAGGATCGAAAGGTCGTTTCCAAAGACTCTTCACGCTTCTACATATTTGAACTCGAGGGTTTATTAACCGCAGTCTCCTCTCACCAAATACTACGACCACCTTGTCATCCACCATGAATTTGACCCACTGGTGTAGTAGAAGAAGGAATCGCCTCACCATGTGGATCCGTGGTCTTCCTAGCTGCATGCCTATATGAGGAGGTAATGTCCATGATTTGGAAATTGATACAGTAAAACTTCAGACTAACTGGATAGGAAATTCCATTTCTCCTAGTACTTCCTTTTCGACCTATCAAATGCTCGCACCAAATTTAACTTGGTTTCATATAGGAACAATCAACATCTAACTTGTCCATGGTTGACTTTGGCATTACGCTTAGTGAAGACCCGCTGTCAATTAGTACTCGCCAAAGCACATAGTCCCCACACTTTATCGAGATATGAAGAGCTTGATTGTGTTCTTTCCCGCCAAGGCAACTCATCATCCGCAAAGTTAGGTGATTTGCAGCCACCACACTCCCGACAATTCCATCAAATCGATTGCATCAAATGTCCTCTCGCAACGTGAGCCTCACCGAGCACTTTCATCGTGGCTGTTTCAGAAGCCCGAATCGAGCAACAAAGTGATAGCATGGATATCTTTGAGGGCGCTCGTTTAACCGATCAACTACTCGATAATCGCTGGTTTGACAATCTTCAAGAATTCATTGGCTTCTTTTTTCTCATATTTTTTTCTCGAGCGTTCTCCGCGCTTTTTTCCTTTATCTTTGCGCTCCTCTCTGCTCAGCCTCCCTAGATGCTTCCGCCGAGGGTTTCGAGCATACACTCTTCCACTCTCGTGATCCCACTTGATCCTCGCTATGTGGGTCAAAGTTGGTAGCATTTGGGAGAGCATTCGCCGCCGTACTTCCGTGGAACCGCTTTATTTGACTCATAACGAAACGGAGCGGGTACTTAATCACTATTGGCCGAGCATTTGCTCGCATCACCAGGATTGAAATCATAAGGAATCTCAATGGGCTTTCCGATTCTCTATCATTGTCGTGGCACAAAGGTCCACACTTCTCCCGGATTCGAACTATCCATGATGACGTACCCACTTGGTCGCATCGCCATCTACCTCACCCCATCCAAAGGCCTGACATCTTCTATTCTTGATTAGAGCACTTTCGTGGAGCATCATATCCACTCAAGTAATCAAACCTTCCGCCGGGCTCTCCTAGAGTACCCCAACATCCTTTTTGCTACTGGGACAACCACTGGTTGTGGCCGCTTCATCTTCTTCATCCCACCCTCAGTAGTCGGATATCTTCTAATCGGATTTGAGCGCCACTGGAGCATCATATCCACTCAAGTAATCAAACCTTCCGCCGGGCTCTCCTAGAGTACCCCAACATCCTTCTTTTTGCCATGGGGACAACCACTTGGTTGTGCCGCCATCTTTCTTCATCCCACCTCTCAGAGCCGGATATCTTCTAATTGGATTTGAGAGCTACCGGAGCATCATATCCACTCAAGTAATCAAACCTTCCGCTAGGCTCTCCTAGAGTACCCCAACATCCTTCTTTTGTAGGCAACATCAAGCTACCTCTCTTCACCGATCTCTTCCTCGCATGAGAAGCGGACCCTGGTCTTCATCAAGCATCGGCTCGCCCCGCTTGAACCGATCTCGTGAGCGCAGTTGTGCGTAACTTCAATTGGCTTTTTGGCCTCTCTACCATCGGTCAATATAGGTCCACACTTCATCTTCCATACCGTGAAGTTCCTATTCTCGACCACATACCGATCCATCAGTTCAGAGATCATCTTGAAAGTTCTTTACAACCTCCCACACGCAGAGTCAAGACACCCTTCTTCATGGCAACACCCTTTTTAACAACCTCGCCCGCAAGATAACTCAAAGATAAATGACACTTAGAGGAGTCTTGATCTCTTGTACCTTTTTCAAAGAACTTGCCAACAAGACTTTCTATAGCATTGGTAGTCGCTCTCGTGACTGTAATGGATTGATTGTTGTATTTGGACTGCCTCATTTAAACGATATCCAACCAAAGATCTATCAAATCTTGCACCACATGCTTCAAGGCTTTACAATCTTCCACAAGATGACCGACTTCGCTGTGGAAATCGCAGTGGCATTAGCATTGTACGCTCATAAATGGTGGTCGAACTACTTTCACGGGTCGAAGTGTCGATCAAAGTTATTGGAGGTCGTTGATTAAACAGCCAAGATATGTCATCCGGATTGATCAAATCTGGTCCGCTTCTTAAACTGGATAATCTTGAGTCTGGGACTGCTGACGCCTTGCCGAGATGGCACCGAGCGTAGAATGGAATAGTTTGGGGTGGAGGAGTACCAAAAGATGAATTTCCAGATGACATTAGTTTGGCCTCTTTCTTTGTGGAAACGGGCCGTACTTCTTCCGTCGTTGACCCGCCGTAGCTCCCTCGCTCAGACAATGAGGTGATTCAAAATCTTCCCGCTTCAAGGCCATGTTCAAGTCTTTCCTCAAGACTATCACGCGCCTGAGAAACCGCCGAGACACTTCTGTGATCACCGCTCATAATAGATCGCAGCAGAGTTTCCAGAACATGTACACCATCTCTTTCTCAACAAAGGAGGTTCAACTCGGGCACTGCGGTTTTCGCCATTTTTGAGCATACTTTGAAAGTCTCCTTTTCACCCTTACTCACGTGCCGTGAATCGCGACCTATCCGGAGCCATGTCCATGTTGTATTTATACTGCCTCATGAAAGCTTTGCACAAATCCTTCCAACAATGGATTTCGTAGGATTGCAACTTCATATACCAATCCGCAGGAGCTCCCATCAAACTGCTCTCGAAGCAAGAATCAAAGAATTTGTCATCATTGGCATAGGACCCATTTTTCTGGACTAACATTGTAATATGGCTCTCTCGGGCAGCCGATCCTCCAGACTTGTCCACCGAGCTTTGAATTTTGGGTGGTAGGACCAAACCGACCAGTGCATAGCTCACGCTTCTTTTCGCCCTAACACCGCACTTCCATAGCTCTTACTCTTCTTCAAGTGCTCTGACGATCATTTGGCCGAGCTCCCTCAAACGCTGCGTTCCCGGGGGTGACTCCCATGCTATATGATACCCTCCTCCGGCCGAGGAACATTTCGAGGTCGTGATCGCGGAACTCCCGGCGTGGAATCGTGCATGGCATGCAGGACAGAGCCTCGATTCTCGAGATCCTCCCAGCTCCCGTGTACGGTGACGTGATTTGATTAGGGCGCGCTTATACCAACGGAGTAGTCTAACCGGCCAGGGCGTGTATCCAAAGCAGCATACCCCGCGGTATCTCTCGCGCGCGGTAATCGCTCGGACACATTCATTTCCGGAGCGAACACGGATGACCACCCTCGCATCCCGAGGAACGCGTGGTGGTGCAAAGAAGCATCGACACCGGAGGAGGAACGAGGAAGTGACTGGACCCATCCGACCCACTACGGCGACTTTCGGCCAAAGACTTGTCCCACTCTTCAAACTCTTTGCAAGATTACCTATCATTTCATGGACTCGGGCCTCCATGGTACCCATCTTATCCTTCAGAGTTCTGTTTTCCCGAGCCACCGCCAGATCGTAATTTGTACACCCATGTCTTCCTCGCTCGGGTTACTCCTCAATTTCCAACCTCCTGATGTTCTCCGTAGTAATGAGCCATTAGCTTGGCTTGCAAATGGGGTGAAGTATTTTTGATTTTGAGAACCAGCGTGTGTTTTCTCGCTTATTCGCATATTTATTGCATAAGAAACAAAATAAATTTATGAATGAATGTATGAATGCATGCACAATGTTTGCTTGATGCTCTTGGAAATCATGG
The DNA here is from genome assembly GCA_020916435.1 of Oxytropis ochrocephala. Lineage (NCBI taxonomy): Eukaryota > Viridiplantae > Streptophyta > Magnoliopsida > Fabales > Fabaceae > Oxytropis > Oxytropis ochrocephala. The sequence continues at coordinate 35,529,758 of CM037095.1, forward strand.
GATACCTTGCCTTTGTCATACGCTGCATAAACTTTTGATTTACTTAATGAAGTAAACAAGGAATCGAAATAGCACACTTCATTCATCAAGATTTCAAAGCTTCATCGCTTTTCATTAAAGTGGAAAAGATAATACAATGTTCATAAGAAGAACAAGATAATATTCTTGAATACAAAGCTCAAATAAACTCTTAAAAATACAACAGCAACTCAAATACAAATAGCTCCAAGCTCCCCAACTCTCTTCCTCTTCTTGCTTGCACTTGCACTTTGAGATTGCTCTTGAATTCTCGTGGATCAATGCTCGCAAAGATTTCACAAACCGACACTTCTGTGGTGTTGAAGTTATGCAGCAGCATCCTCAAATTTCACCGACCTCGATTCTTGGATTCCAAACATAGCCGACTGGTTACTGACATGTTTCAGAACTTGTTCTTCCACAACCAGATCTCATCCTCGAAGTTCTTTAATGACCTCTTGATCTCTCGATCCTTCCAATCAACTCTAGGAAGCAAGCTTCCCAATACTCGCTCTCTACTCGCACTGCCTCAGTAGGCATCTTCTAGACAAACAAGGTCCCTCTTCAATTCACCAAATATTTCTCTTTCAAAGCTCAAAGCCCTCGGTATTCCTCGAGAGTTTCATTAATGGCCACCTTTTCATGCTTCGAGGCTTCTCAACCGACTCCTCAACTCGCTTACTAAATGTGATTCTTGCCCCGATTCCATGGCTAGTGTCTTCCACCCGAGCTTCTTCTGTTGCTTTCCTCGCCTTTTGTTTATACCTTTGGAGCTCTCTCTGCCCCTCTCGCATGCCTCTCGGGCTTCTATCTTGCTTTGCTTCTTCCTTCTTGAATCGTCTCCGACGCTTTCTTCCACAAATGATCATCTTGACATTGTTTTCTTCCTCTAGCTTTTCTTTCTCTAGAGCTATCTCTTCTAACTTAGCTCGCAAAGGCCCTCTCTTTCCTCTTCTCTCGCCTTTGCTAATGCGATTTGACTTCGCTTAGCTCTTCTTCATGGGCAGGGACATAAGGCTCGTATCTC